>LOEQ01001327.1:54096-72741 GCA_001685075.1 Bramus lutescens
GAGGGGGAGGGAAATGAGAGGAGGGGAGGAGGTGGAAATTTTTAATAAATAAATAAATAAAAAGAAAAAAAGGGAAGGGTAAAGGCACACAGTATATGAAGCATTTTTATAAATAATCAAACCTACATACAATTGAGAAAAATGAGGCTTTCTGTAGAATTTTCTCATGTACTGTCATCCACTTCTCTTTTAACCAAAACACACAAACATACAAATATTTCTACAGTATTTTGTTAACTGTAAATTGTAGCATGCTTTTTTTGTAGGCTGTCAGCTCACAAATAATGACATGGAGACCCTTATTAATTACAGAAAATTAGACATTAGTTTAAGCTGGTCCCACTTGCTCTCATAACTTAAATTAGCCCGTTTATATTAATCTGCATTTCACCCCGTGGCATCACCTGTCTTTCATCAAGAACCTTTTGATTCCTCGCCGTGTCTGGTTGGTTACTCTGACTTTCTTCATTCCAGAGTCCTCTCTAGCTCCAGAAGTCCGACTTGTCCTCTTCCTATCTAGCTACTAATCATTCAGCTCTATATTAAACCAATCAGGAGCCATCGTGGCAAAGACACACTTTCACAGTGTAAACGAATATTCTGCATCAATAAAGTGAATTTATTATTAGCAATAATTTTGAAGGAAATTCATATGTGAATTTATATCTAAGCTATTAAAAAGTCAACCAAGTAGGCAAACCAACTATGAAAGCTAGTCTCTGATACTCATGCTATTTTCTTTTGCTTAAAGATATATCACAATTAAAAAAAAAAAGATTTGAATCTTTGCTCTACCTTAAGGACGTTATAATTTTTGCAGCCATGGCAAGATAACTGTCTAAGGCAAAATTTCATAATTTACTATGCTATTGACTGCAAATAGTTGTTAAAATTATATCAAGCAATAGAGTACTGAGAAGTATAGACATAAACATGAACCAGTATATATAATATCGACACTGTATACTCTCTGATAGATGTTGGAGGAGAATTTACAGGCAAATGTCAGGGTGTTTTGAGTAAATTATTATAGTCAGAGAGAGGAAAACTTAGGGAAGAACACACTGAAGTCCAGAGGCTGCTCCAGCTGTCTTTAGAATGATGCCTTGTATCAAACCTATTTCTTAATTATATTAATAGATATTTCAACTAATTCCCATTTTTTAATTCATCACCATGTCCTATAGGGCATTTTTCAATATCTTCTATTTATTTTACTTTTTCTAATTATTATTTTGTAACTTAACTGATTCTGTATTTCTTCCTCAAAACCTTCACCTACAGGCCCTGCCTCAACAGCTGATTCTCCAGCAGCTAGGCTTCAGTGAGAAAATCTAATTTATTCTGTTTGGTTTTTCATATTGTTCAGATTTTTTTCACAAATGCAGAAAATTACATTCATTCTTCCTTCCACAGTTGCGTTGAAGAAAGGCCCTCAACACACCAGAGTATACGCTTTCTTATTCTGATGAGTTACTGGCTCCTGATAACGTGCCTAATATTGACTTCTCTGAGTGTGCCCAGTACATTAAGTAAGCCATACTGTTATTGACTAAGTATGTTACCCCAATCTTTTTCGAGTTGATGACTTGATCCTCATAAAGGCTGAGAAATCCTAATGTGAAAAAATTAAAGTTTAATATATATCCAGTGGTTAGTGATATATCTAAAAAAGAATAATTCGAGAACTTGAATTACTGCATTCCACATTTTAAAAGAAAGTGTGTCATATTCTGGCCAAGAAATTTGGAGCAAGAGAAAAACTTTTACAAAGGAAGATACCCTGACTTATAATTATTTAAGCTACTTTTTCTACTTATGTTTAAAAATATCTAGTTTTCTTGGAATACAGACCATATAATTATGATTTTTCTGACTCAAAGAAAGACTTTGTATTGGCTCTGCTGATTCCAGATTGCACAAGTACACCATCATTAACAGTCAAACAAAGTATAACTAATAAGTCCTGGTAATAGAACCCTGACCGCATTGCCAAAATCCTTGTGCTTGAGTATAAAATACATGTTTGAATTTTGAGATGCCAGAATGTGACATGTCAGATATATAATTTTAAAGTATGTGAGCCTGGAAAGAAAGTATCTGAAATTCAGAAGAAAATTTACATTCAACTTTTGCCTTTTTAGTAGAAAATTTGAAAAAAAAAGAGCTTTTTGTGTTAGCACAAAATTTATAGGCATATATTTATAAAACAAAAGCAGATTTTGAGGATTGTTTTATCTAATTATATTAATTTCTAATTCTTTTGGATGATTGATACTATCTCAACTGTTAATGTTTTAGCATACCATGATATCAAAGTTTCTGAATTTGTATAGAGAAGAAAGAATATCCATGTTTGCAATGTTTTTTTCACTACATTTCATTGGCTACTAATTGCATTAGAAACATATCAGAATTCACCATACAGCAGATACTCTGTAATCGCAAACACACTATCACTACCAACAAGATATTTTCTTAACTGTGATATCCTATAATATAATTTTTAAAAGCAGATCACATATCCAACATAAAATGGCACAGACTAGACATTTTCTTCCCAAAAGGGAGGAATTGGGTATAAGGAGGCAACCCTGGGTCACAGAAGGTCCGAATACCAGCTAGACAAACTGCAAATCTTTTAGTCATGTGATCCATGTTAACTTAGACAACTGTGATCCTCCAGCTTTGCTGCCTGTAGTATGCATTGCTCCCATGAGTTAGTTCTGTTTCCTGTCTTCAAGCATCCTTGGAATATGTCTCACATCTCTGACATCTCCAGAATACAGGAGTCACCAATGCTACCCAGGCTTTGCTTTCATAACGTCGTGCAATGACCCCTTGCAGCCTCCTGGGTTCTCATGGCTGTCTTCTTAGAGCTACCCAAGCACTGCTGCAGTTTGTCTGACCGTCAAAACTCTCGAAATTTGCAGAGGTAGAATCCACAACCCCCTCATTATTAAGCTATTTTTCATGCCTATAAGCCCATACTATGTGGGTAGCATTGACACATTTGAGTGTCAAGTTTGTGGACTCTCATTTCCTTCTACATTAGCAGCAGCTTGTTGAAACTTTTAAGAAGCAGGGAATTCTTTAGGTGCTTTTGTCAGGTCAGAGCTTGGTTAGGTGTAGTGCTGCCAGTGGGACAACCTTCCTTTTTGCCCAGTAAAGATCATGGGGTCTTTCCTTAATGGTTCTTCTTAATGATTATACTTTGTTTTATAAAATAAGATTATTACAATATAAAGTTACCTAGAGTTACTCTTCTCTATATACCAGACATTAAAAAAAATTTCTTTGTATTCCATATTCACCATGACCTGCATAAAGGAAATCAATAATAACCGTTTCAGTCTCAATATTATCTAGCTGCTGCGGTTTGAATAAGAATGTCTCCCATAGACTCATAGATTTGAATGCTTAGTCACAAGAGAGAGTGGCACTATTAGGAGCTGTAGCCTTGGTGGTGCAGGCATGGTTTTCTTGGATGAAGTGTGCTGTGGGACAATAGTCTCGCACCCTGTAATAATGTGTCACTTGTATTGGTTTAATAAAAGGCTGATTGGTTAGTAACCAGGTGGGAAGTTTAGGTCAGGCAACATGACAAGAAGTATGGTCGGGGTGACCAGAAGAGGAGAATTCTGGAAAGATGAAAGCCTCAGTCACAGAGGAAACAATGTTCTCATGCCTCACTGATAAAAGATATCAAGTCACGTGGTTAATACAGGCAAGAATCATGTACTAATTTAAGATGTTTGAATTAGTTAATAAGAAGCCTGAGCTAATAGGCCAACCAGTTTATAATCAATCAGATAGCGGAATGTAGAATTACAATATCCAAACCCCAGATACTTAGATGCAGCATTAAAACACAATCAATAATAGCCAAGACACTAAGTATTCACTAGAGCCCCCAACAAGTCTGCCACACAGGCTCTAAGAATTACATTATGATGAAACAAAGACCTTGAAATAGATTCATAAAGAACAGAACTTTTGTATCTTTTTGTTTTATTCAGTTCATTGATGAATCATACTGCTCATTGATGGAATACAAATTCAAAAAAATCAAGAACAATTTCATGATAGTTATAAGTAAAGAAGAGAAGTCTTTTGTAACAAATCTATAAAGTGATATCCTCTGTGTTCTGAATATTCATGTCATGGAGAGGCTTATATTGAAACCTTAACACCATGGCAATGTGATTAGAGGTAGATAATCTTTAAAGCAGATATATTATAGCTGGAGCTTCACGAACAAAATCAATGCACTCAGTGAGAAGCCTGCTTGCTTTTCCATCACGTGACGTGCAATATTAAGTTGTTTCTCATGAACCTAAAAAGAGGTTCTTCCAAGGCAATGAATACATCCTTGATTTTGGACATCGCAGCAATTTATCAGAACTGAAGTTAAACATTGCTTAAACCCACTTAATCATCTATGATCATTTATTATATTACCCTAGCTGGTTAAGACAGAATAAAAAATTAACTTAAAAAATGTGGATTTAGTATTCCTCTCTCCAAAAGGAATGTGACTGTGAAAATATAACTTCCTTTAAAAAATATATATGATAACTCTGATAAAATGTTGGTGCAAGAGATTAAAAGTATTAATATTATTGAATAAATTATCACTGTAAATTATTTAAATAAAATTGTTATTTAAAAATGCTTTTGTTTATTTCAATAAAATTTTCAGAATCTTGTATGTATTTAAATGTGTGCTATTGTTTAAAAAATAAGAAACAGATCATCAAATAGCCAGTGGAGGATGTCTGTGAATAAATATGCAAATGTGCAATGTTGCTAATTGGTGGCAGCAAGGTTTCATGGAGAAGTACTGCCAGCCCAGGTACAAGGACCCACTTAATACATTTGTCCTCCTTTCCTAAAAGATATAATTTGGTTTGTTTTTTATTTGGATGCATTCAATACTGTGAATAAACATTAAATTATTTTTGTTGAATTCTGGAAACCCTTTTATAGCCTAAGCACCTTTTCCTTAATATTAAGGGGAAAAAGGACTCTTGAGTTCCTCATCGAGATCTTTTGCATTTCATTGAGATGGCAACAGTAGACTTAGTATCTCTTATTTCACCCTCCATAAACTTTACTTTCTGGCCTTCAAGAGTGCAGCAGAATTAGCATTTTGTCCCCTTTGAAGACATCAGGTTTGAGTACTAAGCAAGTTTCTTATAAATGCCCTTTCTAGTCCATTTGATGCCTCCTCGGTAATAAATGTCCACATTTGGTGATTCTCAATAACAAAGTGCTTGCATAAGCAAACAAAAGATTTGGGACTGAGGAAAGACTCCCAATGTTACATAGACAGCATCCCTGGTTGTGGCCTGACTCCTCAGTTTTAGAAGTGGCCCGGTATTAGTGCTTTGCGTTTACTGAGTTTTATTCATGGTTGCCTTACCTAGATAAACTAGAGAAATAAATTTGCTTAGATTCACAAAGGTTCAAAAGACCATTTTTACTTGCTTTCAGCCTAGTGGTAGGATTTGTTTTTACAATAGAAGCAGTACTCCCAGTAGCCTGCCATCTGGAACAGCAGGCTTAACTTTTCTTCTGTGGATATCTGAACATTCTGGTTAATATCTAGCCCTAACAATGCTGTTGTACCAAATGCGTCTCCTGTAGCCTGTATCCTGTGCAATTCGCAAGGAATATATTCAGCAAAATTGGGCAATTTTCAGTGTCTGTCCAAATTTAGTTTGCAAAAGTAAATAAGAGCTAAACATTTTGCTTTTTCCCCCTTTTTGTTGTTATTTTTAATATGTCTGGAATAGAGTAGAAGCTCCCTAGAGTATTTATTGCCATGAATTTATTGACTATGTCATTTGTTCATTTTATGAACAATAATGATCTCATTGGTGTTTCTTTAGCAGACTTTCATTTGATTATTTTTTATTATATTGAGTAAAAGGCCATCTGTAACTTAGATTTACTTAAATTATCTCAAAGTGAAGGGATTACCTGAATTTATATCCACATATACTCTGCAGTTATATTTACATAGTAGTAATTTGAATAGTACTATTCAACTTATTGTCTGGGAAGATGGCTCAGTGAGTTAAATATTTTCCCTACAAGACCGAGTACTGGAGTGTGGATTCCAACGCAATATAAATTCTGGGCAGGACAAGTCTATTCAGAGTGCATGGAAGGCAAGGGTTCCCTAGGGCAAGGTGGCTTGCTAGACAGGTGGTGAGCAATTGAGGGAGATCTCCAGCCTCAACCTGTCATCTCATCTCTACTAGCATTTGCCCACATATATGAGGATACACACACACACACACACAAACACACATAGACACACACACACCCCACAAACATATAGAAAAAATGTATTCAACTTAAAGTAGGTGTTTTGGGGAGAAAACTGGGGACATAAATGCAAAGAAAATGTTTTAAAAGAAGTAATATAGCTATTTTAGAACAAAGTGATTAATGCATAAATTCATTAATATCAAATACTAAGAACTTTTGATTTTTTATAAACACATGAAGCAATTTGACTCTTTAAATGGACAAATAGACCTTCCTCTTCATGTTTGGAAGATTTAAATAAGACAATCAAACCAAAGATATAATCCTACAATGCTCTGGTGGATCCCAGCTCCTTTATGAATAAGTCTATGATCTCCATTAGGGGACAGATTATTTGGGAAGAGTAAAGAGTCTAATATTAACTATGAATAATAATGATAATAAGCCACAGATATTAAAACACTTTATATAAATTTAAAAGAGATTATTTTAAGCTATTTTCTATAGCCAAATGACAAAGATGACCATAGCTAATAGTGATCATAAAATTCCAGGAAACATGCATTATTAACTTAAACTACTTTCTGCTTCCCTGATGCAAATAGTGATCAATTTCTTTCCCATTCATAATTCCTTTGTCAATGCCAGTTCAATCAAGGAAAACGAATGACTAGAGATATGTCTAATCTAAGGAATTCTCAACAAACAAACAGTTGATTACAACTGTGCTAGATGGGATGGCAGAGCAGGGAGTTATCAAGGATCATGATGCTTTTCTCCAAGATGCAAACCTGCAGCCAACACAGGTCGTCAATCTTTCGGAGACTTGAATTGTCTGTAACTGTGGAAAAAGAGGCTCCAGTGAGTGGAAGACAGGGTCATTCTCCTCCTGAAGAACAGACCCCTGGCTGCCTCTATCATTTTTGCTGTCATGGACATGGGGACATTATTTCTTTCTGTCCTTCCCTGCTTCTCTTTGTAAAACCTCTGTCCAGAAGCTCATGCAGAAAGGTAGCTCAGAGGAGGATGTTGAGTGTTTGTTACTGACAAGGGGTTAATGATTTTAAGTATGTTTTTTGAAGAAATTGTAAGTCAACAATTATACCGTCAATTCCAAACTTGTTGAAATGTTACAATGGACGTCCAAGAATCTTGCATACTACTTAACGAGATAAAAAATAAAACAAAATAAAAAATTGAAGTTCGTCATTAACTATAAAAATTAGATAACTGTTGTTAGCTAATAAAATTCAGAATGGAAGAAAATATATCAGCAATTGTGTGTGTTGTTGTGTGTTCATATGTGCATGCAATATACTTGCAAGTGTTTGTGAGTTGTCTGAATAGCCAATGAGATTAAGTATCCACCTGCTTACCCACCTTTGTCTGAGTCCCAAAGGTACAGGTGCATGCTGTTACACTAAACCTTTGAAATGGACTCTGAAAAATCCAAACTCAGGTCTCCATGCATGCATGACGGGCACATTCCCAAATGAACCATCTCTATTGCCCCAGAGTGATCTTTTACACACATTTATGCCTTGGGTGGGGTCTGTTAGAAACACACATTAGGGATGAGGAACAGAGTTTAATAATGTCTTTGCCTAATTTGAACAAGACACTAGTTTTACTTTAAAACCCTGCGTAAAATGAGTCAATGAATGAACAATGACAGAAATCACCTCTCCACAGGTACAGAGCCCATAAAAATAAGAGTGAAATATGTTATGAACTTGATTAAAGATTATTGATGAGTAACTGATTGTTTAATATCACGTCGTTAGGACATTTATAACAATGGAGACATGATCTTATATTATGCTATCTCTGTGTTTCTTGAGCACAAATTTAAAATGTTATGTTTAAACAAACTTATACTGTGATGATTTTTTAAAATTCTTTCTATCATTTTATGAGAGTGGAATGTAATTATGTCATTTCCCTTTCCTTTCCCCCTTTCACATTCTCCCATATGCCTCTCCTTGTATCTGTTTAAACTCATGACCTCCTTATTTATTAACTGCTTGTTACACAGACACATGCTCATTCACAAAAATACCTCTTTCTCTGTCTCTATTACACACCCAATCTCTCTCATACAGAATCTGAAATAATTAAATAGAACTTGCTCAGTCTGTGTAAATCTACAGGTCTGTTGGTTTTCAGAAAAAAAAAAACTGAATGATATTGGGCAACTAGTAGATGTGATTTTCACCAGGAAAGACAGTTTCTCCTTCTCTGGCATTCCTTAGTTGCTTGCTGTTGTATGTGTAGGCTTGAGACCTTGTGAGATTTGGGGAAAATGGGAAAATTTAAGGGAGCTTTAATTTGGAGGAGTGGGAAAATACAGGAGGAAGGAGTAAAATAACAGTAAGGATACCTGATAAACTTATAAGAAATCATACTATTAACTCTTCATTTAAAAATACATAATATACACATAAGTCGATGTATAAATACACTATATAGTTTAAGTGAAACATTTACAGCTGAGCTGACAATGTTTGATCAAGGAGCCAAAGTCATCTAACAAACTCCAACACCAGATGTATGAAACTTTCTGCTGGATTGTTGTTCAGGGTTTTCCAAGAGACTCCCAAAAGATTATAGGCTCTTGCTTTTACCCTTAGTTTTCACCCTAATTGAAGAAAATAAGTTCCTACTGCTTAAGATACCATGCATTCATACATTTCAGGTGGCCCAGAGATCCCTGACCTGTCACTGACCTGGAAGTGTCCTCTCTGAGGACTGGCTCCTGTCGTATCGGGAGGAGTCATGCGATCTTCTTAAGAAGGGGGGTAACCAAGGGTTCCTACCAAACTGTGATGTTTTTATATCTCTCTGATGATAGACAATGTACTTCTGGAATTAGAGGAACTACATTTTAATCTCTAAAAAGTTGGGAGTTATGCCTTGGCTCAGGAGAATTTATTCAGTCAAGACACCATTTACTTATGGGGACTATTGAGAAAGAAGTAAAGAGAATAGATAATGAAACAAGTCTGTGTTCAATAGCTACAGTTAGCAGATCTTCTGACGAGAGCTGTAACTAAAACAGACGGGAAAGCTTCAAAATTGAGTCCATCCTGATCAATACCGGCAGTCCTTTACCTAGTTAGATTGCCATATCTGCTTGCTGTTACAGTTTCCACTAAAAATTACTTTGAGAGAAATATTAATGTCTATTCGATTTCTATGCATATTGTCAAAATATTATAATTAGAGAAGATCCTGTGGTAAAAAGAGGCATAATTAAGTGTTCAAAAGCATTTCAGGAGAGTACTATTTTATGTTTCAAGTAATGAAAATATTTTCCTCACATATTCAGACATGCATGTTTGTTAATAAAAAATGTACATATAAAATAACAAATACATCTCAAAGATTCATTAATAAAACAAAAGACAAAGATTGGGTTTATTAAATCAAGCCATGCTTTGCATCTTGAAACCATTTATTGCTCAGTAAATACTAAAACAATGGATGAGAAGATGCCTAGATGGATAAAACGATTGGCACATGAGCATAGGTACCAGAAATTAAACCCCCAGAACACATAGAAAAGCTAATTTGGCCTAGAAACAACCTATAATAAATAAGGAAGGAGAGACAGGAAGTACCAGTGCAAGATAACAAGACACATTAGTAAGAATGAGCAAGCTCCAGGTTTAACAAGAGACTCCGTTAATTAATAAAATTTGGTGTGCTTGAGGAAGTAACTCAAGATCAACTTCTGGTCTCTATATGCATTCATACGTATTTGTGTACTCATGTACTTTCAAACAGGTGTGCATGTTCATGAAGGCGTCACACACCTACAGGTACAGAAAAGAAGCTAAGTAAAGCAATATATGAAACAAAGGCAAATACATAATTTCTGACCACCCCTAAAGTAGCAGTTCACATTTAAATATTATTTAAATGTTAAAACAACATGTATGTAAGGTTATAGAAGCAAAATATGTTTTGTTTTGAGATAGGAAAAAATTATAAAATATTAGTAATTATAATAAATTAAATAATCATTGCTTTTTAAATTTTAATTAAATACCTTGGTAAAATGTGATAGAGAGATAGCTGACAATCAGTCATAACTTTGTGGTGAGATTATTTTACAAAATTAGGATATCCAATCACAACTTGCTCCTTAATGGAGGGAAAGAGCATCACCCCCTGCCAGGAATATCAACTTCTCCTAATCCCCAAAGTGAAATGATTTCTTCATCTGAAACTTTAGAGATACGTTTTCAAATTTTTAATTTCCGTAAATAGACTCACAGAATGTGTGACTTTATTCGCTCTCTGAAAATCATGTCGTAACCTTTTCAGTACTAGTTACTTCAGAACTGGGGAGAAGGCTCACACGAGTGTGGTGAACAGAGTTCCAGTTGCTAGCACTCATGCAAAAGTTGTAAAATTTAGCTTGAGTAACTCTAATCCCAGGGTTCTGGTAGGGGACACAGGAAGTGCAGCCTGGAGAAGTCCCTCAAGCATGCACACCAGTCAGGTAACCTCGCGTACCCAGTGATGAATCATAAAGAAACTCTGTCATAAGAAGAAAGCTGAGGACTAATATCTAGGTTTGCCTTCTGACCTCTGCACACATCTGTGGCATACACATGCCCACGTTCACAAACATGGTTGGAAGGTGAGCATGAAAATATACATTCAGTGCACACACAAACATAAATTTTAAAACATACTTCATAATCCTTACAAAATGAGAGTCCACTACCACAATTTAATTTTCCCACCAATGATAGATAACAAGGTTATAACCTACCATACTTCTTTTGAAATGTTTTATCTGGCAGTTGTTGAAAAACTCAGTGGAAGTAGTAATAAATGCTGAATCATACAAGCAAAATATTTAAACTTTATTCTATTTCTTTTATAAATAAAGCCATTTATAGCATCATACTTGCTGTATGGAGTGGGGCGCCTTGTTCCAGCCACCTGGCTAGCTCACACCGTAAATAATCACACAGAAATTGCATTAATTAAATCACTGCCTGGCCCGTTATCTCTAGACTCTTATTGGCTAACTCTCACATCTTGACTTAACCCATTTCTAATAATCCGTATATCACCACGAGGTCGTGGCTTACCAGGAAAGATTCAGCATGTCTGACCTGGCGTCTCCATGGTGTCTCTGACTCTGCTTCCTTCCTCCCAGAATTCAGTTCTGTCTTCCCTGCCTACCTAGGTTCTGCCCTATCAGGCCAAGCAATTTATTTATTGATTAACCAATGAAAGCAACACATAAACAGAAGGACCTCCTACAACAATACTATTATTCCAATCCCTTTTTTTACTGATAAAACATTAATGGACACCTTTCACTTTTTAATCATCCTAGATANAAAGCAACACATAAACAGAAGGACCTCCTACAACAATACTATTATTCCAATCCCATATATATATATATACCCTGCTTCATCTACATGAACTCACCAGCAGGAATTCTGAGCTAATTACATACATTTAATAAAGTAACTGTTCAACTTTTGAAATAAGGCTGGAGTCTTCATGTATGCTGCAGAGATTGCTGCTTGTCCATATTTTTACTGATAAAACATTAATGGACACCTTTCACTTTTTAATCATCCTAGATATTAGTTTGACAGAATCACATTTTGGTTTTAATTTGTGTTTGCAAGCAAATAATATTGGACTATTTTCATAAATTTCCTCTTCTTGTGGGTGTCTATCTGAAACAACTTCTCAAGAAAAACTTTTTTTTCTGTACCTATACACTATGCGATTCAGTTAACTTAGTGATTACTTTTTCTTTTTTGTTTTAGGTACCTTTCCCTTGTCTCTAGCTTACTGGGTACATTCCCGGAAATAACCAGTTTGTTATCTGCAGTATCTTTGTTGTGATACTAATGTGATTCTATTTATTCTTCCTTTTTGGCTATTAACTTGAAAACTAAGAGATACATCTTATCTTTGGATTTCCTTCCAAATTAGTTCACATCCATTTTTGGTTGTGTGTAATGAGTTTTAATATATCATGGTTTTATTCTCAGTTGGGTCAAAACATCTTCTCTCTACAGTGATTCATTTTTCACATTGTCTTATTAGTTATTTGAAAATGTGTTGCTTCATATCTAAGCTATTGCTGATTTCTTTTTTCTTTTACTGACTCCTCCCCTTGTAAAGTAAGGCAAAGGGCATGCCTTGAATAACATCAATCCTTTGAAAGTTGTTGAGATTTGTTTATAAACTGGTTTATGGGTGATTGTAAAAAACATTACACATACCTAAACTCAGGACTCACCTGCCTCTGGGTCCTTAGTGTTGGAATTAAAGTGTAACCTGGTCCAAGTAACAAGTTTCAGGCAGCCCAGTACTGCATAGTGAAACTTTGTATCAAAAAAGTTACATATGTTATTGATAGTATACTTATGCTTTCTAAAATTATTCTGATAAGGACAAGAATAACATTTGAATAGATAACATAGATACTTATTGATTTCATATTATTCTGTATTAATTCATCTACTTCACATTTTGCTTTCTGGTGTTTTGTAATAATTGCTTATATTTTATTTCATAGACATAAATTCATTTGCTGTTCTTCCATAAATCATAGAGTAGAGTCTTCAGTAACCAGCCTACCCTTAGAAACACTGCATATTTTTACATTCTGTAGTCATTACATTGCTTTATGTTGCTAGAAACATAGTTTAAAATTAGTTAAAATTTTTATTTGTTATCTCAGAAAACATTATATTTGAATGTTATAAAATATGTTTTAGTCAAGAGCCACATTAAACTTTACACTTTTGTTTGTTTTTCTTTTCATTGTTACTGTATCAAAATGTGTTTTCTGAGATTATATAAGTCTAGATACAAAAAGAGCGATCTATCCTGAGGGCCTGGACCTGAGGGGGTGGTGCTGGGAGATGGGTCTGGGCCAATTTGTTCAGGCAGGCAATCTCAACGGTGTCTCTTTGCTTAGGTTTTTATGCCAGGTTAATTTCTCAGTGTCTCTCTGCAGACTCAGGGCTTAGGCTTGTTGGGTGCTATAGACAAAGTACATTGAAATGAAAACGGCCCAAAGTCTTTAGGACATTTTGGATCAAATGCTCACCACCAGCTGATCAAACTGATGTTTCTAGTGACTGCATTTACAGCTTGTTCCACGGGCTCTGAAATCAACTCCGGATATAATCAGTTATGACAGGAAGCTGCATCACCTGCTACAGCCTTGTTCTCAGGACCACACATAGAGCATGTGCTGTGGTTCAGAGTCTTATAAAAAGTTCTTCATAAAGGGCAAATAGAGATCTAATTTTTCCTATTAGAGGTTATTTTAAAAATAAGTAAAAATATATAGACTGACCAGGTTGTAATTATGTATTTAGGAATATATATATATATATATACATACATACACACACTTATTTATGTATATACATATATGTGTATAAAAACAATTAATGAAAAATTATGCCATTAATTTGAAACAGAGCAAGGAAGAGTATATGGGACATCTTGGAGAGAGGAAATGGAGGGGGTGATTTGATTATATTATAATTTCAATATATAAGAAAAATAAATTTTAGAAAGAAAAATGTTATTAAATTTAGGAATTTTTTCATCTTTCTTAAGGACTAGACTATCCCAATTTTGATCACCACCTAATGCTCTTCAACTTTGATATGCTCATCTATTTGTGCTGGGAAACATCATCAGATGATGAATTATTAACTCATAGAAAGTAAATTACTTCCATAGCCCACAATAAACTTTCCATGATTTCACATAGAATGAGGTGACATCAATTCAGAAAGTATGACATCAATGAATGTGATCTGCCTCAATATATTCAGTATTTTCTACACTCTGTTCTTCTCTGAGGTATTCCAATTTAGTTATCATATTATATCTTGTAATTAGTTGAATTAGTTAAGGGACTAGAAAATTAATTTGGCTGAATAAACACTGTGATATATGCATTGTATATTCAAGAGTAGTAGTGATTGAGACTGGAATATTCAGAGAACATTTTTTGTTCTACGTATGTGAGAAAGAACTAGATATAGAAATATCAGAAATACCACAATTTGATATAACATCAAAATGATTTCTTTTCTAGGTCAAACTCAAACAAGTAATAGTTGAAATTTAAATTTGAGCTGTATAACCAGAGTATTTTGTACTTAGTCTTAATGGGACAAACATTTCAGAGAAAATAGATAACAAATAAAATTCTAATAGGAATATTTGCTCTTTGTAATTATTGTTACAGTAACTTATCATCTGTAACTTTTCTTTAGAGTCAAATTTATTTCCATTGTCGTCTATTAAAATTTCTAAACTGTTCTCATTTCCCCTCAGCCTTAGAAAAATCTCACCAGATTAGTAAATTATAACAAACACAAGTGATGCTTTATCAAGTGTGGCTGATTAGCCTTATGGTTATTTGTGCAAATGTTTAGTCATATGTATGTATTAAATACAAGTCTCGGGCACAAGAAAAAGAGTAAAGTGGAAGAATTTGCCGTCATCATTTTATTCACCTGTTTTTCTGGACTGGAAACACTCAGTTAGTTATTGTTTTGCTTCGAGGCTTTCTCTCTGTAAATTAGCTTTAAGGCTTAGCTGAGGTTAGGTATCCTGGAAGGCAATCTTAGTGGTAACTGATGTAATTAGCTGCCTGTCTGATACCGGTTACTTTAACTATGTGAGGAAAATTTGAAAACTGTGTCACCACTCCAGTACTTTTAATGGACTTTATCACAATTCTACATACATAAATTTGTAAGGACACTTAAATTTGGCTGTGAATATTAAGGTTTTAATACAGTTCCAGGAACAAAAGTGTTCTGTGAATGCAACCTGCTCTGTAGTTAGTGTTGAAGCACATTAACAGTTTCAACTGTGCCAACTTCGGAAGTCAAAGTAGGTGCACTATCCTCTCAGACAAATGTTCTAGGCCACTTGAAGGTGCTGGATTCCCTGGAGCTGGAGGTACAGGTGCTTGTGAGCTGGATGCTGAGACCCAACCTCAGGTTCTCTAGAACAATTGTTCTTGATGCTAAACCTTCAGCACCTGACCTTAAACTTCTCACACTTGTATTCTAGAATGCCGGGATTACGGGGATGTGGGATACAACTGGCTCTTAGTATATTATTGTCATTGGAGCATGTGAGCATTCAAAATCACAGAATGTATGAAATGACAATTGTGCCCTGGACGCATAGCTTGTCTTTGCTGAGGCTATTTCCCTGTGTCCATGGCTGTATACCCAATGCTTCAGTTTGGTTATCTTTATATTCTGAAATTTTCATACTATGAAGACACTTATGTCTTTCCCAGGAAGATTTAACACTTCTTTTTTTGAAAACCTGGCAATAAAAGTAGATAATGGTCCAGCATATGTCTCTAAGAAAATGAAACAGGTTTCTGCTTATTATAATAGAAAATGTATTACAGGCTCTTTTTCTGCCTCTGAAACAATCGCAAAAATATCTCTAATTGAACCAGGACCACAGGGTGCTAGATAAAGTTAAAGAGGGTGATATAATATCACTCACTTATAAAAAAATATTATTTCTTGGTACAGAAATTTTGTCGTTCCTTTGTTGAGTGGATGTTTTATCTTATTCTAAGCTGTTAGGCTGTTGAACAACTCTCTGGTTTAGCTTTCAGAGTTTGAACAACTTGGTGTTAATGCTCCAATGGAGTTTTCTGAGTGGTATTGGCCAAACTTGGGATGTCTTCTTATATAGGTGCATAGGAAGAGGCACAGGAAGGAAGACAGGAGTCTAGTTTCTAGCACAGATCACAGGTGTGAAATGATTTATAATGACAGCAATGGGTATTATTTTCAGATCTTCAGCATTGTAGTTTTAAAATTTCAAGTCAAGGCATTTATAATGTAAATAAAATGACATCAAATCATCTCTGTCATTTAAATATTTTAATATTTTATGTGTATCTCTACTTGAGGAAATCCTCAATATTTTATAACCTTAGCCCCAAAATTATTATGATAATTGTCACTGATTCTTTTACTTCATTTGCTGTCCATGCTGACCCATACAAACCTTTGTTCAGAGCTCATCTCACCATCTCAGCAGATAGTTGCTTTGTGACTCTCATTTCGACAGTAATTAATATTTTACTTTATTGAAGACCTGCAGCACTTTATCTGTTTTTTCCCTATTCATATTGTTCATCCTATAATTATCAATATACATTTCTGTCTCTTGTCATAAATATTTTATCATCTAATCATCATGGATTTTTTATTATAGTTATTCTTTACATTTTACAGGCACAAGCTTATTGAACCTGTAGCCAATTATATGAGTTAATAGTCTCAACTGTTTTATGTATTAAAAGCATTTCCTAGTGAAATGTTCATAAATGGTCATATTGTAAGTTCACAGAAATAACGAGTTTTAAGAGACAGAGTCTGTTTCTTTCTATTGCCTTCCAGTTTCCTTGAAGGTTTTCTTTGCCATTTACTGTGGAACATCTACACTGCCAGTTAATTGGAAACCTTTCAATCCTAGAATTGTTTAAATTTATCACTCCGTAATCTGTGATGATCTGTAAGCAGAGATAAATACATGAAATAAATGATCTGTTCAAGGTATTTTCCCCATGGGGATAAATGATTATTGAGAGAGGAATCAATGAGATATCACCACTGTTTTCTTTTATAATTTGAGTTTCCAAGTTCCTATATTTTATTCATTGTAGTGATGATAATTTTAAATAGAGGTCTGCAGATATGAACAGAAACTACATATGAAAATGCTATATTGAAATTAGTTAGCCAGGCAGTGGTGGTGCACACCTTAAATTCCACTACTCGGGAGGTAAAGACAGGCGGATCTCTGTGAGTTTGAGGACAGCATGGTCTACAAGACAGCCAGTGTTACACAGAGTAACCCTGTCTCAAAAAACCAAAAAAGAAAAAAAGAACTACAGAGTGAATTTGAGATTTAGATTAAAATACTCAAGTGTGGTTCTGTTGATATCATTTTTCCCTATACTAAAGGATATTTCATCTAAACATATTGAGCTTATGTCCCATCTTCAATTGAAATAAAGTGAAATAATTACATTTATGAAAATATATTAACACTAAAATAATAAAATATACAAATATATGACTGGGAAATTCTACAGAGTCATTATTTAAAAATCTTGAAGGAATTATTCTTTCTGTCAATAGAAAATTAGCACATTGTTCTAGGAAATAGTAAATGGGTTATAATTTTCATGAATTTTAAATATTCTTTCTTATACACCCATAATTCCTTAATTTGAATAAGAATAGTGAGAAAACTAAGAAGTATTTTTAAAGAAGTAATACCAATATGTTATTAATTTCAAGTTATATAAAACACTAATTTAAAAACCAAGAAGCCATATGAAATATCAAGACATAAAATAAATAAATAAATAAAAATTTTTACAAATGAACACACAGTATGCATAACCAATTGACCAATTGCAAACATCTACAGAAATGGACATATTTGTCTGGTAGTAAAGCAAAAATACTTAATCTAAACAACTGATGGGATTTTCAACATGTTCTTTAATTTAATCAATTTTACAAACAGTCTCACAAAGAAAATATCTCCCCATCAGATGTAGCCTCTCTTTCACTTTAGAGATATAGGCCCAATTATTAATTATTAAAATGATACAACTAAGAATTTCATTTGTGCAGTTTTATAACCACCTTCAAGTATTAGAAAAGAAAGACAGAGTGATGTTTTTTAAACGTAGCAGTAGGTAATAAGGTGGGGTATATCTTTTTAGGTAAGCGCAAAATTAAATACTGAATATCTTAATAATTATTGAGGTGTCTAAAGTTTCATTATTTTTCTTATTGTAAGGACAGTTTGACATTAAAAATTGTCTTCACACACATCATCTTTAATTATATTTTTATCTATTCAATCCTTATTTAGCTGTTTGTTTTTCTAAATGTTACATTTACATAATGCTGAATCTCAAATCCACTCTTTTCATGAGCCTATGTGGCTTTTTTCCCCTGTCATTCACAGAGCTATCTTTCTATTTTACATATTTTCCCATGTGTTTCTATTCTACTTGTTTTAATCTACATTGGTACACATGTGTGTGTGTCTATCTGTATGTATATGTACATTTATCATATATTTATCATATATCTCTGATATAAACATCATCTATTAATATATCATCATTATCTATCTATCCATCTCTCTCACTATCTATCATCATCTATCTACCAATTTATCTGACTCTCTCCATCTACCTCTATCTATATCTATCTATCACATATCCTTTATCTATCTATCTATCATCTATCTATATCTATCTATCTATCATCTATCTATCTA
>LOEQ01001327.1:72746-97238 GCA_001685075.1 Bramus lutescens
TCATCTATCTATCTATCTATCTATCTATCATCTATCTATCTATCTATGTATCTAACATCTATCTATCTATCTATGAATCTATCATCTATCTACTTATCTATCATCTAATGTATTTATCCATTTATGTATCATCTATCTACCTAATCTATCATCTATCTCATTATATTCCTTCTTATACTGCTGTACTTTATGAATTATTGATTTAAAGTGTGGTATTTGACCACATATAAAATGCAATTAATGCAAGTAAAATGTACAAATTAACCAGTGGGATAAATGATCGGTTCTCTCTCAGGTTTTATCAGTAGTTACATCTTCAAATTTTAGGAGATATAATGTATGCAATTTGTGTCTCAAATGCTAGTTAATCACTTTCAATGTTTGGTTTTAGCAAGAATAGAAACAAATTATTTTCAAACTGCCTTTTAGGTTAAATCCCAGCTGCTTTTAGCAGAGAATCTGTCTATTCAAGGGTTTTTGGATGGCAAAGGCATTACTAGAGACATGTTATTTGGAGACATTTTTACTTGGCTTGAGGTCACTAATGTTCACTTGAGGTATAATTCAGCTTTTCTATTTTTTGTTAATGTAGTAAGTCACATCTTTTTGGTGCATTCTGTTAGGCACTGTGTCAAATTCAAATGACGAATCTTGTTTCTATTTCATGAGTTCATGTGGGGGAAGTGATATATCCTGGCATTGCTCTGTTTTTCTATTTCGAGGATCTGGAAGCCACTTGGATCCATTTATCTCTTTTTTATTGATTTTTAATGAGCTCTACATTTTTCTCTGCTTTGCTCCCATCCTTTCATCTCTTTACAGATAACTCTTCCTGAATCTTGGATTTTCCCATGAATTATAATTATGTTTGTCAGACTGAATGGGAATAAATATACCCAGACCAGCTCATCTGGCCACAAACTCTATTTTCATTACAAGATTTGTATAAAGAAAAGGAAAGTGAAAAGAAGTGTATTGTTGTCGATGAATACTTTGTTTTGGTTGTTGGAAGATAGTGAATCTAAGGCTGGTACACACTACAATAAGTACAATGCATATATTAATTACAGCATCCCCTTTGGATGGGAAAGACATTGCTCAAGATATGCTATTTGGAGGCATTTTTTGCTTGTCTTGAGCTATCTAATGTTCACTTGAGGAACATCTCAACTCAAAAAAATCATATTCTAACTCAAAAAAGATCAATCAATTGAGAAGTGACTAGTGTCCTTCTGTTGGGTGCTCACAGAAAGACTATGATAACAGTCATCCTTCTGTTGTGCCAATGAGGCACAATATTTGTGAGGCCACTCAAAGTTCTCTGAACTGAGCATGGCTGAATGCCCTGCTATTTTTAGCTCTTCAGACTGTCCAAGAGAGTTTCTGATTCCTGATCTGACTTAATGATAAAAGATACATCAATGGTTATTCACTTCTCTGTTGTAGCTGTTAATTCAACGGATTTGGTGAATGAACAAGCGTGTGTGTGTGTGTGTGTGTGTGTGTGTGTGTGTCTTTATCCCTTGTGGAAACAATGAAGAATGATAACAGGATTGTAGAAAGTATAATAAAGACAATGGACTGTAAAATTTATGTTTTATATGGATACCCAGGATAATTATTAATTATTCTGCTCTAGTTTACACTGCCTTTAAATTTTTGTTTCCTGGTAGAAGAACTATATGGGGATACTACAAGATCTCTATTAATATTGCCCTTTAGTTTAGTTTAATGTTTAGTTTAGGAAAATATCAAAAGTAATGTCCAATTTTTACAAACTGACCCAACAAACAGGCTTTGGATGTTTTTCAGGGCATAAAAAGTTTTCACTAGAAATATAATTGAACTGTTTATACTAAACTTTCCTAACATTTTTAAAGTTCAAATGTCCATAAGCCTTAGCCATTGCTTCTATTGCAAATGGTTAGGTACTCAAAACCTGTTGATGAATATGTTTAAAGATTGATAAAAACTTGTACATTAGTAGGGGATCCTCATATTAATAAGTTTACTTAGGAAGAACACAATAATGTGTTCATAAAAATGATGTATTTCTGTTTTTGCCAAACTTTTTGGCTGTTCTTAGATATCTATTTTGATAAAATTACTATTTAAGTTCAAAATTGCATATAGTTTAAAATACTATTTTGCACAGGAATTATTACTTGAAGTGAATGAAAACCTATAAAGTTGTCACTCATTCTGGTTTTTAGAAATGAGGATAAAGGAAATCTTGTTAAATATGCAAACGCTGAGAAGACTAACACTCCAATGAGCTTTGTGTAGAATAAGTTAATCAGTCTGTAGAATTAAATACAAATTATACTTGTGATTTAAAATTCACAAATATAGAGAAAAAAGTCTTACCTTATACAAATTTTACAAAGGACTATCACCCACTAACACGTAACTGATGACAAACCTATTCCTCCTACTAGAGTCCATGGTTATATAAAAGGACACATCATTTTCAGCAATCATGTTTAAAAATGTCTTCCTACTGATACTTTTTCTTGGTTTGCTCTCACGTTATTAAAGTGCATATGTAACATAGAAGGACATTTTCAAGATGATCTGAACAGCTATAACTACTAAGACAGATGGACATTTATTTAGGTAAAATGGTAAAAATCACAAAAAGTACTTTTTAAAATTTGTGTATGTTCTTAGGTCAGAGGGCATAGACACTTTTTAAACTCAGTTTGTAATATGTAATAACTAGTGGTAGAGGCCCCATATCCTATGTAGGGTTTTGCATAGCAAGATAGGAGCATGCATACAGCATCTCTGGTGTCCCAAGAGCCTTTGACAATGTCTCCTAGGGAATAAGTTCATCCCATCTGACCGATGAACTCCAGCTGTCATTTCCACACTCTAGAGAAGAATGTGGCATTGTTGTGCTGTGTTCACGTCTGTCCAGGTCTTCAAGTTCATGCACGGTGTTCGATTAGTGGATATCCTCTGAAGATGCTCTGACTGAAAAGTAACACAAAAGTCAACCCTGGAGATGTGTCTTCTGTTTAGAGAGGAGCATCCTGCTGTCATTTTCCCTCTGCACCCTGAACAACTAAGAGTCCCTGCACTCAGTGCAGTTCATTACAAAAAACGCTTCTCTAGTTAGGTAACATTTGTCTGTGTGTATAAGTACAAATATTTAGAAGGCATCTTGGATCTGTCCCTTCAACTAAAGAACTCTAGTGAGACAAAGTAAGTGATCCTCTCCCATGGGACTCACGACCCTCTCGGTCATGTCTTTCTGCCCAAGATGTACAGTACTGGATGCAAACTCCCTCGTGTTGAGCAGGACTCCAGCCAACCAGAGAATGTTCTCTTAGGGCTATAAGAATTATTCCACTGTTGCACAAGTCGGCACATCTTGCTGAGCAGTTTAGCATTGTAGTTTGTAGAATTCACAGCTGGCTAAGATTTTTGATGCTTTTTCTTTCCCAGCAGCCTGCATATCACATTTCAATACTACAAAAGGTCCCTAATAAGGAGGGCGATTCTGATGCAGTATCACAGTGTATTGAGCAACAGCCTCTTCTAACATACGCCAATGAACAATAGAGAAGAACAGTAAGAAGCAGCGTTAGTTGGAAGGTGTTTGGTACCTTCCCAACCACCAGCTCATAGGAAGGTGTCCCACATTTGTCACTTGGATGTTTTTCTACAAGGTATAGTGGCCTGTACTTTCTAGTACAGAATTATCTTGTTACGCATGGCATTTCCTTTCTTTTTAACCTACATATATATTTAATGAAATCATTAAACAGCAGGTTTCCACATGGCAGTTGCAGAATGGCTTTGTTTTGATTGCACCTTTCCATCACTACCACAATATCTGCCACCTCCTTTCCTATCACCTCTGTTTGATTATCTATATTCCCTTCAATCACAAGAACCCCTTCTATTTTCCTCATTTCCACAAGTATTCCAAGTTAAACATCAAATCTAAAGACTAGAATTGAGAGAAAGAATATGAGGTGTTTTCCTTCAGTGCTTAGAGTAACTAACTCTGTGTAATTGTTGCAGATCCACACATTTACTTATAAATTTCATAAATACCCATAAGTGGTAGAACACATTTGTATGATATCTCTATCTTTACCTTTTGATAAACTTTTACCCTAATGGACATAGAGAAAGCACTGGTTTTCACACAGAGGAACAGGCTCTGTTGGATAGTTTGAAATAGTCATACAGATGCCCTGGGTTAAACTCATCAGCCAAAACTAGGAGACATGAATGTGAGAAAGGAGAGGAATTCTAAGACAAGGGAAGGTTGACAAGGTTAAGATGCAAATAAGGTAGTGTAGGAGATAGGAGCAGCCAGAGTGAATTATACACATGTGTGAAATCACCAAAGAAGAAAATTAGTTGCACATACACAGACTTACACATATCATTCATAAAACATTGGGGTGTGTGTGCTATGTCTCTCTCTCTCTCTCTCTCTCTCTCTCTCTCTCTCTCTCTCTCTCTCTGTATACAACACCCCCCGGAAACACTGAGGTTTCTGCTAGGTACTCTTACTAGCTTAGGTATATCATATAAAGAATGTAATCTTTTTGGTGGCATTAGTTGTTTTCTAGGAGCTAGCACTACTACCTTCCAACCTCTGGATACAAATAAATAAATATATAATATATAAAATGGGAGTATTTTATATCAGGACTCTGCTACCCGACCATAAACTATTGTACTAACAAACAAAAATGAAAGTGGCCAGTATTGTCTGCCATATTCACATCAGGGGCTCATTGTTCAGAAATAAGATCACTCCAGAAATAAATAGGCAACTAATTTGTTTCTGGTCATGTTTAGATCACATGATAGTGAAGAAATATGATATCTTTTATTTTCACTTTCCCACTGGAGAGATAGTCTCAGTGTCTTTTATTTTAAATATAATCATATTACTAAAACATCTCAATATTAACCATTGTTTTATATTCTGTAAAATAAAATTGTTAATAAAATTAATTTCTATTTTGGTAATTACAATTTTAAAAATAATAGTTAATTAAAGTCGCTATAAGAGAAGAATCCATTATTAAAGAGGGCATTAAAAATTAACACATTAAAGAACTTTATCATTAATTAAGCTTTAAGAGAATTAAAAATTTCTGGATTTTTTTCCTCCTTTTCTTTCTTTAAGCGCTATAATATTGGGAACGTATGCGTCACCAGAAACTCTGTGTCTGAAAGTATAAAGATATCCTTTCACATTTAACGCCACTGTGTCAGCTGTCTGGCAATCATGAGGAATAATGATGTGGAAGAATTTTAGAAATGACTTGGGCATCAGTGGATGTCATTTGTCATGTAGTGATCTCATTCCTGCTAAAATGCCCATGAATCAATTTATTTTGCTTACAGTTATATAGAGATACTCTTTTACTGAGGAAAATGATACACATTAGCTGGATCAAGCCAAAAAAATATACTAGATTAGTAAAGTATCAGACATAATCCACCTGACTGGGGATGCAAACTATCACTGTTGTAGCATGGCTAATTATAAAAGAGCATCGGATATCTGATCAAAAATGTGTGTGTACACACATGTGTTTGCGTGTTTGCATGTATGCAAGTTCATCACATTTAAAACTTGGAATGACTGCTGCAATAATTTATATATATATATATACATATTATAATATCTGTATTATTTTTGCTTTTTTACTTTATTGTATTATCGGATGTTTATGCTCAAATTAGTTAACTTTTATTAGTTTCTTTAAAATTATTACACAGCGTAATAGGTTTCTCCGTAGCCTTTTCATAAATTTTGTTTTCTTTATTTCTATCACATACTGGTCCCTGCCATGTCTGTCTTTCTCCTCACAATCCTCCTAAATTGCCTTATAATTGACTTTCACACCATGTGTATTTTATTACCTCTTTCTTTTAACATCAAATCAGTCTTCTCTTTTAGCCCTGGTTCTCTCTCTCTCTCTCTCTCTCTCTCTCTCTCTCTCTCTCTCTCTCNNCTCTCTCTCTCTCTCTCTCTCTCTCTCTCACACACACACACACACTCACTCACACACACACACACTCACACACACACACTCACACACACACACCGTGTAATGTTTGAATTTTAGAATCTCAGTATGAAAGACAACATGCAGCTCATGCAGTTGTTTGTTTTACTTAGCAGGGATTAGTTTTCTTAACAACAATAAGTATACTTTCTTGTAAATGTTATAGTTTCATTTTTCTCTATGGGTGAATAAAATGTCCTTGTTCATATTTAATGAATTTTCTTTGTGTTTACATTAAATTGGAAAGCTTTTCTGGATGACAAAGGAAAAGACATACCCCCAGAATGATGAGGCAACCTATATAAAAGAAGAAAATTATTATCAACTATATGTCACATAGGAAATAATATAATCAACTTTATGACATATAGGAGGCTGATACATAGAACTTTTAAATAGCACTAAACATCACATAATCTGGTTTTTATTCTTTTATGAATGATGTATTACTAATCAGGGTTATAATTATATTGACTCAGATCTGGAATTTCTGAAGAGAGTGTGGGCATTAAAACTTGCCACATTGCCAAAACCAATTATTGGTTCTCATGTCTCAATTTGAATCAAAATCTTCAAACTCTATGCACTTACATCATTAATTGTGCTAATAATTTGCACATGTAATTTTTCATTATTTTATTTTTATTATTAAATGAATGACATTTTCTAAATGTTCTGTCTTTTATCAGCATTTGTTCATGGAAGTATTTTTTTCTTAATTGTTGAATTGATTTTTATCATTCAGATAGGAAATGCACCAGAATTCCCTTTCCGTAGCACTAAGTTATATAATTCCACATTGGTATGGATTCTCAAAATATCAGATCATATCCAAACAATGCTCCAGGAACATTGGTGCCTTACAGCTCTTGCAGATTTGAGAAGCATGACAGGAGCCTAAACTGGTTACTCTCGAGGACTTTACACTTTGTTTCTCTTTTTCCAAGTTTCAAAACGGTGTGGTTTTTATGGGGCATAGTTCTTATCCACAGCATCACATCATAGGCTCTTAGCATGACAAATTCCAGATTAGCTCGCTGAACCATTCGTTCTGACCTTCAATTTTTAAGCTCATTGGAGTTAGTATAATCAATTTGAAAGATAGATTTATTCTTTTTAGTGCTTTGTTATTTTAGGAAAAGCATATATTTCTGTTAATGTTTCTGAGAAGGACTTACAAAGTTTAAGAACCGTGGATCTAGATAAACTACTTTTGATTGGCAGAATGCTGCCTCGCAGGAAGCAGTGACTTCCTTCATGTTTTTCTGAAAATAACCTATGAACTCTATGAATACAGTCTGATGCGATTAAATCAGCTTTTCTTCTCTTAAGAGATGCAATTTTTCTTCCCCTCTCCTGAGGATAGCGAATAGATGTGCGGTTAGAAAATTCTTCAAGCTTGTGATATCTATAACAAAGGAAGAAACCATCCCCAGAGCGGAAGGGACGAGGAAATGACAAGCGTGCGCAGTGAGTCCATGTTTGCAAGGTGTGATGAACGTATTTGTGAAGAAAGGGGATATGTAAGTTTTAGCATTGTGCACGTGAAGTCCTTGCTGTATTCCAGAATTTCCACAGCATACAAGGATTTTGGCTAATGACAAGTATTTTTTTGAGTAAGAAAATTAGAACACAGAACTAAACATATGTCTCTGTGTGAGGTGCCTCCTGCAGAAGAATGATCATGGGTCTGGATTCTGATCCCAGCCTGGACATAGAATGCACCTGTAAACCCGGCACTGGGAAGGGAGGGATGGAGGCCAGCAGAACACCAGATCTTTCTGACCAGCCATATTAGCCAAATTGTTGAGTTTTCGGTAAGTGAGAGAGCCTGGCTCAACAAAGCAAAGAGTAATTGCGGAAGATTATGGTGTGCATGAAAACCCCTCTACATCACCTATACAAATTTACCCCCACAGAAGGGCACAGAAAAGAATTTTTTGAGACTTGCTCGATACAACTTATTAAAATCTTCAGATGACATTGAGAAGTCCCCAAGAGCACCTCTAACAGAAATTTCCAGCCTGTTTCCATATCTATTCTCTACAGTTTGTCTCCTTATATTTAAGAAAGTGAACACAAAACACACTTGTTTATGAGAATGCCTTGAGAAACCCCAGTGCCTGGTTATTAAAACTCATATGATATTCATTTCTGCGCACAGTCCTAAGTCTTAGTCTTATACTCAGCTTAGGCAGTGGGCATGCACTTAATACAAGTGAGAAGAAATAGATAAATGGATACACACACAAATGAGGCCTCGTCAGCGGCACGATAAATCACTTGTTACTTTACATTTTAGTACCTAATCAATCCATTCAAGCTAGTTGTTTCCCCAAATAATTATTGACTCCATTTGAGTTGTATATCATGAAAATAAATGCTCTTTCTGAGTGGGTCCTGTTGGCGTTCATCTCTGTAAATCTTATTGAGTAGTCTTCTGTGCCCTGGTTCCTCTTCCTTTGATTCCAATTACTCACAGTTTGTTTACTGGCCCCTTTTGTCATTTAAATCTACAGCTGACATATCTATGCAGACGAAACGATTTTACATGCAGCACGCACATCCCCTTTTAGGAGAACTCTACTGAATCCAGCCTTCTGGAGGGAAATTAAGTCTGCTTGCTCACTTTCACATTTTGATGCATGCAGGGGAAAATATGTTCAACATAAATTGTACTATAAAGCAGAAGTTTTCCTTGATGAGAAAAAAGCTTTTAGAAAAATGATTCCCTAAATTGTTTAAGTCTATAGATTGATATTAAATGACAGCTAAAATTCGGTTTAGCAGTTTATGCGAAAACAGTAAAGAAATTTTAACCTAAAATCTGATTGCATTGTATTAGTGGGCATGTGGCAATATATTTGTTATCTTAGGCTATAAAAATATATAAATCATGTGATATTTATTTATTGGAATGCTAGAGTCTGAAGTCCAAGAACAATGGTCCAGCAGATTTGGCCGCATTAGATGACTGTCTTTCAGCCTTTCACCTAATCTCCCTGCTGGATTCTCACACTTCTGGAATTAGAATCTGCTTCCTCTGTTCCTCCTCTGATAATGACACTTGTTCCTTTCTAAAGAACCATCATATCAGAGGACTCTCCGAGAAACACCAACATATCAGAGGACCCTCCGGAGAACATCATCACACCAGAGGACCCTCTGTGAAAGAGCATCCCATCAGAACACACTCTACGGAACACCGTCACGTCAGAGATGAGTATGTTTATTCAGAAAGTGTTGCTGTCTGGACAGTCACCCAAGCTTCTTCTGTACTGTTAGGGCATTCATATTTAGCCTACAGGCCCATAGGATCCGGCACACTTTTCCATGAAGCAGGAAACGTTAAAGACTGTCTCATCTTTTATATGCAGCTTCAGCAGTCATTTTTCTGTGGGTCCTGAAAATCCAGTCAAATAGTTCAGGCAAGAGCAGTTTCTTGTCCAAATGGCTAACAAAATCCACCCTCTTCGATGCCCATCATTCTCTTGAAGTATATTGGTGCTGCCAGAAGCAGATATGTCTCACTCTTAATGTACTTGATTTCCTCACTGCATCTCATATCTACTCTTCATAATGATGCATGTTGCCATTATATCATAGGTATTCCTCCTCAGATTTCTATGACTGTCTTAGAAAGCTGCCATGTTATAATACTGCAAAGTGCACACTTCCTAGTGCAGCACTATGTAGCTATCAACTCTTTATGGGGTAAAGGTGAAGCCTGGTACCAAGCTAAAAAAAGAAAAGATGGCAAGATATCATATCACTTCTGTATTTATAATACATAATAAAATATTCTCCATTCATAATTGACTCATTCTCTCTTCTTGACTGACTTTAAAATAGTATAATATGACAAATATTACTGCTATAGGAAAATGATTACTTTTGACAGCCTAACGAAAGAGGGAAATGTGTCCTGCTACAGCACCAGTCACTTCCTAGAAAGAACCAATTGGGACCCCAGCTGGATATGTGAGGCTCATTAACCCCTGGAAACTAGGAACTAATAAATAAGCATTATTTTATAATGGTATGGTGTGTGTGTGTGTGTGTTTGTGTGTGTGTGTGTGTGTAGTTGTGCTATGTTTGAAACCAGTAACAGTCTTTCTTTCAACATGAACCTCTCCATTTAACATAAAAAAATAGCAGGACATTCTTTGAGTCCTTGTCATGAGCAAAAAGATGTCTTACCTTAAAGTACAATAGATGTGTATCTGTGGAGAAGCAGCCGCAGGATCACCAGGATAAAGCAGGACAGAGGTCAAACCACCAGACCCTGAGTGTCCCTCAGGAGGAAAATCATCTGTGATGGACTCCTTGCTCCCTTCCTCTCTCCCAAGCCTAGCATCTCAATCTGTTTTACCTGTCTGTCCTCATCTGCTTTTTCACTGAAGAGAATTCAGGTGTCTCTAATAATGTCATGATATATTGATACATATCAATACATTCTGTTTAGAAATTGAATGAGATGTATAGATATTGATGGAGTCTGGTTAATTTCTGTGTTGTGTTTTTATTTGCACCTTCTTTATAGCAGAGAGCCAATAAATTATAAAAAAAGGTCAAAATAGAACCAAAATAATTCATAAACTAAAGACCTATGTTGGATACAAAGCCTCCTCTGAAGGAATGAAGGCCACTGAAATGCTTACTGTCACAAATTAAATAGCTTTAACAACGCAACTGTGAGATAAAATGTCTGTTATTCAACATTTCTTCGATAAAAAAGACAAAAATCAACCTCAGAGAGTTTAATCTGGCATTTGATTTTCTAGATAATAATATACTGTGAATGGGCCCCTAGTAGTGATAGATGCAACAGATTATAAAGATGGAGATATTTCAGAGGATAACAAATGTTCACCCCTCTTTTTAAATGCCTTCTTTTGCTAAATCACTCCTAGATTTGTTTTTCTTTGCTCCTTCTTGGGAGTAATGCTGTTCAATCTGTGGGCTGTGCAGAGCTCTTTTGCTCCTTACTACGTGTCAGCCAAAAGATGCAGGACAAAAAGCATTGCGAAAGCAGCAATTCTAGGGATTTGTGATATTTTACAGTCTATCACACAATTACGTCGCCAGCTATTAGTGAAAAGGAAAATCTTGCTGTAGCACAGATGGAGAGAATGATTGTGAGTGTCCTTTATATTTGTGCTATAACCTTGCTGGACTCCAGGAAGTTGGTGCTCTCTACCCATCATAACAGTGATCAAGTATGCTCAAAAGGCTGAGTGTAAAGAAAGCAGATTAAAGGTTATTCTTTTTGCTTTATCCTTGCCAGGTTTGTGTATANATATATATATATGTGTGTGTGTGTGTGTGTGTGTGTATGTGTGTGTGTGTGTGTGTGTGAATATATAGATATTTGTAGATATATTTGTATATATATTTGTCAGCCCATCTATTCCATCAAGGATGACTATGGCTATTGGTGCTGTCAGAAATCAACCTGCATCTCTTCAGTTCATGTTGAAGAAGGCTGCAGCTCATTCAGCAAAATCATCACATCGTGCCAAGATTCCTGCTCTCCTAATCACCTGCCTAGGAATCCTGGCTGCATAATAACTATATGCAAAAATCAAAACATATGGTACAGAAAACTAATTACTGTATCAATATTTCACTGTGGTGTCAGTGATAGAATCATCGCCATATTTCTACAACTGCGGCTTAGGAGCAATACCAGCTTGTTAGATTCTGCTAGCAGCCACAGGCCAACTTCACATCACCATTGCTGACTGCCTCTCTCGGGGAGTTACGCCTTTCCTGTGTTTATGAAGTTGTGTACCCTCCAGAGGGTGCAAACTGACCTCTTAAATATTCATCCTTTATCTTTATCAAGCTTAATTAGGTGCCATATGCTCCCATGGTTCGCAGACCACAGATATACAACTTCATATAAAACCTGATAAAGCTCCAGGCTATAAGCCGAAACTATTGCTTAACAGTATGAAGGTATATTCATGACTCACGCAAAGCCATTAGGTATGACTGGATAGTCTGTTGGGGTATAGTATGGATCCACAGTGGATAAAGGCTGTATTGCAGGTGTTGTTAACATTAACTGAGAACTCTCTATATACTGCGGAATGCTCTAAACATTTTTCACAAGATGATTTCTTTAAATGCTTAAAGCAATCTACCAGAAAGGCATGATTATATTATTATATTATATATTAATATTCAATATTATCTATTCAATATGTGAGAAAATCATGGCAAGAATGTTTAGAAATCTTCCCTAGAAATATTCATGCACTGAATTGCAAAATGGGAGTTTAAATGCAGTAGTTCAGAAACAGAAACTATTGATGTTTACCAATGATGGATTCTACATCTCTGATGTGACTATAACTTTCAGCCACTTGGCAGAGCTTCTGAAATTTTTAAAAATCTTATTGTATATCATATGGAGAGAGAAAAATGAAGATACCTTTGATATTGATTCAGGTATTATTTGTCTACATATTTTCCAATATGGATATCTACATATAAATATGTCAAAGTGACCAAAAAAACTGTGCCCAAGGTAGAACACATCGGTATTCCAGTCGGAAATTTACTGAAGTATAGCAACATACTGAAAGGAAAACACAGACATCAGAAAAAATAAGGTAGATTTATGTATTTAAATGTACTGATGATGTGATATTAGAATGAACAATGAAGATATAAATGAATCCTGAAATTACATTCTTATAAACAAATAGAAAGACAGATAAACTGATAATAAGTAAATGCCAGGAAAATACTTCAGGTAAAGACTTCAGATATTTACTTAGAATCTGAGTTCAAGATGCTAAGGAAACTAATAACCACAGAATATTCATTCCATTTTCCACTCCATATAATCTTCTTTCATCCATTGTAATTTTGGTCCATTGAAAGAAATGCTCATTTTGTAGTCCAGGCTATGTTAGAATTCACTATCAACTCAGCTTAGTGTGGAACTGATAGCAACCTTGCCTAAGTGTTGGGATTACAAACTCGAGACCTCATGCCTCCCTCCAAACACCCTTTTCTGCTGTTGACAGTGACAGTTGGTTTGCTAGACTCTGGACTTGGGGCCTCTGGCTTGTGGGACTGGCACTCTGCCACCAAGGTGCATCCTCAGCCCCATGAATGTTTGCCATAAGCTAAAGGTACTGCAGTGAGAACAAACTGCATAGAAGTGTGGGTAGAGATTCGTACACAGTGTAGTCTAGTAAATGCCAAGTACCCTGTGAGAAACTTTCTTTTGCTCATGTACTATAATTCCTCATTTTAGATGGCAATTTGAAAGTGGCCAGGACAGAAGAGCTATGATATCGTAGGGGGAGAGAGGAATAGTGATAGGCCCATAGTGGATCAGGCAAGATTTCTGGCTTCCAATCAATCAATCAATCAATCAGTCAGTCAATCAATCAACCAATCAGCCTTTTCTAAAAGGATATACTCTTCAGTAATTTTCTCCCATGACTCTCAAGGCTGACTCTAGTCTCTGTAGTGTGATGTTTTATTCTTTTGTCTTTTGGAGTGGCCCATCACCCAGTTCCCAAATAAAACATGGAGGTTTATTACTGCTTATCAATGTCTGGCCTTAACTCAGCTTGTTTCTTGCCAGCTTTCCTTATGAATTCCTGGCCTTAGCTTGGCCTGTTTTTCTGCCAGCTTTTCTCATCTTAAATTATCCCAACTACCTTTTGCCTCTGGGCTTTTATCTTTTTTTATTTCTGTATCCCTTTCTTTCCTTCTTTCCCCGGGGCTTGCTGTGTAGCTGGGAGGCTAGCGTCTCATGTCCTCCTCTTATTCCTCTTTAACTCCTTCCAGATTCCCCCTATTTTTACACTCTCTGTCTGCCAGCCCCACCTATCCTTGTTCCTGCCTCACTATTGGCCGTTCATCTCTTTATTAAACCATCAGGTGTTTTAGACAGGCACAGTAACACAGCTTCACAGGGTTAAACAGATGCAGTGTAAACAAAAGTCATGCACCTGACAAGAATATTCCCCAGCAAGTCTCTATCTTACTCAAGAACTAAAATGTTTCATGGCCATGTCAAGTATAGAAAAATGAAGGAAAGTGCCTAACACACGATACCACCAGCCCATGACTGAGACAAAATTAAACTGTTGGTGTCCTGATTATGAATTTGTCCTGATTTTGCACTGAATATCGAAGATATGTTTCACTTTCATGAGTAGGGTAAAGAGACAAGGAGGAAGTAGATATTTGCAATGAATATGTGAAAAGTAGACAAATAAAATGATATGCCAAGCATGATGCTGTGGTCAAAACTCTGTGTGAAATATTCTAGACATAAAACTGCTTTTCAACACAAAAGAACAGCCCAGTGAAGGTGCCTCTGGCCCTGATTTGTGCTTGCTACTCTTTGATGGTGCATGAATAAAATGTGCTAATAAGGTTCCTGGTGCACAAAGGCCATCCATGCAGTGACAGACCAGCATTTATTGTTTGAAACAAACCCAGGAATACTTTCTCAAGCCCTTGCTCAGGGCAGGCCCAGTCAGGAGAGCCTTTAGAAAGATGGCCACACACTTAGGTGTTTACTAATGAGTCTTTTGATGAACACATCCTATTGAGAGTTTAAGGGATTATGTAACTGGACCATCAAGTGTACTTTAGGAAAGATATGTCTTTAAAATGTCTCTATCTGTACAATGACCACAGCCATCTTTTCCCTCATTTTCATCTAATTAAGAGAACCTTACACAATTCATGCTTGCTAGTACGGGCATCAGATATCACATGACATCAGTTGGATACTGAAGATGGAAAATAGTGAAAGAAATAGAAATCTGGGATTCCTAATGTCTTAGTTACTCTCTTGTTGAAGTGTGAAATCATCCTGATTGAAGTAATTCAGGAAGCAAAGACATGTTTGAGCTCAAAGATCCAGGTACTGTTCGTGGGGGGGTAAGCTATGGGGGCAGGAACTTTGAGGCACCTGCTCACATAGTGTCTGATGGCGTGAAGCAGAGAGAGATGGATGTCTGTACTCAGCTCCATCTTAAAGATCTAAGATTTCAGCTCAAAACTTAACCACCAGTAGTGGGTGGGGCAGTCCACCTAAATTAATCTAATGAGAGTACTCTCTCATTGGTGTGCCAAGTGAGCTCTAATTTCAGCTTCTGAATGGTTCTACCTGAAAAAATTAATGTAAGAAGTGACTGAGGAAAGTATACAACATTGATGTTTGGGTCTCCATGCATCTGTATATAAGGGTATACACATGAACATATATGCACACATCTAACACCCATACACATATGCACACATCGCACAAACTTTATTTTTCAAATTTAAGGTCAAGAAAAGAGAACTTTTCATTTTGAATTTCTACCATTTGTTTCATCAAAGAGGAGTAATTAAACTTTCTAAGTGTATCAGTAAACATGAAGTAGTGTTAACATAGCCTTCTTGATAGAATTACCGTGAAGTAACCACACACAAGTACTAAAAAATCTATCAGCTATGAAATTCTATTACATGCTTTGTTATGAAGTTAAGAATTACAAAATAAACCTTGACCTTTGGAATGTCACCTTAGGCCAGCACTGTAACTCAGAAAGGAGAGATAAAATAAAGCCAAATTGGCTTTCTCTTTCTTTTAAATATTATGAATGAATTTTAATTTGAAATAGAAATTATACCATTTTCCTCTCCCCAGTCCTACCTATACACACCTCCCACAATTGATAGCCTTTTTTATTCATTTGTTTTTACTTTCTTAGACAGGTTCTTTCTAAGCATCACAGGTAGCATGGAACTCACTGCATATACCAAGCTGCCTTTAAACTGTGGTCACCTGCATCAGCTTATCAAGTACCGGGTGTCAGGCAAGTGCCAACACGTTCCAGATTTCAGATAAGTTTGTTTCACCTGTATTGTGAGCTTTTATATAGTTCATGCTTTCAAATTCCAAGTTAATAAAAGCTATACTTTCTTTTTTCAGTATCTTTATTATTATTATTAAAAATTTCCACCTCCTCCCATTTCCCTACCCCTCCCCTTCCTCCTCCCTGTTCAGTCCAAAGAGCAGTCAGGGTTCCCGGCCCTGTGGGAAGTCCAAGGTCCTCCCCTCTCCATCAAGGTCTAGGAAGGTGAGCATCCAAACAGAGTACGCTCCCGTAGAATTAAAACCCAGTGCCAACGTCCTTGGCTTATCAGTCAGCCCTCATTGTCAGCCACATTCAGAGAGTCCGGTTTGATCACATGCTCCGTCAGTCCCAGTCCAGCTGGCCTTGGTGAGACAATGGGGCTGATCGAATGTTCTCTTTAGAATTGTGTTTTTTGGAGTGTGCACCTTTCATTCTGTGTCCGTTTTCAGAAAAAAATATACTCTCTAATGCAACTTCTCAAATCATTCTCCATAAAATATATCATATGTGCTTAGCATTTGGGTTCAATTTCAGCACCAGAGAAGATTGTCTCCTTACAGTTTAAAGGTATTCAATGACACCTACTCTGCTTAAGTCATTAATGTTATCGCATATGCTCCCTAGAAGAGCTTACGCTTCTTGTCATTACCATTTCGGTGGCTTGGGAATGTTTAACTGCTTCAGATGTTCATTAATCAGTATGATATGCTTGGAACACTTTATTACCTTAATTTTCCAGCTTTTATGGTTTTAAGTTTGATAATTTGTCAGAATATATGTTATGTAATTGATTAGTTTGCTTCTGTTCTCTGAAAACAAAACAGTAAAGAACTTGATTCTTCTAATTTACGTGGATATATAAAGTAAATTATGCTACATAAATACTGACAATCATTAAGATAAGTGAATTAAAAGCAGTATTTTTGTAGTTTACCATAAAATCTTACATAGAGATATGTACTTTATTACCATATATTCTCAAATTTTCTTCTTTTCAAAAGATAGCAATGGCATAAAATATACATTCTGACTAATGGCATATAACAAATAGTTTACTTAAACCTAGAAACTTCTAAAGAATATGTTTGTGAATCAATGTCTGTTTTTGAATCTAAAATCTCAAAAGCTTGTTGAAGATCGGCCAGTTTTCCTGTGCTTCTGCCCATCCTCAGTCCTCAGTGTCTGCCTATCATCCACAATAGTTCTCTTAATTTATAAAATGCTGACTAATTGTGATCAGCCTCCTATTCGGTGTCTGTCCAAGTACACTCTGAAATCATCAGAGGCTAGTGTACTGGAGCATTTGTTAGCATTCTCTGTTCTGATGGTCCAGCTCATACACTGAGAAGAAGGAGCATTGTGGGACTTTAACTATTTCTCAGTATAGTTAAGGACCACATTCTGAATTTATGTGGACTATTTTATCAGAGCTATTTTCTGCTATTTATTCTAATTTATAGTGAGGAGTAGAAAGCCTTTTTGTGTACCTGTCTATTAGGGTGAAAATAGGTAATAGTAATATGTTATGTATTTAAAAAAGCTAGAAGAAAGGATTTTTAATGATGATAAAAAACATAGGTGGATGAGGAAATAAATGTGTTCCCCTGGTTTAGCATTCAGTGTGTTAGTGAATATAAGTTCTACATGGTGTGCACAAAAATGAACAATTTATGTTTTGTATATCATTTTAAATTTAATTTAATGTAAAAACATTCTGATTGGTTCAGCCAACATTAGAAGATGTGAAGCCCCGTTTTCTCCCCTAACTTCCAGCCATTCAATGTGGTGATACAGATGGTATCTAAGGAGGAAGCCAGACTTTGAAACAAGTGTGGTGAGCTGGCTGAGGCAGTGATTCAGAACATCTTGATTATGATTCACATTTTTATTGTCTTAAAAAGAATCAGGAGCCAAAGAAGCAATCTCATCTAAATATTGGAATAGCTAGAGACACAGGTACCAGCCAACAACTTAATTATGGACTTTAAATGTGGCATTAATCTTTTCTCTTTCCTGTATATATTCTCTTCTAATGCCACAAGTCACAGAAAATTGCTCATTAAACTTCAAGCCATGCTATGTAATACTTGCTACCATTTATAGGCAATGCTCTCCAAAGTACAATTAGAGGGAGTATTATGACACAGAACAATGGAGACAATTATTTCTGAAGTTTATTAATGCTAATTAGCATATGGCATCCAAGACAGCTGCTGATACTTCATTGCTAAATACTGAGGGACTAATTAGTGTTCCATGTTAATTAGCTTCTTCTGCATGTGCATTGTCCTTAGATGCATATGGTTGTCACCATTGGGCTATTAAAAACCTGCCCCACACTCTGCAAGAACATGATGTGGCATTTAGGAGTTATTTTAGAGTATATGCATTATTTCCTAACACATACATCCTTAATAGATTCCACAGACGCCTAATAACCCACTACCTGCTTAAAACACACTAATAAACCATAAATTTCTAGATGTTAAAGTGAAGACGACCTTTAAATTTATCTTATTTTCAGACCCTCTCATGGCTGGAATGATTTCAAATGCTAAAAAGTACATACCACAATGAATTTGGTTTTATTTATTTACTTTTTACTATTAAAACTGATTTGCATTTGTCTGCCAATTTACACATAGCGATTTAGTTACTGTTAAAATGCATTGTTAAAAAATGTCAGATATGTGTGCTTTACCAAGTGTTTAATTTTGTTGGTTGTTCATATTTTTATTTTTCATCCTGTTTAGATAAAATAACTTGTCCTTCATTTAAAACAGGAGATTAGGATTTGCCCATAAAAAATTATCATCATTGAAATCATCAAAGAAGGTTTAGGCTGATCAGTGATCAAAGGCTTTCGCAAGGGTCAAAAGAACTCTTCCGTGGTACACACTTTTTTGATTGTTTGGAAGATGGGTGACTAACAGCCACAGCTCGCTCATCAAATTGCTGTAGCAATTAGTGTGATTGGCACAAAAGTTATGTAGCTTCTCTCAGGGCAGAACTGTCTGTGTGGCGAATGGATGATCAAAAGAAAAAAATCAGCTCTGGCAAGAATGACCACAAGAAACAATGTGGCTCAAAATCCTGCAGATGAACATTGGTCTTCAATATATCTTGGAATTATAGTTTTTATAATGCTGTACATATTTTTGAATATTTTTTCAAATATTTAAAGTTAAATGTTTCCAAACATATTCACTTACTATATAACAGCTTTTAAGTATTTTAGTATTATATAACTTCTGTGAAATAATGAGAATCCACAAACACTGTGCATTGGTAACTCTCATCACCTATGATCTCAATTCCCTAATAAAAAGGCACAGTCCAACAAATTGAATTAAAACAACAGGATCCATCCCTCTGCTCCGTCCAAGAATCATACCTTAACATTAAAGATAGATATCACCTCAGAGTGAAAGGAAGGAAAAAGATATTCCAAGAAAATGGACACAGGAAACAAGTCTGGGTAGCCTAACTAATCAGAAGAAACAGGGAAGGACACGTCATACTGAAAGAAAAGTCCACCAAGAGGACATTGCAGTAACAAATGTCTACGCACTAAATACCATGGTACCCAAGTTCATGAAGAATCAGTGTTACAGGAAAATCACATATTGACCTTTACACATGGATAGTGGGAGACTTGAATACCCAACTCTTACGAACAAATGGGTCATTCAGACAAAATAAAATGTATAAAGAGAAATGCTGGAGCTAACTGGAGTTATAAATAAAACAGGCTAACCGATATTTACAGAACATTTCATCCAAACACAAAAAATATAGTAACTTCTTAGCACCTCACAGAACGTTCTCCAAAACTGACCACATAATTTGACACAAAACAAGTCTCCACAAAAATAAGAAAATTGGTACATAGTTTCACAAATGCTGAAATGAACAAGAGAACATGAAGGAAAGTCAGTAATTTGTACTGTGTAGATTCTCTTTGGCGAGATGTAAAAATTCTAGACATCTTGTTATGGTGAGAAAATAAATTCAATGCATGAAAAAGAGAAAAGAAAAAAACTTCATATTCAAATTTCCCATCAGAGAGGAGTGAGAATGTGTAGCCTGCCTTGCTTCAAAGGGACTTTTGTTTCAAGGAGTTTGGCAACTTTGGGATTTCCCTAATTTCTCTGTTCAAGTTTTCTATCTAAAAGATCACAGCAACAGTTTGCCAACCTGACCTGCGCTAGGTCTCTTGTGAGCAAAACCATAGTATGTGTTAAGTTGTTGATATTTAATTCGAAACGCATAAAATCTCTAGTAATCTCTCTGTGTGAAGGGACTTTTTGTTTTGTTTCCTTCTCTCTAGTACCTGGTAAATTTGTGATCCCAAAACTAACTGTTAGTAAAGACGTCTGTCTCCTGTCTGGTGCCAGAATCCAGACTTTGCGGATTCAGTTTTAATTTGTCTTGAGTGGACCTCCTGCACTCTAACGTCAGCTTTTGGCATGAGAGGACAGCAGGTTCCACTAATGTACTCTGTATGTCGAGCCAATTTCCAGTTAAATCACATGACAAGACTTGAATATGAAATGCTCTTTTTTACACATATTTTGAATGGATGGTCCCCAGTTAATAACACAGCTTTGAAAGTCACTGGGACCTTAGTAGATGTGGTCCTGCTGGTAAAACCATCTCTGGGCGTGGTGGGATTTTGAAGGTCCTATTTGGCCCTTGGTTCAGGTCCTACTTCCTCTGCATTCTGGACCATCATGATATCAATAGTATCCGTCACATGGGCATTGGCCATTCACCCTGACTTCCCTTCTGGAATTCACTACAAGCTTAAACTATGGGGCAAAAATTAATTCCCTTCTGTATTTTTTTTTTTTGGCTCAGGAATTTTGTCTCAGTGACTTATTTTTTTTAACATGGTAAATACTTATAGGAAATAACTGCAGGTGACCCAAATGGCAAATTTGGAGTAATTTGTTTCAGATAATTCAATCATGACTTCTACGCTCTTGGAGATATAAGTCATATCCCAGCTTTTTCTTATTTTGCAGCCTAAGGACTTCTTTCTCAGACTCCTGTAATCCCTTTCCTGGACCTTCAACTCTAAGGTAGTTCTCCTTTCTTTAAGTGGAGCCTAGCAAATTATCATTAATTACCAAGCACAGATGTTCACATCTCGTTGACCGTTCTCCTCTACCCTGGTCCACCACAGAAATTCTTCACTGGCTCACTCAGAACTTTAAGGACCCTCTGTATTTTATCTAGATGGCATTTCCCTCATTCTCTGACCTCCAGCAGGCAGCTATTTTGTGGGACAACTTGCTCATTTGTTTAATTCAGTTCAATCTCTTTACAAGTTGATGTCCTTACAATAACAATATTGAAGTACTGATGAGAACCCTTCTCAATTTTGTCATTTAAATGAAATTAATATTTCAAGATTCTAAAACATGTTGAGATATTAAACATGGTATTGTTTATATTTATATAACCCATGACGTGATCGGATACAGAGTAGGCACGGGAATCGAACTCGAGACCTCGGCCATAGCGGCCGGCTCTCTTAACTCTGAGCCCCCTAGGCCGCTATATGGTATTGTTTAATAGTTAAAGTAACAAAAGGATTCTGTAGTCAAGTTGTTTATACACGGCTGCCACACTATTGCCAGCAGTACATAGATAAAACACTGAATTATCAGGCTACTGTCTCTGGTAATTGTACTTTTCACACTTAAGAGTAATAAGATATGTGTTTGATGGTGTTCACAACTTTAATTTAATTTTATTTTATTTTACTTTACTCACCTGCCTTTTCTCTTGAGGAAAACCTACATAGTTTGATATTTTGTTCTTGTGCAGTTTCTTGGATAACATTAGTTACACTTTATTCAGTAACTCCTTCCTAAAGCCTATTCTAACCTTTGTGCAGAACCATTATCTATTGGAGGATTCCAAAGGTTAGAGTAATTAGAACACAGTGTGTCTTTGCAACTCAGATTCAAAGGTCTATTTTAATCAATACATTATCCCTCGGATCAATAGCTCCCATTAAGAGTCTCTCTTTTTCTACTGACCCTGCTTTGGCTCCTCTTGCAGTAAATTGTGATATACATACTGCAAAATCAAGTAATTATTTTCTGACTGTCCCACATCTAATTTAGCTAACAGAAAAATAACTCTATATTTTGAAGGGGGATTATATATATATATATATATATATATATATGATGACAGCTGTATAGTGAAATGGATACAGTCTACACATGAATTTATAGATATGTCATTGATGAATTTGGATACCTAAGCCAAGGTTATCTGAATAACTTACTGATCTGTGGCTCGTTTCATCTCACCAGAAAATCTCTGAGCATTAGTTTTAAGCCAGTCCAGTTTAAATTGTATTAAATTACACATAACTGTTCTCAATTTCAGAGTTCAATGAAAATAGGTTATAAGAATAACTCCAAGTAAAACAAAGAGAAGCAACAGAGGGTGGGAATAAAGATATCCATTGGCACACAGATTTTATAAAGTTATCTGAATATATCATCATGATACTTATAAGTGAAATAAATAACGCTCAAAATATTTATTCTCAAAATAAAATTAATCATCATTAATGTATTTCTTTATTTAGAGAATATTTTAAGCTCCAAAATGTTTAACTTAATTACAAAATTAGATGGTTCATTTATGAAGTTTTTTCTACTCAAAATGACTTAATTATAAGATTGTTTAATCATTGTATAATGAGTTCCAGATTCAGAGGTGTCATTTGCATTTACCCTTAGACTTTACATGTGCTGATCACATGGCATACTGTTGTGGATAGTTGTGTCTTTGACAAGGAAACTTTTGGTTGGTTTAATAAAGAGCTGAATGGCCAATAGCTAGGCAGGAGAAATAGGAGGAACTTCCAGAAACTGGAGATGAATCCAGGAATATGAGAGGTGCCAGGAAGACATGGAGAGAGTCAGGCATATAGAATTAAGGATAGGTAAAAAGTCACGTGAAAGAATATAGATTAATGAACACTGGTTAATTTAATTTATAAGAACTAATTGGGAACAAGCCTAAACTGAAGGCTAGCATCCATAGTGAATAAATCATAAGTCTCTGGGCAGCACACCTCTAAGTATAGGTATAGTATAGCTTTTAAGAAGACCAAGGAAAGAAAGAGTAATATACAGTAGTGCTAGCTGCTTTTATGTAATTTTTCCCTTAGCTTCTCTCTCCTCTGTCTGTATTTACGTTGCTTTGTCTCTCTACCTTTATCTGTCTCTGTTTATTTGTTTGTCCTTCTGTCTCTGTCTTTCTCTTTGTGGTAGATAAGTGTTTAAAAGCATAACAGGCAGTAACCGACAGTGAAGGAGTAAAATCCTAGGTGGCACACTGTAATTTCAGAATGGCAAGTGTTGTTGTATAGAACAGCTTTCAGATCAAGCAAGCATTTGTTTGAGTTGCTTCCTTAATCTTGTGTGATGTTTTAATTTGTAGATTTGTTACAATAGAGTTGACATTTTTACTATAAAAAAACTAATAACTATTTTCTTAGAGTTTCTATTGCTGTGAAGAGACAGCATGACCATGGAAATTCTTATGAACAAAAACTAATTGTGTGGCTTATAGTTCAGAGGTTCAGTCTATTATCACAATGGTGGGACATGGCGGCAAGCAGACAGATAGGTGCTGGAGAAGAAGCTGAGAATTCTACATCTTTGAACTGCAGACAACAGAAAGCAAACTGGGACACTGGGCATGGCTTGAGCATATATGACCTCAAAGCCAACCTCAACAGTGCCACATTTCCCTGCTAAAGGCAACACCCATTCCAACAAGTCACACCTCCTAATGGTGCCGCTCCTTAGGGGGACCATTTTCTTTCAAACCACCACAATTATGCTTTGGTTTTGTTTCTTTGTTATGCCTGGGCCCAGAGACTTTTCCACTTTTTATTTTTCAGATCATGCCTAAAATTTACAAATGATTGTACTTCATATGAATAAGAGGTCAGTTAACAAGGATAAGAATGAAAATGACTTTAATATTTTAGATTTGTTCATGAATATGGTGACTAAGGTTAAAATAGCCATTGTAATGGGGTAAACGAAATGTGAAAAAATCGATTATCTGAAACAGAAGCAAGAGTGTGATACAATACAGAATTATTTGAATAGAGTCCAAGGATATTTTATTCCGTGAACCTGACACTATGCTGTAAGATATAAGAGGAGTTTGTATTTTCAAAATACCAGAAAATGAAAGGTTTTGAGCATATGCTATGTGTAGTCATTATCTTGTCTAACCCAAGATTTTATAATTTTTCATGAGATATTTACCACATTGAAAATTCAAGTCTGTGAAATATGAACATTGGGCCTTGTTGAAAAATTTCCTACTTAAGTATCCTATCTTAATGCATTCAAATATTTTCTGTATATTTATGGTCTATTTTTCTAAATGTATCCTTATATCATAACTTCTGTTTCTATATATGACTATGATCTGTTTAGCTATCTATTACCATATATCTATGTCTATCTATCTATCTATCTATCTATCTATCTATCTATCTATCTATC
>LOEQ01001327.1:103096-121844 GCA_001685075.1 Bramus lutescens
CAGAACCTGGAAACAACCTAAATGCCCCTCGACCAAAGAATGGATGAGGAAAATTTGGTACATTTTACAATGGAGTACTACACAGCAGAAAAAAATGACAACTTGAATTTTGCTGGAAAATGGATGGAGCTAGAAAACATTATTTTGAGTGAGGTAACCTAGGCACAGAAAGATAATTATCACATGTACTTACTCATAGGTGATTTTTAAACATAAACCAAAGAAAACCAGGCTACAATCTATAATCCCAGAGAATTTAGACAACAATGAGGACACTAAGAGAGACTTAAAAATATCTAATCTACGTGGGAAGTAAAAAATGACAAAATCTTCTGAGTAAATTGGGAGCATGGGGACCTTGAGGGAGGGTTGAAGTGGGGAGGGGAGCAGAGAAAAATGTAGAGTTCAATAAAAATCAATAAGAAATAACATTCTTTAGTTCATCATGATAGTTAATATACTTTACTTTGAGATCGTGGAAAGTTAGGGGAAAGAGTGTTGGAGTCCACTTTACAGTCTTCCTTTTTATTTTCACTTTTTTATGATTCATTGCTGATTTGTAACATATTGATTTCCCCTTTTTATTACTTCTGTCTATTTTCTCTTCTATTGACTTTTCCCAAATTTTATTAGTCATTTGTGGCCTCAAGTACAGTGTGGTCAATACACCAGGGGATTTATCTTAGTGAAAATGAGCTGTTGTCCTCTCAGTAATTATCAGCTGCACATGGTTCCTAGCTAGGTGTGGCATTCCATGCCTACCTCCCTCAGACTGACTTTTGCCTACATTGGTCTTGCCCATGTGACTTTTTTGTTGTTGTTGTTGTTTTTGTTTTGGTTTTTTGAGACAGGATTTCTCTGTGTAATGGTTCTAGCTGTCCTGGAAGTAGTGCTGGTCTCAAACTCACAGACAACCACCTTCACCTGCCTCCCAAGTGCTGGGATTAAAGGTGTGTGTTTCCATTGTTCAGCAACTGTGAGAACTTAAATGCTGTTTGTATGTCCAGATGTCTTGTTGTGTCCAAAACAGTTCCATTATCGTCATCCATCCCTTATGGGTTTTTATGCTACCACTTTTTGCAATGATACCTCCTGAGCCTCAGTGGGAAAGGTATGATATCCCAATCAGAGTTGAACATCCTGCAATCTCTCATTCCCTGTACCTTAACCAGTGTTGGTCTCTGTGTTAATTATCACTTAATGAAAAAGAAGCTTCTCTGATAAGGTTTTGGAGATGCACCAGTCAGTAGGTATAACAGTAAATCATTAGGAGACAGTTTAATATTACCATTAAGCGTAGTAAAAGGTTATTTTCTAAAACCCACAGCCAGTCTAACCACAGCAGCTTGGCCACGATAAAATGTAAGTATGGGTTTCAACTTTGCTATGAATCTAAAATCCAATGAGACAGTGATTGGTTACTCCAATGACATTGCTGCAACTATTGAACCACTGAATAGGTCTGTCAAGTCCTCCCCTGACTGACCTAATTTGTCAGATCAGATTCAAACTCTGAATAGCACCTTCCAGGATTATAAAAGAAGTAAAGAATACATTTTCAGATAAGTACCAGCTTAATATCTCCATGTTCTATGACTCAAGTGATGTTATCGGCGATAAAGATGGACCCGTAAAATTCTGGAGGATAACTAGGAGCACTGGTAATAGCCTATAATATTTAGGGGTTTATGGGATCTCACTTTCAAACAACCCATTTCTCTCACTAGTATTTTTATTAATTGTCTTGTGGTATCTATCTAGCAGAGGCATTGTTGCCCCATTATAGAGTAACTTTATTTAAACTCTCTTTATATGCTTAGTGTACTTCTACAGAGGTGGATTTTTAAATCTATAGTGGTAGCTATTTCTCATATTCTATCATCTATGCTGCCCTAAATGTTCTTTTCCATCAAACACACCCTTAACTGTCGTTACCATTTAACACGTAATACCACTGTATCCTATTCTACAGACTTTGAAATTCTACCTTCCACCCCAATGGCCATGTTAGTATTTTCTCTATCTGTGAGTATTCTAAATAGAACACATTTACCTGAAGATTCAAAACTAACATTCACAAAGAAGAGGAACAGTTTCACCCTAGTCTTTCTAGATCTGGATTGCCTCATTCAGAATGATTATTTTTAGCTCCATCCACTTTCCTGTGAATTTCACAATTTAATTTTCTTAACAGCTGAAGAATAATACTACATTGTGTAAATAGGCCAGATTTGAATTATCTATTCAGAAGTTGATGGAAATCTAAATTGTTTTATTTCTGCTGGCTATTGTGAATATGACAGCAATGAACACGGATGAGCAAATATTTCTATACTAAGATATAGAGTGCTTGCATATATGCCTAAGTGTGGCATGATGTCGTGGATTTATTTACAGCTTTAAGAGGATCCTGCACACTGATTTGCATTCCCACCAGCAGTGAATAAGTGTGCATCTCCTCACATGTAGGAGATAGGAGTACTTGCCAACATTTTTTCTTACCCATTCTTAATCAAGGTAGAATATAAGTTCAACATTTTAATTTGCTTTCTCCTGATAACTAGGATGTTGGACATTTAAAAATATTATCCAGAATTATTTACATTTCATCTTTTGTTAACTCTCTGTTTAATTCCTTGTCCCAATTTCAGTTAGGTTATTTTATTGATATTCAGTGTTTAGGGTCTTTGTATATTCAAGAAACTAACACGATGCATAATTGATAATTTTTCTTGTTCTATAGCCTGCCACTTCACTCAAGTGATATTGTTCTTCTTTCACTGTAAGACAAAATTAATTAATCAACTAAAGATTCATTAGGTCCCATTTAGTAATTATCACTCTTACAGCCTGATATATCAAGTTCTTGGTAAAGAAGTTTTTTCAGTGCCTTTGAGTCCCATTGTGTTTGCTAGTTTTTTCTCTATCAGATTAATTTTCAACCTCACTGTTCCACAGATGTTAAATTAGATGTCATCATTGTCTTCGTTAGGGCTACTATTTCTGTCATGAAACGTCATGAACAGAAGCAAAAAGCTTAAAGGGGGATCATTTGGCTTATATTTCCACTCTGTAGGACATCACTGAAGGAAGTAAGGACAGGAACTCAAACAGGACGGAAACCTGGAGACAAGTTACGGAAAGGTGCTGCTTACTGTCTTCATCCTCATGACTCTCTCATCCTGCTTTCTCGTAGAATACAGAACCACCAGGCTAGAGATAGCACCACCCACAATAAGCTAAACTCTCCTACATTAACCACTAATTAAGAAAATGTCCCTATAGGCTTGCTTACAGTCCAGAAACATTTTCTTAATTGAGGGTCCTTCCTCTCAAATGGTTTTAGCTTGTGTCAAGTTGATATAAAACTATTCAGCAAAATAGTATTATCTAATTGGTATGTGTATGTGTGAGGATTTTGGAGGATACAAGTACATGTGTTTATATAGATGTGTGTAAGTTTGCAGATGAAGCTCAGATGTCAGTCTTTGGTGTTTTTCATCAGGAACCAGCTACATTGCTGTTTGAGTCATAGAATTGCCTGTTCAGTTGGGATGGCTGGCCTCTGAGTCCCAGGAATCTTGTCTCAACCTCATTAATGTTAAGAATACAACTGTTACCACACCTGGCTTTTATATGGTTATGGATATAAACTCAGGTCCACAAACTTGTACAATGAACACCTCAATCACTGAGTTGTATCTATTCCTCCTAATTTTGTTGTATGTTCACAATTTCTACTATGAGGCAATTTTTAACTTTTCCTAAAAAGTCTCCTTTTGTTCCTTTTAATGTTATGGTAACAGTCAAAATTCTCTTATTATTTCCAGGATTGAACACTAAATTGTGCTGGTGCATATTTGCATATTCTTGAAAAGATGGCTTCTCTCCAAATTCTCATATATCTCATTTGTGAGTTAGAATCTCAACATGAGGGATTTCTCTGGGCATATTTTGGTGCCAATCAAATGTTTTCAGAAACCTCTGTGAGTCAGTTTCCACTAAGTGGGTGTCAAAGCTGACATGCCTTTGGCTTCCTTTGAAAAGTTCCTAGATGGAATGGCTGTGATTATAACACATCAAATTCATGCTTACACATTCAAATACTCAAATAATATTTAATCTCAAATATAGTGCTTAACAGGTGTTGTACAAAGAGACAGCAGTACAGATTTTTGCAAGACTGTCAATTGTGGCATGTGGCAATATATTATTCTAGTCTCCATTTCTGTGTCTTGTCTGTAGAAAGTACATAAGGGATGGTGGAAGTGGAATGTGGCCCTTGCATCAAAATAAAAGATCATGCTATAGAAATCAAAGATTATGAAGCACTTTATATAAAGCAGAAACCTCCCTGGTTTTTGCAATTAAAACAAGTGGCTCACCAGTATCTGAAATCCCTTTGCATTGCAGTAAAGCATTCTTTAATTGAGTAGTAAATCAGTTTCAGTTTGACAAATTCTTATTATCTTTCTGTTCTCATTGTGGACTCTGTAGGACCTGGGATATTTTATGGTATTGATTCATTAGTGTTCTTTTCAACTAAACTGCTGTAATATGTACAGCTTATGAAATAAGTCTATCAGTAGAAACAGAGAACCCAACTGTGAGTGTTCATATGCTCCTGAAATTAAGTAAATATTAAGCCTGTCCATAGTGTTATTGAAATTTCTTATTAAACTGAAAATACCAGGCTTGTTGTAACTCATTTCCTTACTGAGGAAATTGAAAACAGAGTATTTGCAAAGAGCTGCTCTAGCTAAACAAGATTCCCGTAGAACATGAGGGGTTACAGTGTATCAACAGCATATAGTATGACTTGTATATCACCTTTTCAACAGTCCAGCCAATACACAAAATGTGAGATGCAATACACTAATAACAAAGTGTGTACATATGCATATAGGTCCTGTATGTGACATGTGTGTGCAATGCTTTATATAGACACACATAATTTTCCAATATATTTTAGTATTTGAAAATTATAGCTATAGCTGATATTTTCCCAAAGATCTAAATCCAGCTATAATAATATCATTTATATTCACCTGTGTATGACTGCATTTCTATCCTTTTTCTGTGCTGATCCTTTTGTTAATTACACACAAATATTTTTATATGCACCATTCTAAAATGATTTTGCTTTTAGCCTCTGCCATATTATCCATCTATTTTTTCAACAGTTATGAGAAACATTCAGAAAGTTTGAGAATTTCTCAATCCTCCTAGGTCAGGAGGAATTTATTGTTGACTACATTTCATCAGAGGTATGAATTTGGACCTAGGAGTCTTCAAACATTAATATGGAAATAATCACTATTCTGTTCATCTGAAAGGTCAATTTGAATAGATGCTATTTATGTTTTTTCTTCTACTTTACATCATTCCCATGACTATAACTGTTGACAAGTCATAGAAAATTCATTTTGATAAGCTTCATTGAATTCATTGGTGCCATAATTCACCCAAAGAAATAAAGTTCAACTCCTCAAAGCATGGTATTCCCAGCACTGCACTCCTACATATAAGGCTGCTTCCAGAGCCATTGTTTTCATTAGTTTTATGTCTGTCATTTAAGAGCTGCTGTGCGGTGGGAGCTATTGGTACAAATCAACCACTGTAAAATTTTATTGCTTTTTATTATTGCATAAGTGTTATGCCAATAAGCGTATTGAAAGAAAACTATTGGTGTTTAACATGTAACAAATTCCAAGCATAATGTGATTTGAAACCTTCATATAATGCATGAATAAACATTGTCTCACAGGCACAGATGATTTTAGAAAGAACCAGCTCAATTTTACTTGTGATAAAAAAAATCACTCTGATAAAATAGATATGTTCAATCTATTATCTGGCCTCTTATCTGTCATTGAAATGGAAATAAGCAATTCATGCATAAAAATGGAGGAGAGAAAGCATGGCAAGGCTATAGAAATTCAATCACACTAAAACATGTTAAGCTTTTCTTTCTTTTTTTCTGTCTAACAGAATTTACTAAAATGAGAAAGAAAGCATTCACATGGTTCAGAGGCAAAACTTCATTATGCAATATTTTCAATTCCTCTGAGATCATTGATCTCAGATCATTTTGATTTTTGCACTTCTATGGTGCTAATAAATGCATCTCAGTCAATGATTCATGCCCTAGATTTAAGGATTTTACATTTCATGTGATTGAGAAGGGAGAGAAGCATAGAGAGATTTAATTACATCACACTCCATCATTCTAATGGCAAAAGGAAAGTCAAACCCATAGTGATATAGCTGAGGATACTATAATATGTTCCACTGAACCATTCTCTTTCATGCTTTATAAGGTATCATCTTGACTGCTTCCATTTTCAACAATCCATCACAAACGTGGAACTTTAAATTTCAGAACTGCATTGATTAGAACAGTTTAAGCATTTTCAGAGGTTTCTATAACTCTGAAGACTTTTTTTTTCCCCAGGTAGGTAAAGCAATTTCAATATACATGTTCATGTTTTTTTCCCGTCAGTAGGTCAGACACTTCCATGAAAGTTAATAATTTTCCAGGAAGTGTGATTTATCATCAATGGCCCTTTTAAATGCTGAAGGATAAGTATAATCCCCATTCTTCATAAGATCTGTGACATTAGGTACCTTAGTTTGAGCTGTAGAAACTGCAGTGGAGATTTTTGTGGCATTCCAGTAAGATGATGAAGAAAAGGGGATCCTGAAAGGAAGTGGAATTCAAGAAAAGCACCCTATAAATATAAGGATGACTGTGCTTACTGCAGATAAAATAAACAGAAGTGAACATGTGGAATTAAGGAGAGTGAGAAATGCTGGACAATTATATAGAGGTGAGAGTTTTCAGTATGTAAGTAAAAGAAGTCATAGGATAACGCTAAAATGTACGAAGAATGAAAATGCAAACATAATGGTCCGTATCATTGCTTCATTTGACCAAAGTGCTAGAAAAAGTCTCTATTATTTTTGAACAAGACAATGCACTTGCTGTGAACAATTAATTTTCTTTTTGAAGAGTTCAGTTTGATAATAGGTATGGGGTAAAAGTTGAGATCAGATACATATCCTCATAATGTTCTAATCTTGAATTTTGTTATCTATATTTTTACAAGCTAAATTTTAAGTTAATACTATTTATATTTAATTAAAATATCTGATATACTATTAAAGGGACAGATGTTGATATCAGAAACCTCATTTGACATTTATGTATTATTGTTCTTAAATTTTCAAAGTCCATGCATACCCCTTTGGGATTTCCTTGTTACCTTGCCTCTCTGAGACTGTGGCTTGTATCATAATTTTTCTTTACTCTACAACTTATATCCACTTATAAGTGAAGGCATACCATGTCTGTCTTTCCTGGACCAGGGCTATCTCGCTCCGGATGATTTTTTTCTAGTTTTATCCATTTGCCTTCAAATTTCAAGGTGTTATTATTTTTACTGTTGAGTAATACTCCATTCTCTAAATGTACCACATTTTTTAAAATTGATTTTTGATTGAGGGGAATCTGGGTTGTTTCCAGGTTCTAGATATTTTGAATCAAGTTGAGCAAATGGGGATGGAAATTTGAGGGATCAGTTCGGGAGTGGGTGGAGGGGGGAATATTGGAAGAGAAGACTAGAAGGGGAGCATTTCTGGGTCAGGCAGGAACCTTGTACAAGGGAAACTCCCACAGATCTACAAAGATGACTCCAACTAAGACTCCTAGCAATTGTGGATACATAACCTGAACTTGCCATCTCTTGGGATCAGATTGGTGACTACCTCAATTGTCATTACCGAGCATTGTCCAGTAACTGATGGAAACAGATGCAGATCTCCACATCCAAACAGGCCGAGCTCAGAGACTCCTGCTGAAAAGAGGGAGGAAGGATTATAGAAGTCAGGGAGCTTTAGGACATAACAAGAAAACCCACAGAAACTACGAACCTCACTCATAGGAACTCACAGAGTCTGAACCAACAACCAGGGAGCCTGCATGGACTGACCTAGGCTATCTATCTCTATCTATGTCTATATCTATGTTGATATTAATATCGATATTGATATAGCAGTTTTGTAGCTTGATCTATTTGTGAGACTCCTAAAAATGAAAGCAAAGTATGTCACTAGTTCTTTGGCTGACTTTTGGAAACTTATTCTTCAGTTGAGATTGCCTTTCCCAATATTAATACCAGAGGAGGTGATTAGTTGAGTCTTATGTCAACTTGATATTCCACGCTTTTTTGATGCTCATGGGAGGCTTGCCCCTTTCTGAACAGAGACAAAGGAGGAGTGGATTGGGAGGACTGCTCTGGGAAGGTTGGGGGAGGGAAGGGGAAAAAGTAGGGAGGGGAAACTGTTCTGGATGCAAAATAAATAAATACATTTAGTTAAAAAAATCAAAGTCAATGAAGCCTAAACTCTATTGGAGTACATACTAAAATCATGTTGCAAGGAAACACTACAATAAACATAAAGTCTAAGTCAAGGATTTTTATATGAAGAACAGGAGAGGATTTAGATTATATGAGATTTCCTTTCATGACCATCAGTAAAGTCCTGTTGTTAACTGACTGATTCACAAAACACACCAATGAAGAAAATGGAAATTTTACAATGTGTATTTTAGTGAAAAATTATATTAAAAATTACAGATTTTTTCAGTTATATCATAATTTTAAGGTTAGTCCTAACTAATTGTATCAATTACTTTGCTCTTCCTGAGATAAAATACCATAACAAATGCAACTTAGATGAGAAACATGCTTGCTTGCTCCTAAGGATGGAGAGAGACAGCGTATCACTGCACTGTTGACAAGGCAGAGAAAACATGACCTCAGGAAGCTGTCAGATCGTATTTGTGTCTTCATGTAGACAAAGACAACAGCAACTGGGTCCAAGGCACTAAACCTCAATGCCTTCCAAACAGTTCCTCCAGCAAGGCCCCACTTCTTCATTGTACTATGACCCTCTCAAACAGCTCCACCAATGTGGCACAATTACAGGAGAAATTATTCATTCCAATTAGCATGCTATTCTACTGTTAAAAATACATATGTAACATATATGTGAGAAGAAATAATATTTCATATGTCATTTACTTTACAGCATTTACTCATTCTAACTGTTCATGTCATATCAGTAGTTTCCTATTGATGCTATTTGGGGATACTGCACTTTCTGTTGCCTATCTCAAAAATTTCACATGTATGTAATAAACATTGATGACCACCTGTCTTCCTAGTGCACATATGTTGGTACAATCACATCTTGACTGTGAAGAGAAAAAATAAAAATCACTTCGTAGAAGATCCTTTTATATCCTATTTGACAAAGGTTAAAGTATAATCAGAAAATTTTAAAAAATGTGTCCTTGTATCTTTACTATTTTCATCATTTTGCATGTTACTATGTTAGTTTATATATTAGGTACATCTTCATGGCTATTAAAACATTATCTGAACAAGGTTGACACAAATCGACATACCAAAGTGGACAGAAAACAGCCAATAAAGCCTACACAAAGAACTGTAGGCAAGTGAGGAAAGCTGAGGTCAGGAGAAACAGATTTCTCCAGGAAATCTATATGCATATTAATATCATGGGAAAGATCCCATGGAATTGAAATATCAAAGTTGTAGGAGGTGTTGGAAGAAGGAAAGAAAAGAAAGAAATGTGCAATTTTATTATAATCTGAAAAAATTACTGGTAAATTTATAACATTTCAATTTTAGTTTGCAAACATATTTAAGGTCTTATCTTTTCATTATTAAAGTTCTAAGGATTATCTATTCTCTAGTATCACATGATCCAATGTCATGAAAGGTAAAATGAGTCCTACATTGAGTCTTAAATTAGATTTTTTACATATCTTGACATAAAGATTTAACTGGTATTATGTCAAGAATATAGTGCTGATATATATAATAGATAATTTATAAACTGGAAGAATTATGCATTCAGATGATTTGTTGGAAAACTATTTTTGTCTCATCTGCACTAACATGTTTGGAACTATAATTCCTACTCATAGAGCCACTGTCACTCATGGAAATTGTCGTCCTTCTTGACTGTGCTGTCACACAAACTACATGTACTAAAAAGTTACTCCCAGGACTTCCCATAACTGATGCCTCTTATTTCCAGCTTCATACAAATGCTACCTCTTCAAAAAGGAACAGGGAAACCTGGACACCGATATAGCTCTACTCCTCCCATTGGCTGCCTTCATATTTGTAAGTAGAGCCTCTAAATTTGCTCTCTAGAGTTTGATTGTGTTCAATACTCAAATTCTGTTTCATACATCAACTTCTTCTTTCCTAGCTGATTTACAAAATAGGAAGAGGAAGAGTATCCTCAATTTAAGACATTAAAACAGCAGGTAACGTTTACAAAACTGAACCTATTCAGCCCCTTACTCTTTTGTATTAACTTTCTATGAGGCAATTACTGCCTGGGGATGGGAGATAAGAAAAACAGGCATAAAGGAAGGGTTAAGACCTTGTCTGAGCTGGGTCAAGACAGTGCCTATTTCATTACGCTTTGCTAACTACAAAATAAGCTTACGGCAGCCTTGGAATTCAGCCCTTCAAGTTTGGAATTTTGGATATTTAAAAATCACACTTTCTAATTTTTATAATTGACCTATGTGTGAAGTACAATGTGGTGGCTTTATGTGTGTACACACTTAGAAAGATTAAATCAAGCTAATTGACATTGATACCACTTAAACCTCTTCTCACATCTCTGAACTGAGCATATTTAAATTTTATCTAAGAAATTTTGGAATATATCACACTTTAATGTTTAAGTGATGCTTTGTAACTTGATCCTTTTTCCATCTTTTATAATACCCACACTAGCTTCTGGTACTGCCATTCAGTCTCTATGAGGTTAACATTTTGCTTTTAATTTAAAAGAGATCACAAATTTATTGTTTCCATAAGATTGGACATTTATTTTGTTAGTGAATTTTATTCTTTCGCAATTGTTCATTATGTCTTTGAGACAGCCTCACCTCTTCTATTTCCATCTTTTCCTCACCAGTCCCCCTTCTCTCTAGAAATATCTATCTCACTTATTTATCTCTTTTGGTTTCTTTTAGTGTGCCATAAAGTTTTCCTCAGGACTACCTGTGAGGTCCTGAGTCTGGGCATGACCATTAGAGACAAGTTGTGAGTGTACATAGTAATGAAATTATTTTCCGTATGTTTTATGACAAGATTCATGCTACATCACCATTCTAGTGTTTTACATGTATTTATAACAAACTAACTATTTCCCCTAGCAAATACTTTTGTAAATAATAGACGAATTTATCCTTAGACTCTGTTGCTAAACTTTCTGAGAGTTCTATGTGTTGTATCTAATTGACAGGTCTGATTTCGTCCCAATGAATAAACTTGTTAATGGAAATCCTGAAGCTTAGCATTGTTTCTGTGTTTCTCATTAAGGGATTTTGTTAATACTCTTATTCCTGGTGTGTTCATGTGTGGAACAACGTTCCTGTGACTGTATTTAGAGCAGATTCCAGGTCTTTTGCTCCATGCATTGTAATTACTACATTAGTTTTTTTTCGGGAATATGGTGAAAGGGTTCTCAGATGTTGCAGCTGATTCTCATCTGATCCACAGTAGCCTCAGCTAGTGAAGAGGCCTTTTTACTGTGCACTACTGTTATCCATTCTGTGAAAATGATTATGCATATTATCGTGTAAGTGTGTAATTCTTACTGTCAAACATTCACTTGGTTTTTAAGATACTTACAAATACAACAAAAATAGTTAATTTATACTGACTATATATGTGAGACCCAACAAATGAATGTCGGGATATTATATATACCATTATATGATATGCTTTATTTAACAGCAAAATATTTTAATCATTTCATTATTTCTATGTAGGAATGTATAACTGCTTATTATGGCAGATTATGAGTTTCCCTAAGCAAAAATATGTTTAGAAATTTAAAGGTATTTACTCATGTAAAATCCTGATATAAAACAATATAGATAAGATTTTTAAGTATCAAAAGTTTAATATGACATTTGAAAATAAAATAATAGAAAACATATATTTAGAATATAAAATAAATTAAAACATAGGTAATTCTTTAGACATTTACATGTTGGTTTAACAAAGTTATGTAAACTGTGGGTTATGGGTCTTGGCAAAGGCAAATATTTTATTTTAGTGGTCATTCTCTTTTCCTTTTCTCTCTCTCTCTCTCTCTCTCTCTCTCTCTCTCTCTCCATCCTCCTGTTTCCTCCTCCTCTTTCTTTTCTTGCTCTCCCACCGTCTTATATGTAAGAACTGAGGGGAAAACCCGAGGATTTAAGCAATAGTCAAGAGAGAAATGCACAATGAAAGTAAGGATAAGTTCTTCATAGTCGAAGACTCTTCTGTCTTCTGTGCATTGTAGGGAACCTAAGGGTGTCTTTTACAAACAGGAGATCAGTCTCCTACTTTGCCTATTATAAACAATAATGCCTGAAGACTTAGGCACAGTCTCCTGGGGGGATATCTCTGTAGGTTTAAAAAATGTATAATTAACAATTCCTATGAACATCTAAAAGCTCACTTTTTAGAAATTGCAGCTATTCTTAAAATCAAGACAAAATATTAAAAAATCAAAAAGTGTGTTTAACTAACTGAAAACAGAAAAAAATCTGATCAAGGAAAGCAGATGAGTTTTGTCATGTAAGAATTAGAAGTGAGGGCATCCATGAGCAGCTGCTGTCTATGGCTAGAAATGCACATTATAGGAACTCCAGAGATCTTTGGGATTATTCATGTGAAGTCCCAGTCAACTGTGACCATGATGAAACAAAGTAACTGTGCTGAGTGTACTCTCCGTACCGAGTACTCATCACTTTATGTTCCTTTGTGTATGCCTCGTAATAAGTCCAATCCTGTATTCTTGGCTCTCCCTATACCACTGACTACTTCTGTCCCAATGTTTCCATTTCAGTCACTTCAGTTATACAATGGGTGCAGTTGGCATACAGACAGTCCATCACTGACTGCATCAAATCCAGCTTGGCTGGTATAGAAAAGTTGATGTGAGTTTGGTATCAATATGTGTGTCTTTATTTGAACCCCGTTTTATATTGCAGTGGAAGAATAAGCAGGAAGTTAAGGGACTTCTCTTTCCTCTGGCGCACTGGGATCTTTATTTTCTTTTTTAGGCTTTAATCTAGCCTTTTCTTGAAGTCTCCCATCTCTGAGAGTAAGCTTTCACTTCATGGTTGCATATTTCATTGTTTTCTTTTGCTTTCCTATGTTCATGCAGCACTCCTGTTTCTTTTGGAATCCTGATGGATCGTTGCAAGTTATATTAAATAGTCTCACAATAGCCCAGAATGGAGTATAATAAAGATTTATTTGATAGGAGTGAACTCACAGAAAGGGTGGTGATCTACAGTCCTCTGCATGTGCTGGGAACTGGAACCAAATCCAGCAGCCCAGAGGTCCAAACACACTTTAAGTCTCCATTTGTAGTACATGAGACCACGCCCAAAGTGCTCTGGTATGTTAAAGACTATTGACTGAAGGACTACCCGCAGCACCTCCCCCTTTTGTCTAAATAAGAGAATTCCAAATCCAATACAAAACTATATACAATAAGAACAAATATCAAGCATAAAAATTAGAATTACATCTAGCATAAACAAAATCAAGAAAGAAACATATGCTGAATGTTACCCTATCCTAATGAGTCTAAGTCTTATATTAGAAATAGCTAAGTCATGAAAGGAAAGTAACTATAACTAGCTAGTCCTCAACACCATCTAAGCCCTGAAAAGGTAAATAATGTTATCTGAGTAAGTAGGAAGTGTAACCAAGCAACTTCCAAAAAGTGCAGGAAATGATAGCGACAATCTGCTACCTGAGCAATCATCCAAAGATTCATTTGCAAAGTTGGGGCAACCAACTTTGGTTAAGGCCTAGAGTGACTGACAGACCATTTTCAGAGGCAGGAAAATTTTCAAAACCTTCTTACCCTGAATTGGCAAGGTTTTGAAGTTTGTTTGCTTGTTTGTTCGTAGCCTGCTTTTCCAGTCTGTGCACCATACATTTTGTCACTGTTTGGGGCAGGGACAGTTCTTTGCCAAAAGGCCAGTTTTGCCAAGAAGAAAACAAGCTCCAAGTGGAGTGTCTTCAGTGCCCAATATTCTCTCAGAATAGATTGGTGCTGCCAGAAGCAATAGTGTCTCACATCAACAGAATCCTTAGCTATTTAAATGCCATATTCAACAATTCTTTGAAGTGATTGAAGATTATCTATCTATGTGGAATACAATCTCTATGTATTTAAAGAATCTGATTAGTCTAACTATAAGTATGACAAACATGGATGAATATTGACCTATAATTCTTAATACCTATATAGTTAAAAGACTAAAGCTTTATATTAAAATATTAAACAATCTTTAAACAACTGTGCAGCAAATGAGGACAATGTATAAGTATCTTAATCAGAGGTAGAAATGTATGGTTCAATATAATAAATCTATCCTAAAATTCCATCAATATACAAAATATCTTAAGCAGAGGAAGAAGCATGCATGAATACAATATGACAAAATAACTTTGCATAGGTGCATAAATATTGTAAACAGAAATAGGAGCATATTCAATAAAACAAATATAATTTGAATTTGTATCAATATACAGGAATCTCTACCAATGTAAATTATCTTACACAATAGCTCACAAGTGTTCTCACTATTATTATTAGTGTCAGTAAGATGACACTAATCTACCTATAAATCCATCTAATTCCTTTTTTTCTTTTTTCAAAAGAAATCCCCGAGCCTACTAAATTTCCACTCCCCCAACCCTATACCACTTATAATCAACCCCTAATACATGTCCCTAAGTCTACGGACAAACTTTTTTGAGAGAGGGGATGTTGTCTTCTAGAATTAATTCCAGTGTTGTGCAGGCAATGTTCTTTCTATGGGTTTCTATAAAATCTGAAATGATGGTTAAGTTTCAAGATTATTATCTGGTATATTTGCCAATAGTCTCTGAGCAGTTGGTAGGGCTTTTCTGAAATTTTTGTTTGAAGTTCTGGCCAGAATGTTGTAAGAAGAAAGTGGACCTATTCACATAACCAAGCTGGATTCATCTTGAGCAGCTTGTACCAAAAACTGCTCTTAAAATACTGCTATCAGCATCACGATGTCATACCAACCAGGTCAAATCATTTCTGTGGGGTCCCATCTTCTTCCTAGAGACTTCAAAGATTACTGCAGAAAAAATATTGTTCGTTGTGGAAAACTTAAACAATATTCATAAAGACATATATTCAGTGAAAGATACAATAGAGACAAAAGTAGGTATGGGGAGAAGTAAAATGTTTCCTAAGTTCTTTCTTCTTTCTGTCCCATACCAGATGGAGCCTGATATGAGACAGAAACTCTGAATTTTTCTTTAGGCATCTAGATGCCTAAGGTCTTAGACTTTTTGAAGGTGGGTATTTTCCTGCAAACTCAAGATTAGAACCCTGCCCCAACCCTTATGAGGGTTCCTTATCACTTCTGTATGATTGTCACCTCTGTGGATGAGCTGTCATTTCTCTTTCTCAAAAGATTTCTATTTTTTCAAACTGAGTCTTTATTAATTTTGATGGTGTTCATAGCTTTTTTTTTCTCCTGTGGAAACAAGAGTGAAATCCCTTCACCAATGTAGCACTTCTGGTTTCCATTCTGAGGTCAACACATGCTTGAAATGCACCAGTTGATTTAATATAGAAGTTATTTTTTATTATCAAATGTTCCTCTGTTGTCGTTATTCCTCTCTCATTAGCGCTAAGAAAATTCAAGGTTAATAAAACATTATGAAATCTATTTCTGGGGATACTTTACATGCCTATCTGTTTATTTAACATATTCTTTATAGTTTGATTTGATCTTTCTAAAACTGCTTGACCTGTATGATTGTTTAGCATACCTGTAATATGTTTTATATTATAATAAGCAGAAACCTGTTTCATTTTCTTAGAGACATATGCTGGACCATTATCTACCTTTATTTCTGCAGGTATACCCATCATAGCCATAACTTCTAGCAAATCATAATTACTGGACTAGCCTTTTCAAATCTCAAAGCAGTTGCCCATTTTAAAACTGAATTATCGATGGTGTGATGTACGTAATTTAATTTTCCAATCTCTACAAAGAGGAACATATCCATCTGCAAGATTTCATTCCTTTGAGTACCCTTTGAGATACTCCCTGCAGATAGCAGTGTTTGGTTATATAAAGAGCAATTAGGACATCTCTTTATAATCGTCTTAGCTTGTTTCCATGTAATAGAAAACTTTCCTTAATCATTTGCTATGACATCATGTTTTTTTATAAAATTCTCAGGCCTTTAGAACATTTCTAATTAATAATTGATCATTTTCTGCATTACCTTGTCCTAGAGGACGTGGCAGACCCATATGAGATCAGATGTGTGTTATGTATATGGGACAATGTCTATTCCTGTTTATATTTTGAACATGAATGAATAATGAAATCAATTCTGCATCATATGGCATAAACCCAATAGTTTCAATACACAGAAAATCTCTTTCTGTATATTGCAAATCAGTAATTAGTTTGAATTCTTTAAAATCCCTTAGTATCCTGAGAATGGAATATAATTCTGACCTTTAAACAAAATTATAAGGGCTTTGCTCCACTTTACTTAAATCTTCTGATTTGTAACCTGACTTTCCTGATTTATTTACAACAGTAAAGAATGTATGGGCTCCAGTTATTGGTGTGTCACATAAAATACGGGGAAGGATTCAAGTATCTGTTTTTATAAGGTTAATTCTATTGCTTTTGGGATAGTTGTTATTAATCTCTCCTAAATAAATTAGCACACACTCTTTGCCAGTGTTCACTGTCTTCCCATAATTTTTAATTTCATCACTACTAAAAGGTAGTATAATCTCTGCTGGGTCTATTCCTGCTTAATGATGAAGTCTCAATTTTCATTTTTTAATGAATTCAGAGATCTTTACCTTGTAAGCTTTTATTTTTTTACTCGGTTTATGTGGTAAAAAGATCCATTCGAAGATAATGTCTTCTCTCTGCATTAAAATTTCTGTATGGTAAATTCTGGAAAGCAATATGATAAGAATACAGTTAAATTTTAGATCCACCTGATCCACATGTGCCTCTTGTAATTTCTCGTCAATCAAAGTCAATTCTTTCTCAGCTTCAGCTGCTAATTCCATGGGCCAATTTAAGACTTTGTGAAAATTAAAGGTTTTTCTTAAATGAATTATGAGATCAGGTGTTATGCCAACAGTGGGCCATAGATATGAAATGTTTCCTTGCAATCTCTGAAAGTTATTAAGAGTTTGCAATCAGGATCTCCTAATTTGTGCTTTTGTGATCTAAGTTTTTGAAAATCTATTTTATAACCTAGATAATTAATTAATTAATTAATTATTCATTCCATTAAAAAATTTACACTTCCTCTCCTACATCGTGGCCTAGGAAGCTTTGCATCCAAGCAGACTAGGGTCCCCAAAAGCCAGTACATGCAGTAGAAACAAGGCCCAGTGCCTTTATCAATGGCTTCTCAGTCAGCCCCCATTGTCAGCCACATTCAGAGAGTCCAGTTTGATCACATGCTAACCTAGATAATTTATAGAATCTCTTCTTTGTATTTTTTCAGGAGCAAATTGTAATCTCCATCTAGGCAAAACTTTTATTCCTTCTTCAAACATCTTTTCTAAATTATCTACATTTCAATCAGATAGTAAAATGTAATCCACATAATGGTAAATTATAGATTTATAAAATTGCTTACATATTATTTTCAGTGGCTGACTTGCAAAATATTGGCAAAGGGTGAGGCTACTGAGCATTCCCTGTTGGAGGACACTCCATTGATATATCCTAGTAGCTGATAATTATTATAAATAGGTAATGTGAAGGCAAATTTTTCTCTGTCCTTTTCTTATAAAGGCATAGTGAAGAAACAGTCTTTTAAACCAGTAACTATAAGAAGCCATCCTTTAGACAATAGGGAAGGCAAATGAACTCCAAATTGTAAAGGGTTTATAGGTTGAATTACCTTGTTGACAGCTCTTAAATCTGTCACAATTCTCCATTTTCCAGATTTCTTTTTAACAACAATATAGGAGAATTCCAAGGATTGGTTGATTCTTCAATATGGTAAGTATGTAGTTACTTCTGGACCAGCTGTTCTAAAGTCTACAGTTCCTCTTCTGTTAAAGGCTATTGTTTAATCCATTTTGGTTCTTCAATTAACCATTTAAAAGGTAGTCCCATTAGTACCTCTGAAGGTTTACTAGTTATTTTCTTTTTTTGTACAGCCTAAATATCTGGAGAATTTTTTTTTATAATACATTATAACAATCATTCCCAGAAACATGAGTTAATTTATGTCCTGGTTTTGGAACTTCAGGAATGTTAATATGGGTATTTCATTGCTGAAACAGATTATGACCCCATAAATTCACTGCTATATTAGCCACATATTAGCCACATATTGCCTTAGCCTTCCTCTCTGTCTTTCTGGCCCTATGAATTCAACCCATCTCATGCGTTGTTTTATTTGAGAGAGGGTTCCAATTCCTAGGAGTTGAACATTTGCCTCTTGAAGAGGTCTGATATAGGAGTGCCTTCTATCTATCTGGTGCTTTCATTGGTTAATAAGTAAAGAAAACTGCTTGGCCTGATAGGTCAGAACATAGGTAGGTGGGGAAGACAGAACAGAATTGTGGGAGA
>LOEQ01001327.1:128883-159858 GCA_001685075.1 Bramus lutescens
AAAATGAAATGGAAATAAAATATTTTTAGAGATAAAAAATAAAATAAAGAGAACATTCTTATGGGTCACACCTAATTTAAGAAAAGTAGGAAAAGGAAAAGAAGAAAAGGAAGAAAGGAGGTTGCAGAAAAAGAGAAAGGGATTGTGGGAGGAAAGAAGCGGGTTAGAGCAGAAGAGAAAACATAACCACAGTGACAGAGACAGATGTGTGTGTGTGTGTGTGTGTGTGTGTGTGTGTGTGTGTGGTGTTATCTGTGGTGTGTGGTGTTGCTGCTGATTAATACAAAGATGTTTCAAAGACCAGTCCTACTCAGACATTTACAGAGGACCATGTCAAGAAGCAAGAGGCTCTGCCGGATTTTGTAGGGCCTTTTTTCATGGGTTATTAGTTATTTAAAGCAAGGAAATACTTCATCATAATAAATTATCATAGTGTAATAACAGTGAATTCTAGTTCGTATTAACCTTTCTGACCACCGAAATTTTGGGTTAAAAAGCAAAGAGTCCCCAAATTAAAAAGTCATTCCTATTTTCAATGTTTCCCATAGTCGACTGCTTTTCAGGGGACCACTCTCATCTTCTTGGGGAATAAGATATTTTGTCATGTAATCTGTTTCATAATTACCAGTAATAACAAATGGTTTAAATTTCTTCAAATATTTCTATAAGATGAACAATATTCTAAACATTTGTATTAATATATTAATTTTTAGAACTACCAGTTATAGTAGTTATGATTATTGTCACTGTCACGAACTAATTCATAAAGTTTTGGGTGCAAGGAGATGGAGAATTTGCTGAAGGTTCACAAAGCTTGGGTTTAGAACCAGCTAATGGGATGATTAATAAGATATACATTACAGAACAAGTCCGAATAGGCACTTTAATTGCTCTTCTGTAATATTTCATGAACGTTATACATCATATTTGAATCTCAGTCTGTCAGAAGTTAGGGGAAACCTATAAGTAATGAAAATGTTTCTTTTCTATGACTTTAGTGTACAATGTGTGGGGCTATATTAAATATAAGACATAAATCTTGTGAATTTTATTGCATCAATATTGTAATGAAATTCCCATTTCTTTAACATTTTATCAGTGTAACACAGTGTTTTAATTAATTAGGAAAGAGAAAAAATAAATTCAAGTCCTGGAAACAGTAAGAAATTTAACCCCTAAAGTTTTAAATCGCACTCTGTATATATAAAAGCCTTGGGGTTAATATTGCTAAAAGATTGACCACACATTCAGAAATTTTATTGATTTATTTATGTTTGTTTGTTTTTCAACTTGGCAGTGGAATGTGTTTTGACTGTCAACACTTGATAACTGAGCTCAGAATACTAAGCCTGTCACTGATAATGTCGTAACTGAGCAGAGAGATAGTCAAAGAAATATTCTTATAGACTAACTTTCTTTCTAATGGACATGGTTTTTGTTCTTTTCTGAATGATCCCATAGAGTAAAGACAATTTCAATCAAACTAGTAAATCTAGCTTGCTTCAATCAAACGCTATAAAAACATGTATGGACTGCAGTGTTCCATAAGTTTCCCTGTGCAAATGCCGACTCCGAAGGACAATTCATAAAAGTTAAAAAAAGAATTCAAGCTTAGAAATGAATTTGAATGCAAATTCAATGTAATTTCTGCCTATTAAAGATAAAAAGGCAACTATTTAGTTTATATTTATGTGCAGGATGAAGTATTTAAGCCATAAATAAAACTGGTGTTTGCTTTGAGGCATTTAATCTTTATCAATGGAAGAGTGTGTTATTTAGAGGCCGACCCAATTAAACTGTTTCTTAATAGGCTTGCAGAAACAAAATATTCATGAATGTATGTATTAAAAGAAAGTATTTATTTCTAAAATGTAGTCTGTCTTCAGTCTTTTGTAACCTAATTAACTCTATTGCCTTAACTGATGTTTCTGCTGGCAAAAGTTAATTGGGGCTTTTATTCTTTCTACTTTTATACTAAAAACTGAATGTATAACTATCATTTTCTTAGCAAACATACATATGTCAGGCCTGATCAGTTGCTTATCTATATATTTAGAAATTTTGATTATAAAATTGTTATTTTCAAATGCTGCCTACTTTTATACAATTATTCACAGGTTTGTCTAATGTACACATAAACATGAACTAATCAACATCAGTAGTGTTGAGTCTCTTTGTGAGTCAAGTTTTAAATGATATAAGCAAGTATGGATGCCTTCATAAATAGCAAATAAATTCAACTGCTTATTCTGGGAGGCTACTGACTGTGCATCTGTGAGTGTCTGAGGAATGATTTCATCTGACCTCTCAGATATGAGAAACATGTGACTTAACAGTGTAGAGCAGCTTCCCAATAACTTTTTAGTACTTAGAAATGAATAAATAAGATAAAATAAAAACCTAAACATCAACAATGAGAGAAAAAGGGTTGATAATTCATTGTAACTAAATCCTTTTTCCATCTTAGTTACTTTACAGAATCATATTTTGCATGACTATATTGTATAGTTAAATCTACATTTTTATGACAGTAAAGAAGTTTAATTTGAAAAACAGAATAAAACATAAATTTGAATTTGTACATATTTAGAAGGCATCACATGAAATTTTAATGAGTACATACTACAAAATGTGTATGGATCAACACGGATTGCTCATCTCTTCATGCTGAAAACTTTCAAACTCCTTTTCTCTACGTGTTTTCTTTACTTTCTTTGAAACGGTCTCAGTATATTGCCGTGTAGACCAGCTAGCCTCCAATCACAGACATCTATTTGCTGGAATTAAAGATACATGCCACCATACCTGATCCTTCGAATTTTATAAAATATCTATATCACATTAACATTGTCTCTAGTACTCTGATCTACAAGAACAAATCAAGAATGTCTTTTCCCTATTAACTTCCATTTCCTTACCCTCTCCTATCTTTCTCCAGTCTCTGGCAGACATCATTCTACTTTCAACTTCTAAGAATCAACGTTTAGTAAGTCCACAGTGAATGAATGCATGCATAAAGGCTTCAGTCTCATCCATGACCATGTGAAAGGATCCCATTCTTTTGTTTGGAAAGTGAGTGATCTGTTGTGCCTTTGGGCCAAGTTTTCTCTATTAATTCAATTGATGAGCACACCAGTTGCTTCCAACCCTTACCTGCAGTAAATAATATTTCAATAATGTTATAACTACAGGAATATCTTCAATATATTCATTTCATAAACTTGGGCACACCCAAGAGAGGGATGTTAAAATACTAGAAGAAACTCTATAATTTTGCTTTCCATAATATCTTTACTAATTTACCATCCCAGAAATGCTGTGAAAGTTTTTCCTCTTTGTCATGTTCTCATTAGTTCTGATGTTTTTCATCTTCTTGATGCTATCCATTCTCTTAAAGTGAAGAGATTTCTTGAGATTTGGGTTTCCATCATGCTCAATGAAGTTGTATCATTCTTCTTATACCCGTTGACAAATCACATATCTTCTGGGAGATTTCTCTGTAAGTATAATTGCAAGTGTTTCCTCCCAACTTATTGGTTGTCTATTTATTGTGGTATTTGTTTCCTTTACAGTTTAGAAGTTTTTTGGTTTGAGATAATCCTTTATGTTTATTTTTTTGTTTAGTTTCCAATGATCTAAGATCTTTAAAACAATAAAATAACTTGGGTAGAAAAAAGATTTTCAGTGGTTAAGAATGCTTACTGCTCTTACAGAGGACCCAAGTTGAGTTACCAACTCTCATATGAAAACTCACAACTGTTCACTGCAATTGAGAGAATCTGGTGCACCTTTTTTATTCTTGAGGCCACTGGAAGCATACAGTCATACACAAACACACACACACACATATACTAGAAGAAACTCTTTAATTTTTCTCTATAATATGTGTGTGCGGAAATATACAGGTAAACATTTATACAAAATAAAAGCAAAAATTTAAGAATAATACATACTGACCATTTAAAATCCTGCACCGTTTCATTTGTGTTCCTGTAGTACTTACAGAGTTCCAGCTCTTATACTTAAGGTTTTAATCCACTTTCACTGTGACCAATATAGGTAGAAATATACCATTTCCAGATAACAGAATTGAAATGATAATCATTTAACATTATACATCAGTTTATCTCTTTCTCATTCTAGAATAAATTCATCACATTCAAGTCCCTCGGTGGCATTGCTCAGTTTTTCAAGAGAAAGGCTTAGCAGCCTCTATCACAACTAAGTCAGAATATAATAATGTTTCCCTGAACTTATAAATACCATCTAGCTGGAGTCACGCCTGAGCTATTAACTTGTAAAATGTGTTGCTTCCTAGAGAGAATAGATTGAAATTCCTCAGCATAAGGAAGTAAATGGAGGACCACTAGACAAGCAGGGAGTCTGCTGGGAAAAAGAGCATCCAAACTGCGCAATATTTAATCTCATGCAATGTATGAGCTCTGAGCTTTATACATATGCTATCAAAAAAAGCACTTTGAGCTACAATTCACATGGATTCTTAAAATTAATTTTTAAGTCCAATAACAGTTAAACTGCTAAGGGATTTTGTTTTCATTATGTGTAGAATATATCTTATATAACACAATAATACATAGAAAAAAACAAAGTTAACACTTTATTAAACCTTATAAGAAAATCAAATATACAAATGCTTTTAATCTCAAAAATGATTTTTTCTGTTAAGATATTTTATTGTCAGTGTTTAAATAAGAACAGAAATTGTCAAGGATTTTTATACAACAATGATTTATTTTTGAAAAATATAGAACAGAAATTGTAGTTATCCTTTACATGATCTTCGAAGGCATTAAGACTCAAAATTCATGAACTAACATATCTCAAGTAAAATCACCTTACCATTTATAGACTGTGCTTCAGCAATTACAGAAAAATAAAACCTTACAAAGTGAAATCTACATTCAAGTAAGACAATAAAAATATTTGTCGGAAAATTAGAACACACATTTTTCATAATCATTGCAAAAACCCTTGTTCTCCAATAAAACTAGAACTAAACAGAATGCATGATTTCTTATGTTTATTAAACAACTCAATGTGTTCCGAAATAACTAAAACTTTATTTTTAACATTTATTTAAGTTTTAAAGGTTTATCATTTATACACTCAAAACCGATTTTGAAAACATATTTATGAAATCAAGGAACTCTAATGTATACACATATACATTTAAATGTCATGAAATAAAAGAACCATCATTGTGGGATTATTAGCGATATTCTTTTAAATTCACAACATAATAAATTAGTAAATCCATGATTATTGGACCTAAGCAACAGCTCGATGGGAAGGCTGTGCGTCAGAGCGAAGGTGAGCTCAAGTATCGAGAGAAGCAGCGGCGGGGCAGCGGACGGTCGGTGCGTCTTGGCCTGAGTATTAGCTACAAGGGCCACTTTGTCTTTGTTCTTTTCTTATGTTTTTGAAGAAATAATTTAAGTACATTATTTCCTCCACCTCCTTTCCCTCGCTAAACTCCCATGTACCCCCATTGCCGTTTCTCTAATTCATGGCTCCTTTTCAATTGTTGTTCCATGTGTTATTAAAAGAAGGCTCAATAACTAATGCAAACCGCTATTTAAATGGCTTTAATATCAATTGACAGTTCTCTACACTAATGAAGTGTCAAGGATGACATTATCACTAGAATTAATATTTTGTGTGGCCTTTAAATTTTTTTTTAAAGTCCTACTAAAAAGGAATGGCTTTGGATGACTGTGAGACTCTTTCATAGACATATCCCGGTAACCACTCTACTTTTGGTGTCTTGCTTTAATTGTCAGCATTGTATTATTATCATTATAATTAAAATTATCACTTTTAAAAGTAACATAGGAAACACCACACCTCCCTAAGGGATTATTGGCAATTAGTGGTTTTAAAGGAGGGGGGATAAACCATTTATAAGAAAACAATTCATTGGAGTGGCTTGCTTACAGTTGTAAAGTTGCAGTACGTATATGGTGGCACGCAGGCAGACATGGTGCTGGCGAAGTAACTGAGAGTCCTACGTCTTGTAGGCAACAGAAGTTGACTGAGACATTGGGCAGTATCCTGAACATAGAAAACTTCAAAGCCTCCCTATGCAGTGACATCCTTACTCCAACAAGTTCGAACCCCGCTCCAGCAAAAACACCCTTCTTATATTGCCACTTCCTGTGAAATTATGGGACCAATTACATTCAAACTACCAATTCAATCCCTGCTCCCTGTAGCCTTGTAACAATATCAGAATGCAAAATGCATTGAGTCCAACTTCAAAAGTCCGATAGTCAATCACATTCCCAACAATGTAAAAATTTTCAGTCTCTTCTGAGATTCATTCAATCTCTTAACTGCAATTCTCTATAAAATCAAAATTTAAAAAAAATCACATACTTCCAACATATAATGGCAGAGGAAACATGTCACTAATTCTAAAATGTAGACAAGGAAACCATAGAGGAAATAGTGGACCAAAGCAAGCCTGAAACCCAGTATTTAAAAAGTGTGGGGGAAAAAGGAAAGGAGAGTCTGGGAAATCTCCAAAATCTGTTTCTCCTTGTCTAATGAATGTCAAAGCATTCCTCTAATCTCTAACTCTGTTCAGCTTTGTTGACTACAACAATTTTTTTCTCTTGTACCTGTTTTCCTTCCTGTTAACAGCTCTTCTTGGCAGGTATCCCATGACTCTGGCATCTCTAACATCTTGGCTTCTCCATCCCATTTCCTGGTACTCTTTTTTTTCTCCTCAAAACTTACATTTTGTAATTTACTCTGCTTAGCTTGCTCCTTTCCATTATACATCTTCATTAGAGATATAACTAATAACCACATGACATACTATGTACAAGGCTGTTTTGAGATTTCCTTTCCCAATGGAATTAACCCAAAAGCCTTCACTTTAGCTTCAGGCAGATACTTTGGACAAGGGCAAAAGGCAGCAATTTGCTCACCAAAATGTCAAAGGCCAATCAAATCTCTAAGCCACATAATAACATTATCTTCTCTGAAACTTCCTGATCCCCACAGTTCATCAGATCACATCAATCACCACTGTCTTCCATGCTCCTATGAGTATAGTTTATTAAGCAGTACTTAAAGTATCCACTGCTTTCCTAACCCAAACTCCCAAGGTACACCTTGCTCCAAACAAAACCATGGTCAGGCCTCTTACAGCAGTACCCCACTCATTGTACCAATTTCTGTCTTAGTTAAGGTAGCTAATGCTAGGAAGAGATGCCATGACCATAGCAACTCATACAGAAAAACATTTAATTGGGGTGGAGTGCTTACAGTTTTAGAGGTTTATTCCATTATTATTATAATGAGGAGCATGGCAGTATACAGGCAGACATAGTGCTGGAGGTATACTTGAGAGTCCTCCATTTTCCAGACAAAATGAATTCAGCTGAGATACTGGGTGGTGTCCTGAATAATAGAAAATTTCAAAGACTGTTCTCTTAGTGTCTCACTTCCTCCAGCAAGTCTACACCAACCCCAACAAAGCCACACCTCCAATAGTCCCACTCCCTAGGACGTTATTACGACTACATTCAGACTACCACAATCCACATCCAACAATAAGCTCTAATTAAACTCACTTTGCTACACACCAAAAGAGACAGGAAATTAGGAAGGGGACATGGTGAAAAGTGCTTCATTGACAGACGGATTGGGTAAAAAAGAGGAAGGGTCGAGTAAAATAATGAAAAACACAGGCTCATGAAACAATCAGTAAAAGAAAGAAATAAAGGTGAACAAGAATGCATTTTTTTTATTGAAAAACCACATACAAAAAGTATCCTTTTTGCAATGAAAACTTTAAGTTGCCACCCAAGTTTGAGTCTCTGGATAATTTAACTGGTGCCATGATTATTCTTTGTGACAAAACCTCTCTACTTACTATACCCATGGCCTTATGTCCATTCCATCCTCAACATCTACTTTATTTTATAATTTTTTAAACAAAAATGAATCTTTTCCAAGACTGAACCAAAAACTAATCCTAAGGACTAAAGCTAAGATACTTTAAACAATACATAAATAATTACTCCATAGCATTAAAGCTTAAAAAATAAGTGTTTGTGAGTCTATATTGTTATAGAAATGTAATCAATTAAAGAACAGGAAGGAAGTGTCATGCTCACAGAATATTTATAAATATTAAATAGAAAAAGACTAAGAATATAGCAAGTCATCACTATACTTCAGTAATATTTGCTGCAGGCTATTTCTGTGGATTAGTAGGAAAGCTTAATTTAGTGAACAAAACTTTAATTATATTCAAGCAAATTTTCATACCTTCAAGGTATTTTCTTCAGGATAATAATCTTAATTACTACAATATCCAAGATCCTTGCAACTTTCCTCTTTCTGGTAAGTAATTCTTGGTTTCCTCTAGTTAAAGAAATATAGTATAGGTAATGGGATATGGAAACATTACACTAGAAGAAACTAATAAAAAGAAAGTATTTTTATCAATTGATCATAATTGTCATATTAGGAAAAAGTTAAATATATAGGTTTTTTCCTTGATCATATGGTATATGAAAAATACCTGTGTATATCATTTTGAATCCAAAATATTAACCTAACCACAGGAAATCACAAGAAATTTCCAAAAATACACTGAACTATATTCTATAAATCACTAAGTAAATATTCATCACCAAACATAAAACCTAAGCCGTGAAAATCCAGATGTATTCTTTGCTTCTGTGGCATAATCTTCATGTACTCAGGTACACTGTAAAGATTTGTCAGTCAGGTTGGTTTAATAAAACACTTTTTGGCCAGGAGCCAGGCAGGTGGGGTGATCAAACTAAGAATTCTGGGAAGAAGAAGGGCGAAGAGAAGAGAGGCCTTCCAGAGGAAGCAAGATGAGAATGTCGTACTGAGAAAAGGTACCAAGCCATGTGACAAAGCATAGATAGACATATGGGATAATTTAAATGTAAGAGTTAGCTAGTAATAAGCCTGAGCTATCAGCTGAGCATTTATGTGTAATATTAAGCCTTTGAGTCAATTATTTTGGAAGCTGTCAAAAGGTATTTGGGAAAAGGTGGTCAGGACAGGAAATACCTGATAACACTTTGCAAATTGTTTTGTTGGAACTCACTACAGGAACAGATCCAAAGGAATGAATATTTACAATTTAAGTTCTTCTTAATAATATTTACTTTTACTTTTTATGTGTATAAGTGTGTGTGTGTGTGTGTGTGTGTGTGTGTGTGTGCCTGTGCATGGAAATGTCTGAAGATACCAGTAAGGGATGTCAGATTCCATGAGCCAGAGTTAAAGGTAGTTACCAGCTGCCCTAAAATGTCACTGAGAAGTAAATTCGGGTCCTCCCAGGGAGCAGCACATACTGTTAAACACTGAGCCATTTTGTCATCCCTTAAAATATTCTATTAACTTAAAAAAACTCTATTTTTGGTGATATAATTCACTATCTCTGAGAGTTAAAAATTTGTGACATTAATTAACTCTTAAGAGTTAAGAAATTGTGACAGGAATTCATATATATAATAAGCTTTCTGCATTTTTGTGTCTATGTATGTAGAAGTAGCATGGCTAAGAATTTTCATTAATTTAAATTTTCCAGTCAATCTTTATTTTAAGATGTTTTGATGGATCCTTAAAAAATTATATTTTATTTTACAGCAATATAACTCTCACTTTTATTTTTTAAGATTATGAAATCTTCTTCTCCCGTTATATATTTTAACAGTTTTCCTATAATTAACATGTTGCCATAAATGAGTAATACCAAGTCTACTATATTGGTTATTGTTATCTCAACATACTGAAGTATCTCATTTTTAATATAAAATCAACTCAATCTGATATATATTACAAGCAGTCTGTTATTGTAGCTTAACACTGGAATACTGCCACTTCTTTTTAACAAGAAGGCTACTGAAGAAATGACATTTCGCCACTCTACATTTTAATAAATCTATTAATATTTCATTCTGTTATATCAGTATTTATGCAAATAGAAATTATATATTATGGAAATAAAAAGAAATATATATGAACATATCAATACAACTGAGTATTATTTATTTTCCATTCAAATAAATATTTACATATTTGCTTCATAAATGAGTGTATTGCTCTGGATATTTTAACAATGCACCAATAACTAGTTTTGATCTAATTATTATTCTCAATAGTACTAGCATTTATCCTATACTTTCCCAGAAGAGAAATAATTTTCTCTCTTTGTTCACTACCTCCCTTCATTCATCTCTCTGCATCAAACCTACTTCTCCACTAAGTTATCAAGTTCCTAATTATTCCTTGTTTTTCTAGTAAAATCTTTCTACTTTTTTTGAATCCTTTATGTAGTTTGAGTGGTAAACAGTGTGTGTGTGTGTGAGTGTGTGTGTGTGTGTGTGTGTGCAAAAGAAAGAAAGAGAGGAGACAGAGAAAGGGAGAGAGAGGCAATGGGGAAAGGAGAAAAGAGGGAATAAAGCGGATAAGGAGAGGATAAATGGAGAAAAACATGGGAGAGGCAGGAGATGTGGAACAGTACAGGAGAATGAGATTTCTTTCATGTGCAAAAAGATCAGGGACTTTGAAAATAATGAAAATCAACAGGAACTTGATGGAGCATGTGGACAGAAGAGTAACTTTAGAGTTTTTCTATCAGTGACTAGGTTTTTCTAATAGTTCTCTAAAATTTTATCAAAACTGAGATTTTTTTCTATGGTTTTCAAGGAAAAGAAAACACAGTCACACAGATAAATAATACACATTCATGTCATGTGTTCTGGTCTGGAATATTTACAGCCTGTCCTCTTTTTCTGTGTGTCTCCGTAACCAACAGACATTTATTCTCACATGGTTTCTACATGGTGGTGTCCCCGACGGCAGCTACAGGCACAGTAGTGGTTCAGCTGATGGATCATCTTGAGACTCATCTGTTAAAAGATAGACCCTGAAACTCAACTCAAGTCACAGGACCTGGTGGCTGTGGGCTGAAAGGATTTCCTGATGTTTCTTGTTGCCTGGGAACAACTATCACCTCCTCACAACACATGTAGCTCCCTGAGGAATCCACAACACAGGATTAATCCTTCAGTGCTTAAAGACTTCGGTTCTAGTGCAGGGTGATGGATAAATATAGACAAGTGGAATTAGAGATGCATGTATTGGTCTGTAAATCTGACCAACTATACAAATCATAATTATGTCATCACAACTTTAGCATTCCATGTTCTATCTAAAAAATGTTACTGTGTTTTAAAATAAAGACTCAAATTAAACAAGGTCTGTATTCAATATAGATGACTGTGATGGCTAATATTGATTGTCACCTTTACAGAATGTAGAGTCTTTGGATTTATTGTTGAAGAAATACAAAGAATTGCTCAGTTGAGGTGGAAAGACCCACTCTAATGTGGGTGCAGCATTTCATTGGCTGGGATACAGCTGAATAAAAAGGAGAAAGCTGTCAGCATTAATTTTTCTCTGCTGCTGAATTGACTGCATTTGGTATCTGACCAACTCCCTCCCCAAATTCCAGTCATAACGCAACTTCAATAACACACAGGTTGTACCCTGTGCCCTGGAACTGTGATACAAAATAAGCCTCTTATTTTTTAAGTTGTCCTCATCAGAGTTTTGATAACAGCACTTAGACATGTGACTAACACATTGATAGTCCCAACAAAAAGAAGAAATCAGGGCACAGACAGACATGGAGGGATGAATAAAAGAAAATGCTACTCTAGGCAACAAAATGTCGGGTCTCAAAATGAAATAACCAGGACTTCTATCTCAGTTTGTGGTCCCCAACTTGCTGGAAAATGAAGAAGTGGGGTTCTTGAAGCCCTTCAGCTGTGTTGCTTTTGTAGAAACTTTTAGCAGGCCCACTCACATGAATATATTGTATCATGTCAATCTTATTACAAGTTCTGTCACAAAGTCCTTAAATGATTACTTTAAATCCCTAAGTCACATGCAAGAATTATAGCCTCATCCGATTCCCAGTGACTCCACCAAAATATGTCTCAGCACGGTTGGGTGTCTGGTCTCCTTCACCTTTCTTGTTTTGTGTCCATTTGCAGCATGCTGAGCCTGCGGGAGGAGCAGTGTACACCGTGAGTATTTACAGCAACAGCAGTCGCATCCCGCAGATGCCAATCTCATTCGGTGCTACGGAAAAATTCAGTTCTCTTGCATTACTACTTTACCACTCAGATTTTAGAGGCATTAGAAAAGTCTAGAGACATCAGTAGGATCTAGGATGCCAACACCTCCTGAAGCTGAACATTCGGCTGAATTTCAAATGTAGAATCAAAAAGCATGCAACTTTGCTAGTTTGCCTGGCAATAATGGAATTATACTACATTATAAATGACATTATGAGAAGAATAAAATATAGTAAAGCATTAATAATCTGAAACTGAGGATTATTTATTATCTTCCAGGACTCCTGAGGGTTCTTATTATTTATATTCATAATTAAAAGCTATTTCTTTGGAAGATCCAAATTCTCTAGAGATAAACAGTGCTAGTCTGCTGAAAAGGCAACAAAGTATCCAACTTGCCGCCGCATGCAGAGCACCCTGACTGTGCCCTGTCTCTCCGTGGATCTGCAGCTCAGATCCACCAAGGATTCTCAACACCCACTCTTCTCAATGCATCACCGGCCCACTCCAGCTGGTAGAAGTAAACAGTGCCTTAATATAAATGATGACACCAGCTGTGCATCTTTTCTGAAATTCCTACATAGAATCTTGTCCTGGTAAGAAAGTCAGCATCATTTGGAAAACTCCACTGTAAGGCAGCGAAATAGCAGCCAGCTCATTACTGCCATCATACTGATATCTAACTAAATGCTTTTGCACATACTAAACATATCCATGGATATCACAAACATTCAGTGAGAACACGGATGATTTGCTTTTAAAATAAAAGAGTGAATTTAAAACTTAAATTTCAAATAGTGAATTTGTAAACAAACATACTTTTGTGATGGCATTGTCACCAGCCTCAAGAAAACACTGGACACACAATTGTATGCTCAGTGTCACAATCACAATGAATGAATTGGTAAGGACTAGGCATTTTTTTTCTCAGACTTATCTTTGCGTTATTATTGAGGGCAACATTGTTATCAGAATTATGTAAAGAAAAACTTATGAGAGTGGAGTTTTTCCTTATAATGCTTGTCTAGCATTTCTTTTATTTAAAATAAGATTTTAAATTTTATTTGAGTTCAAAATATATTTAAATTTGTTAAAGTTCATTAAGCTTATTAAATTTATTTGAGTTTAAAATGTATTTGAATTTAAAATAAGGTAAGCTTTGCAAGATAACAAGTTGTATATAAGAACATGTTCTTGAGATTGATGGTAGGAACACAAACCAGTAACGATTTTACTTCATTCACTGTTCTCAGCATCTCCCAGAGACAAGTAAATCAGAGAACAAGCGCTTTGTGGTTACACATCCTGTCTTGAATGCAGTGGTTGCTATAAGAATATTTTTACTCACAAATTTTGCAACAATGAAGACACCTGCCCATAATCCCTTGAAGAAATAACGTTTTCAAAACGGCACAGTATACATGTTTACATTGATATTATTGATTATAATACAGAAATATTTGGAAGGCAAATAAATTATCATAGCCATGGTTTCACATTTATTTCCTATATATAGGTTGAATATTCTCCATACATGTGTGTAAAGATATGCCATATTTTCCAAAAATGTGCAATACAGAAAACTGTTATGACCTCTCTACCTAAGGGCTTAAAGTTGTGAAGATATTTGTATTCAATATCATTTAACATTCTATATATTTGGGGACTTACTTACACATGCATGAAATTGAAATCGAAAAGCATGTTTTTGTTTTTCTCATATGAAGGGTTATAATTCAATTAATGCCTATTTAGGTGGATGATTCTCAATTCCTGGGCCTTTGAGAGTAATTTCTTACGTTTTGTTATGAAATTTCTCCCCAGGTTTATACTTCTAGTGGCAAAATCTGGGTGAATCTAAAAGGAGTGAGAAAGAGGTTACTAGCTTAATAGGCAGCACTCTGGAAAATTCGTTTGCTAATGAAGAGCCTGCTGTGTCTGAAGTTCTACAGACTAGGAACCATCCTGCTTGGTATGCAAATCCCTGACCTCCCTGTTTGTGCTCTGTCTTTTAATTATAACAAAATGCACCGTCTTTCTTGGAAAATAATACAAATTAAAATAAGTGTTAGGAAAATAGAACTGTGCTTATGTATAATCATTGGGTTTGATTATTTTCTTTGTTTAAAAATGTTTGTACTTTATCAAGCTTTTAGTAAATGTTAAATTTAGCCTCAGATAGTAAAGATTTTATCATCTTCTTCATATGTCTGCCTCTAAGTCTGTATGGATATGCTGATGAAATATTGTGGAGGACAGTGTTCATCTTTTTAAAAAATAACTATGTCTAGTCTTTGTAATATTATCATGGCTAGAAAAAAATTCCTCAGGATTTGTTGGTGTGGGAGGTCCTTCTTTCTATGTGTTGATTTTATTGGTTAATGAATAAAGTAACTGCTTTGAGCTTATAGCACGGAAGAACAGAACTAGGCAGGAAAAGCTAGGTTGTATGCTGGGAAAAAAGAAGGGTGAAGTCAGATAAATGCCATGGAGCTGCTGTCGGAGACAGACGTGCTGAAACTTTGCTGGTAGGCCACGACCTCATGGTGATGCACAGATTAATGGAGATCACTTAAATTAAGATATAAGAGTTATCCAGTAGGAAGGTAGAGCTAATGGGCCAAGCAGTGATTTAATTAATACAATTTCTATATGATTGTTTCAGGCCTAAGCGAGCTGGGTGGCTGGGAACCAGCAAGCTCCCTTCTCCAATTTGTTGCTTATGAAAGAACAGAGTTGTGATGAGTCATGACACTGAAGTCTACAGGACCATCGTGGGGTGAGTTTGTAAAGAGAAGTCAAAGCGAAATTTAAAAAAAGGAAAGCAGAGGGAAATGTTGAAGCTCGCATTATCAATTATTCTGTGTATTCACCTGAATACTGACGTCTTCTACCACAAATATCCTTACAGGCTCACCAATTCTTCTAATAGGTAGCTAGGCATGTGATGATTGACAAACCAGGATGATATTACTTAATAAACAATTACACATTCAGTAAAGCACAATTATCCTGACTGCAATCTTTTCTGTAGCCAAGATGATCTACTATTAGAATATTTTACAGTTGCTTTTATGTAAAACGTTATTTTCAATGTTCCTTCCATTAAATGCCTAGCAGATATGCTGTTTCATTATAGATTTTCTTTGAGAAATTATTCAGTTTAATACAAGTACATTTGTGAGCTCAGAAGCAAACAAACTAGCCTGTCAGTTTCCAAAAAGGTCCAGATTTCTAATTAAAATTCTGAAAATGTTGAACATGGAATGTATTTGATTGTGTAATTTTTACGTCAGTGTTAAACTATAACCCTTTATTCCCTACTGGAATTAAATTATTTGGTAGGCTAGCAGATGGACAGATAAGGTAAAATATATGCTGTCATAGGCGGTAGGTTTCTAATCAAGTATTACAATCTGTTTAATTTGAAAATTAAATTTAGTTTTTGTTTAATATTTCAAAATGAATTTTTATTGATTAATTACTTAAGTAAGATCTGCAGTTTCCAATTCAATCAGAGTGAATGACTCAAAATGTTCTTCACTTGCACTGGGGTCAGGATGAGCTCCACTTTTATCTTTATTAAGTTAATTAAACAAAAGAAATTCCCCAATCCATGTCATTATCAGGAAAAAATAGATTAACCATCCCATGTTTAAATGAGCTCATTTTTAAAAGCTCTATCAGCAATATAGCATAATAATCTATCTTATTTAATTTGTCATAGCTAGCTAATTGATAGGTGACTAAAGTTAAAATATGGGCATCTTGCAGAAAAGTAGAGTGGATTTTCTACTAAGACAAACATACCAATTCGATTACCTACCCTAATGAGAAAATGTGTTCTTCTGACTTAATATTCACAGGAACTCTTCAAGATAATCACCTTGATTTCAGCTTGGCAGATAATTGAGTTTCTCTCTCTCTGTCTCTCTCTGTCTCTTTCTCTCTCTCTTTCTCTGTCTTTCTCTGTCTCTCTTCTTTATGACTTGCCATCTTTTTTGCCTTTGTATCTTTAAAAAGATCTTGAATTTCACACATATTAAGAATGTAGTTAGCCGGACAGTAGGGGCACACGCCTTTAATCCCAGCACTTGGGAGGTAGAGGCAGGCAGAGCGAGTTCCAGGACAGGCACCAAAGCTACACTAGAAACCCTGAAACAAACAAACAAACAAGAATATACTTACAATGATCCAGTTCTTCTTGCCATTATTTAATTTAACAAATTTTTAATTTTGAAAAATTATTTGTACATTTATTGTTTTTATTTTTAATTTTTGTTTACATTTTAATTGAAACAGAGCTAAGCTAAGATCTAATAGTAAGTCTGATCACTCTAACACAAATGCAAGAACCCCAAGTCATGTGCCGTATGATAAGCATTTGTGTCTTCTGTATCACACATAACACCTTTCTGCTCCTTTAGCCATGGAGTCTACCATCTGTTACATGTGTTTATGTGATTGTTGACGCATAGACCAAAATCTACAGTACCAAGCCCATTGCACTTATGGAGCTGCTCAAATCTTCCACCTGGCTTCATAGGATTTATTTATTCATTGTTTTGTTTACCAATATAAATAATTTCTTACTGCCTACTGTCATTTGCATCCAAGGTGAAATGGCTAATCCAGTTCTATAAATCTGTGCATCTTTCTAACTACTTGCAGTAGAGTTTTCTAGGTAAGTGTGTTAGTGAAATGTCCTCCGAGGCTGACACATAAATGATGTCTACTCCCTTAAGGCTGCAATGATAAACTGAAGTACAATTTCATCAAAGCCCATTTGGGGGAAACCAATGAGTTTATTGCTCTTAACTTCAAGAGCATATGCTGTGTGACAGACTTTTCCATGAGAAATGAGGCATAAAATCTAGAAAAGAGCACATACTCCCATTAAATAGTAACAGTTGTACTAATGTCCAATTGTGTGAACAAATAAATACTTTTTATTGGAGTTACTAACAAGAATATGGGTTGAAGTTCCTTACAAGGAGCAAAAATGACTCAGAAGCAAGTGCAACGCTTCAGCTCTCCATACAGCCTCCAGAGAGCTCCAGAAACTAGGCGTCTTTTCTTTTTCATCATGTGGAGGTTAGACCCCAGCAACTGTTTACTCTCATTTGGACAGTTGGTAGGGACCCTCAAGATCTTCCAAGCTTTTCTCCATGATACATGATCTTTTGTTTAACTCCTGTTTACTACCCAGGGCTCCTGAGGCTCCCATTCTTTTCCTGGGGAAAAAAAATAAGTCCCAAGTCGTTGGTCTTACTTGGCAAAAACTGTAGATGTAGAAGAGGTCAGTATTGCGGGTCTCTTCTTAATCACAGAAGATTTTCATACCCATTTTGTGTGTTTTTATCTCTGTAGTGGTTTTCTTTTTTCTAGAGGGTCACTAGTTATATCGGATCAAAACTCCAGCTTTGTCAAGAGCTACCTTTTTAATATTAATGAATATCTGCAGCTACCTACTTTTAGATAAGGTTACTTTGTGAACTTCAGGTAGTTGGGATTTCAGTATACCTTTTGGGAAAACACAATTGAATCTATAGCAGGTCCTTGAATAATTAATAATTAGATAAATAATACAGCAGTATGTAAGTATTGGTTTAAAATATTTAGTATCTCACACAAATACAGCGTCCCTCTTTCAATGGATGGGAAGCAGATATAGCATGCTCTTTATGCAAGTAAAAGTAGACCTTTATATATACAGGCACTACAATACCAGCACAGGAGGAAGTCCTAGGTTTAAAAGTCAAGAGCTCAGTGTATCTTTGTTCCTAGCCTTCTGCTCTTTGGATGATATTTTTTTTTTGAGATTATCCTGAGCCTCAAACTCTAGGGAAGCCATCAGTGAGTCATGGGTAGTATTCAATATGAGACTCCTTGCTGCTCTGAGGTCAGCCAGTGCAGATATTACATTCCCTTCTTGCTAGTAAGTGAGGAACGATTATATTATGTGCAGAGGCAGATTTACTGTGAACTAATGAAGATTAAGCTTCGGGGCCTTCCAATTGCATGGAGTCCTTCCAGGGACTTGTACCTAATTTAGTTTCAGTGATGTTATATGCATTTTTAAAAGATTACTCCCCAGATTATAGAAGCTTCAGGCCCTCACAAAACCTGGATGTACATTTGGACAACTTTTAAGGATGACCAATTAATTACCTTACATTTTGATTGGCAGGAGTTTCATTCTCCAGAAATGGTAAAACAGCTTAACAGAAATGGTAAGGTGAAAATAACACAATGTGCACTTGTATGGCCGTAGTCAGAGGTGCAGCTCCAACAGAACACTAGCATTTATGGATTTTAGTGAACGGGAATGGAGCCACTGCTAGTTCCTGAAACAAGTGCATGCCACATGGCAGGCTAGAGATTGGACAACCCTTCACGGTTTCTGTGGTATTACAACAGAGGAAATGTGGACTTAAAATGTGTGAACAGTTGTTCGGGTCAGGTCTAGAAATCAAGGATAGAGGCAGTTTCAACAAGAAAGGAAAGGAAGATGCAAGGAGATGAATGTTATTACTGTGAGAGCGACTGGGAGATAGAGGAAATATCTCACAAACACTTTAGGTGGTAAAACTGTCAATTATTGAACTCTAGGATCAAGTTAGGGGATAATTTGGTTATTGCTTTTGTTTTAAGTTATATGTGTGTATGTATGTATGTATATATATATATATATATATTTTGATCATAACTACCCTTTCTCCCCCCTCTTTCTTTAATACAAGCAGGCAAACTAAAACAGGGAAAGAGAAAAACAGAAAAAGTGGGTGGTGGCATACACATTTAATCCCAGCCCTCAAGAGGCAGAGGCAGTGGCAGGTGGATCTCAGTGAGTCCGAGGCAGGCTGGTCTACAAGAGCTAGTTCCAGGACAGGCTCCAAAGCTACAGAGACAATGTCTCAAACAAACAAACAAACAAATAAACAATCAAACAGAACTGGAAGGTATAATATACTCACAAGATCTAGCATAATGAAAAATATCCAATCATAGGAATAAGAAACAAAGCATCTGCAAAAATACCATTGAGTTCATTCTTTGTTGGACATCTATTGCTGGACATGAGCCCCAACCATCAGAGTGGTTGATACACCCAGTGGGACTACATTGGAGAAAACTGATGTTGCCTTTGTAAGCAGATGTCATTGGAGAAAGGGTCTTGGCTAAGAATGAGAACCCATGTCTATTTTCCCTGTATCAACACTGGAATTCCATCCAGCTTGAACCAGTGCAGGCCCCTGCATACTGCACTGCGTGTTCATATGTGCAAGACAATTTCCCATCCCCTCTGACTCTTGGAATCTTTCCATATCCTCTTCCTCTTAGCGCCCTGAGCCCTGAGGGGAGAGGTCTAAGGAAGACATCCCATTTAGGACTGGGTCTTCCAAAAATCTGTCAGTCTCTGCACATTGCTACATTGTATTATCCTCATCTACTTCCAGAGGAAGCATCTCTGGTTGATTTTATATCTGAAGTGTTTTCTGCATTTCATCTGGCATCTCACTCCAGGTGGAGTTTGTTTTCCTTAAAGTATTTATTTTAGTAGGGGATATTTGATAAACTAAGTCTTCTTGGAACTTAAATAATAAGTGTAAAAGAGTAGAATTTCATATTTGAGTATGAAGAGAAACTGTTTCTGATAGTAGATTATGGTAACTATGTCTTAGACCACAACCCAACAACCCAAACATGCCACAATATTTGCCCAAGAAATCTTCTCCATTTTTTCCCACCAATAATTCAGGTCTCTCTATTTATGTATTTATCTGGTTCCCTCCCAGTCTCTGATTTGTTTATTCACCATAGTGTCACTATCCTTCCCTGATATTCAACCTTGGCACTATAGATCAAGAGTTTGTTTCAAACACTGAAGATCGTCAATTGTATCCTTCATCCGTACTGTGATCGACTCCCAGTTTTGGCAAAGGTCTCTCTACTCTTCTCTTATTAGAGTATATTGTCCCTCAGGTGCAACTCTGAGACTTTTTTAAAATTATTTTTGTATTTTAGTCAATCTCCAATTCCTACTGAGGAGCAAAGAGATTTGATGGTTTACTTAGATGTGTAAAACTGAGGCAGAAATTAGAACTAGCTTAATTATCTGTCTTATTTTCCTTTGAACTTTAGGACTTTATGTAGAATATTTTACATGATTAATGGTTTCCATTTTTTATTTTTCCTACAGGAAAGTCATTTCATAAAAGAGCCAGAATAGAACTGCTCATTCCAGTAGGGACCAGTATTCACAGTGGCACTTCCATCGGCTTCTAAGGGACACACAAGCATACTTTTTGCAAGGCAAAGTGCTTATTACTCTTTTTATGAATTGAACTGCTTACCCAGCATCAACATTATTACCTAAGTAGGAACAGATTTTTATCCTCAGTTTTTTTCATAGATAACATTAGTAGTGATTTAAATATGTTCCTTCGTTTTCACTACTCCATTAAATGTATTTTTGGAATTTTGTAAGTCTCATTTGAATTTGCTTGATTATTCATATCATATGCCACCATTTATGTTGAGTAGGAAAGTTTTATAAGGCAAATTGCTACTTTGAAGTTTAACAGTTCTAAAGTGGAATTATAGATGAAATGTTTTCACAAACCGTGCTTTTAATTTCAAAGTTACATTTTAATAAAATGCTCAGTGGTCAATTCCATAGTACGATTCCTCATTTCCTCCTTGAGGCTGCATACATCTTAGTTTCTCTTTTAGTAATGTTAGTTACAGACACCAATCAAAAACATTGTATTTTTATATTCTGTACAAAAGTTCAAATTTGTGAGAGATGTCTATAATTTCACTAAAAATTTCTGAGCATCTTCTGAGAGCTTCAGTTCCACAAGCTCCTAGGTAAAGGAGGTGTTGCCTGATTTCCAATGTTAATTTGAAGTTTGGAACAATTCCTGGCTAACAGTAGCTCCTTAATAAACTTGATTAGTGGTTAAAAGTCAAAGGTAGTCTGAGCAGTTGGTATGGGAAATGTTTGCAAACAACTTAATTTCAACTCCACTCTTGAAATTTCTGTTTTCTTGTTCATAGCCACATCAAAACATGAAGCACACATCAATAGCGTGAATCTGGGGAGAATTTTACAGATCATGAGAGAACAAATGCCACAAGAAAATTCTTAAAATTTTTCTAAGAAATGCAATCAATAGACTCTTTCAGTAGAATACTCAGTAGAATCTATTCCATGAGTATTTATGTGAGATGCCAGTCATCAGATATTTTCACTGGCTTCTATATGAGATGGGAATTCTGGGGGGACCCAAAGCTTTACTGAATTCTAACACATAAAAACTCACTGTAAACACACACATATAACCACTTAAAATATACATCATCTACTGGAGTAATAGATGCTTGTGAAGTAATAAATTAATTTTCTTTCATATAAACAGACATAGATGTTAATTATACTTTTGTTTATAACATTGCTGCAGAAATTCTGAAGGTTTCACTACAAAGAAATGATGAATAGTGTGAAGTCAGGTTGAGTCTGATTCTAGCCTTGCATAGTGTATATGTTTTTAAAACAGTCATATTGTTCCCATTAAGTATATACATTTAGTGTGTTAATTAGAATTAAATACAAAAGTATGGTGGAAAATACAGTCTTAATGACTTCAAGGTACTATATAGCAGATTAAAATTCTTTGTGTTTGGAATTACAGCAGCCACACATGACAGAAGAATTAATTATGGATTTAGTTTCAAATAAGAATATCTGCTCCTATTTAAAAAGAAAATGTTTTGGCAAAATGAAAAGCTGCTTGCTCATTTGAAGAACTTTCCTAACCGGCTTTTGTGTGTCAGTGGGATTCAACCTGAACAGTTACATGGATTAACCCTGAAGCCATGTGTGCTCCACTTTGAAACTGATATATAGGTAGACTTCAAACAGCTTAGCATTGAAGAAACACACAGGTTGCTCTTCTCCTGCATTGAAACCTATACCCATGAGAATTGAATGCAATCATACAGGAATAGAGCACACTGGATCTTGGTGTGCAATTTTAGTATCACGGTAAAGTTCAGAAACCCTACATTAATCTTATTACCTGCGCCAATGAATGCCCTATTTACACACGTTTGAAATGAAAAGTCACTTTTAACTGACAAAATATCTATCTGCAAGAAAGTTATGAAGAGGAAAGCTTGGTGTGCATTTAAAAAGTCAAGCTGAAATAATAGGAAACAGATGGATAGAACAAAGAGGAGCAATAACAGGAGAAAGGATGGAGTGATTTTACAAAATCCACTCAATTTTTAGAACTGTTAGGTTTACAGTTGGTTTTCAAGTTAAGTGTGTTTGTAACAGAAGCAAGTATATTTCAAGTTTTAAGCAATTTTTAAGGTCAATGCTCTCATCTGCTGCAGAATAATGAGACAATGAACAATTTTTACATGTGACAATTGAAAACCATTGTCAGTGCCTGCTAACTTAATTTCAGGTGAAAAAGGTAGATGGTATCTTTACTTTAATTGTCGTTGGGGACCATCCAGTTAGAGTTCTTTTCTGATCAAATGTAATTTAAAAATTTAGTGGATTATAAGCTAGAATGGTTGTTGAATATAGATATTCTTGTTAAAATGTATACAGCTTGCAAAAATGATTATTGAGCCATGCCTGTCTAAAAGTTAGTGTTGTAGCTTCTAGGCATAGAAATAGCTAAATTATGGTTCACAGTTATGATGATGAGAGTGTATTATTAAGATATGTTCATTAGGAGATTAATAAACATTGAATAAATGTATTGCATTTTCTTTATCCATTCTTTGGCTGAGGGGCATCTAGGCTGTTTTCAGGTTCTGGCTATTATGAATAATGGTGCTATGAACATAGTTGAGAAAGTGTCCTTATAGTATTATTGAACATCCTTTGGGTATATGTCCAAGAGTGGTAATGCTTGATCTTGAAGTAGAATTATTCTCAGTTTTCTGAGAAACCACCATACTGTTCTGCAGAGTGGTTATACAAATTTACACTCCCACTGGCATTGGAGGAGTGTTCCCCTTCTTCCACTTCCTCTCCAACATAAATCGTCATCATTGTTTTTGAGCTTAGCCTTCTGACAGATGCAAAATGGTTTCTCAACTTTGTTTTGATTTGCATTTCCCTGATGACTAAAGCTGTTGAGCAATTCTTGAAATGTCTGTTGTGAATTCTCTGTTCAGATATGCACCCCATTTTTATTAGATTATTTAGTATTTTGATGTCTAGTTTCTTGAGTTCTTTATATATTTTGGAGATCAGCCCTCTGTCAAATGTGGGGTTGGTGAAGACCTTTTCTCGTTCTGTAGGCTGCCATTTAGAGAAATGTGATACTTTCGCACAATTGAGTCTTATTAAGATATCATGAAATTGACAGTCAAATCAATGGTCCTAGAAAAAAATGAGTAGGGTAACCCAAACCCCATAATCAGGATAAGCATACCAGACACCTCACTATTCATCATTTCTTTGTAGTGAAACCTTCAGAATCTCTGCAGCAATATTGAAAACAAAGTATATAAAAGAAAATTAATTTATTATCCCATAACTATTCATTACTTCAATAGATGTTTTATATTTTAAGAAAGACAAACACAGTATGCACTCACTCATAAGTGGATATTCGATGTAAAATAAATGATAACTAGCAGGGTGGTGGTGCACACCTTTAATCCCAGCACTCAGGAGGCAGAGGCAGGCAGATCTCTGTGAGTCTGAGGCCAGCCTGGTCTACAAGAGCTAGTTCCAGGACAAGCTCCAAAGCTACAGAGAAACATTGTCTCAAAAATACAAAACAAAACGAAACAAATTATGCAAAAGTAAATGATAACCATTTTACCACCCACAGCCCTAGAGAAGCTAGATAACAAGGAGGACCCTACATGAGATGCATGGATCACAGTAGGAAGAGGAATTAGACGAGAGCTCCTGGGAAACTGAGGGCAGGTAGTATGAGGTAGTGTGTAGATGATGAGAACGTGAGGAAATGGGATGGGTGAGCTGGGGAAGACATGGAGATAGGGAACAATGAAAGAGATACCTTTTGGTTTTGTTTGTTTGTTTGTTGTTTGATTGTTTGTTTTGCTTTGTTTTTTGAGAAAGCCCTAGTTGTCCTGGAACTTGCTCTTGTATACCAGGCTGGGTTCGAGCTCACAAAGATCTGTCTACTTCTGCCTCCCAAGTGCTAGGATTAAAGGCATGCGCCACCATCATCCAGTGCCACCAGCGTCTAGCCCAAAGAGCTATCTTGACAGAAGGGTCCATTGTGCACTTAGGGAGAAATCTGGTGCTAGGGAAATTCCCATGAACCCATGACAATGATCTCAACTAAGACTACTAGCAATAGTGGAGAGGGTGCCTGAACCGGCCTTCACATCTAATCAGATCGGTGACTCCCCTAATTGCATCATAGAACCTTCATCTAAAACTGGTGGAAGCAGATGCAGAGATTCACAGCCAAGCACTGGGCAGACATCTGAGAGTCCAGATGAAGAGAAGGAGGAGAGATTACATGAGCAAAGGTGCTCAAGATCATGAAGATTAACTCACAGACACATCTCTGGATTGATAGCAATGGGACCAAACTAGGCCCTCTGCATGCAGGTGATAGTTGTGTAGATTGGTCTGTTTGTGGGGTCCCCGGCAGTGGGACCAGGATCTATCCCTGGTGCATAGCTGGATTTTTGGAACCCATTCACTTTGGTGTGTGCCTGGCTTAGCCTTGATGCAGGCTGAAGCAGCTTGGTCCTGCCTCAGCTTAATGTGCCAGGTTTTGTTGACTCCCATGGTAGGCCTTACTCTTTCTAGGAAGTATATGGGGGAAAGAAGGAGGAGGGAAGGGAGGGGAACTATGATTGGTAATGTAAGATGGATAAAATATATTTTTAAAAAGGAATAAAATATAAGAAAAAAATGTTGAGTCAGAGTCAGCTCAGGGACAGACCGTGGAGATCCTTTCTCTGGTCATCGTCAAACTCACTAGCATCTACTGCTCATCCAGTAATGTTCCCAACAAATATTCAGCCTGTTGGTTAATGCTGGTTATGATTTTCCTTTAACAGTGTAGAGAAGGATAAATTATGACAGACTCTGATGTTGTAAAGGGATATAAGATGAGGGATTTGATAAAGAATGTTTTTTCCTTTGGGAAGCTGGCAGAATTCTGTACTTGTTGCAAGGCATTGGTTATAAAAGAGTGGAAGGAGGATAAAAGATATAAAGAAAACATGATGGAAACGATATTGACTTCAAGTGATAAGAAGTGTGTCTTCATCCCCAGATGTAGATGGGTGGGTGAACCATGGGTTTTCTAAGCAAAGAAGCGCAGTTTATTGTGTAGATACCCCCAGCAATAGACATGGTTTTGGAGTAAGTAAAGAAGCCAGGAGACATCAACATATCACCATTGTGAAAGTCAGAAGGCAACTTGAAAGCAAAAGTAGCATGATTCTTCATACTAAGCAATTGTGAACTAGGTCAAAACCACAAAAAAAAAAACAGGAGCCTTGTAATAGCTGGGAAAGAGATCACATACTTACCAGGGAGTCAATGATTAATTATGTTAATTACATCTATTAATATAATCCTGGGGCATCGTCAAAGTTACATTCTTGGGAATTCAATACCTGGAGAAAATCAAAACTAGCTATTATTACATAATTTTAAGATGAAATACTGAGAGGAGACATATATTGCTTCATATATTTAAACTAAAATAAATGAAACAAAATTGCTTCTCAATAAACAACAGAGCCATAGTTATAATCAACCCGAGGGCAGAAGGGGAGCGTAGAGGAGAACTTGAGGGAATGGGGTAGTCAAGATGGAGGAAGGACAGAGATGAGAGCAAGGAAAGAGATATCTTGATTAAGGGAGCTATTATAGCATTAGCAGAAGCCTGATAGTAGAGAAATTCCCAGGAATCCACAAGGATGACCCTGGCTAAGACCGTAAGCAATAGAGGAGAGGGGTCCTGATCTTGACTTGCCCTGTAGTGAGACTGGTCTTAAACATCACCATAGAACCTTCATCCAGCAAAAGATGGAAACAGAGGCAGAGTCCCACATCAGAGAGCTGGACTGAGCTCCCAAAGTCCAGTTAAAAAGTAGGAGGAATGAGAATAAGAGCAAAGAGGTCAAGACCATGATGGGTTCACCCACTGAAACAGTTTACCTGACCTAATGGGAGCTCACCAACACCAGCTGGACTGGGAAGGTACAAGCATAGGACCAAACTAGTCCCTCTGAATGTGTTTGACAGTTGCATGGTTCGAGCAGACTGAGGGGCCGCTGGCTTTGGAACCAGGATTTATCCCTACTTCCTTTAGTGGCTTTTTGGGATCCTATTCTCTTTGGATGATACCTCGCTCAGCCTAGATATAATAGGGAGGGCCTTGGACCTTCCACAAAGCAATGAGCCTTACCTCTCTGATGATGGGATGGTGGTGAGATGGGAGAATGTATGGAGGGGATGGGAGGAGCAGAAGGAATGGGAACTTGGATGGTATTTATTGAAAATCCAATAAATTTAAAAAAAACTTTTAAAAGCTACATTTTATTTCCTTTATCAAATTTGAAAGAAATTATTCTTATTGCTATTAGCCATGGAAACTCAAGGAGAACTTATTATTTCTCTTCTGTATTATGGTAGATATTTATATATTCCCTAGATATTTTCTGAGAAAAGGATAAGTTCTAATACATTTATTACTTTCAAAAGTGAACAATACAAAACCACTTTTTTGGTTTTGTATTGTCCTATTTTTACTGGCTTCTCAACTCATCCCATAAAGAGAACATTAAATTTCATCTATAAAAAAATTCCTCTCTAAGACACTAATACTGAGTTGTGTAATGTATTTCTATCAAGTCTACCAGAAATTATCCTGCCTACTTCCCTCTCTACTTATACCCTGAAGAAATATATGTGTTCCCCTTGTGTCCTTTCTCATAACAAAAATTTTTGTTGAAAAATATCTGTGGCATATATGACTGGAATATTCCTTTAGAATTGTGTCCACATGTACACATGGGATAAAGTCTAGTTGATCAAAGTTTCTCAATGATAAGCAAACCTTGAAAGTAAATGAGCATTTCTAGAGAGTCACGGAATTCTTTAAATATCTGATTGCTCCATATCTAGAGACTTGCTGTAGTGTTGTATTCTCAGAACTTACACAACTCAGTATCAAAAGAGTAACTCCTAAAATCTAGAACAAGTTCATAAGGACATGCTGCTTGAGTTCCACCTTCGTCATCTGTTGATCAGTGTGGTATTTAATCTTGAAGGTGAACTTGAAAACATCTGTAAACGATTGAGAGACTTTCTTCTTGTTAAGTCTGCGAGGGTTTTAGGAAAGGATTAAGGGAGAAGGCAAACCCTGTTTCATAATCTACAGCACTCCCCAATGTGTAGCTCAGGAATAAAACAGGTTATGAGGAAGAGGCTGTCCACTGGCCTTCCCTTCCTGCTGCTATTGTTATCAGTGTTGCTCCCATGCATCACTGACTTCACATTCCATTTTCTTTGTCCCTCCCACATGGGCTGAAGAACAGGAACCTTGTGTGAGTGTTCTAAGCTTTCAACACCAGCTGGGACTGCAGAGGAACCCAACAATTTAGATCGAGCTGTTATTGACATTACAATCTCTCTAAGCAACAGATGGATATTTTTGTAATACACATCCCTTATCAGGTCGTATGAGGTTACTTTAGACAATTCTCTCTCTCAATCTCCTCCTCTACTTCTCTTTCTGCCCCCTCTTCCTCATATAGGAAGGATGTAATCTTGATGCTTTGAATGTGAAGTGTCCCATTTAGTTTTGGGCATTTGAACACTTGGTCTCAAATTGGTAGCACTAAGGTTTAGGTAGGTACAGTCTTGATTTTGGAAATATGCCACTGAGGGCAGGCTTTGAGAATAAAAGACTCTGGCCACTTCTAGTTTACTTTCTGTGATTCGTATTGGAATTTGATGGTATGAGCTCCTAGCTTCTCGTTCCTATCACCATTGTCTGCTACCAGCTACCCCGCTTCCACACGTTACCCTTTGGAACTATAAATCTAAATAAATTCTTTCTTACATAAGGTCATTTTAATTTTATTACAGCAACAGAAAATTAACTAGCATGAAGTTGGTACCAGAGATTGAGCTTTTGTTTCCCGGCAGCCCAGACCAGAATAATCTCAGAAAATTTTATTAATTACAACACTGTTTGGCTGATGGCTCAGGGATATTTCTAGCTAGCTATTACTTCTTAAATTAACCAATTTCTATTCATCTGTGTATCACCACAAGGCTGTGACTTATAGGTAAGATTCTAGCATCTTTCTCCTTCAGCAGCTATATGGCATCTGCCTGATTCTGCCTTCTTTCTCCCTGCATTCAGTTTAGTTTTCCTGCCTACCTACATTCTGTCTTGAAATAAGCCAAAGCAGTTTCTTTAGTAAACAATGTTAATAAAATGTATTCATAGCATATAGAGGGGAGTCCCACATCAACTTCTATAAAAAATGACTGTTTGTTTGTATTCATTTGTTTTTTAATGTGGAAATAATTAGAACTTCACCTGAAAATTAATTGAATGTTGTAAGCAGAGCATACTGTGACATTCTAGTAGTGCAATTTGTACTATAGAGGCCCAACTCAAGAGATTTCAGAAAGAAGTCTGGGTGGAGGAAAAAAAAAGAAGAGAAAGAAATAAAATTCAGAAATATTAGCAACTCACCTGGAGGACATTTTCCTGTGTTATGGCAAAGAATCTGGTCCTCCTCTTCAACATGTCTCAAAAAACTTTCTGAGGCTAAATTTAAAGGTATTGGAGTAATTTATTTAGGAAAAGAAAATTTAAAACAGCATGATACTCAATCAGCAGTGTTGTTACTGATAATCTTTACTCATGTCTACAATAAAAAAGGACACGTGTGGCAGGGAAAAACCCAGAATGTATAGATTAGAGATGAAAAAGAACACTAAGAACCTAATATCAGAGCCAAAGCCCCTGCTTGAAGAGATGCTGTGATTGTCTATGACATTAGCACCATTAAGAAGAGGTCTTCTCTGCACAGGGATAAAGGGGAAGTTGCCCTCAGGGTAAGACGTCCTATAACTGAAATTAGAAAATGAGGGCCAAAGGTGCTTTCTGCTCCCAGAAAAGAACTACATAAAAGTGCCTCTCGTGGTGTGATTCATGGGGTCTGGGGCCCTTCTGAATCGGCCATATAGTCCATGTGGTACAATCTTTAGAGGCATGAAGGGTACCTTTGCCGTGTCAGAGAGGTACCGAAGCTGGGGAACGTATGGCCAGTAAATCCCTTAATCCTATGAGAGGATAGGAGGTCCTAAAAGGTCACTGTGGGAAACGACTGAAGTGAAGTCTCGGTTACTGTGGAGAACACGAGCTACTGGAGATACCAAAGCAGCGGAGGTTCTGCCAAAGAGACCAAAGCAGATAGCACAGGAGACAGCACGAGAGAGATGTATGCTGGAGTCAGCAGAGTCAGGGGAACAAAGCCACTTAACCTCTTGGACATAAATCACGAAGTTCCAGAATTTGATGTTTGTCTTCCTGAATTTTGGACTTGCTTTCAGACAGTGTTTCCTTACTATGTTATATCCTTCCTCTTTGAGATTTTATAATAATATATCGATAAAATAATATTATAATATATTGTTATAAATAATATATGTTAATAAACTAATATGTCCTATAAAATATATACATTATTATAAAATTTCAATTAGATATTGTCCTTATTCTCAGGGAAGATTTTGAATTTTGTACTTGGTCTTGAGATCATGAAATATTATAGAGACTTTTGAGATCAGACTACATCTTTTTTACATTATGATATGGCCATGGCATTTGAGGGCTAAGCAGTGGTGTGTTGTGGTTGGAGCGAAAAGTGTCTCTCATAGTCTGAGGCATTGAAATTCTTGGTCCCCAGTTGGTGGGATATACCTCATTGCTTTAATATTTTGACATTAAATATTTCCAAAGCTATGCATTTTCCTGTCAAGGCAATTCAAGATTTCCATTTTGCTTTAATCATTATCGAGTTTGTTGAGCCAGTTTGCTATGTAAGATACATATCTATCTAGCTTCCTACTATATTATATGGTTTAACCCGGTTCTTTCCACAATTGAGTGCCAGTGACACCCTGAATGGAATTTTTGGCTCTAATGTTAAGAGCTTCTGGTTCCACAGTCATATTTGGAGAGGTTTAGCAGTACAGCTTTATTACAGGAATGACTTTCTGGGCTGGAGTTTGAGATTAAAAGCGTTTATACCAGTGCTGTTTCACCCCATTTTGCTTTGTGCATGGGCCTCAAGAGTGACCTCTTGGGTTATTTATCAGGCCACCATGCTCCTGCTTGCTTCTGTCTTCCCCCTAAGATGAAATCATCTCTCTAGAGCTGTAAGCCCAAATAAACTCTTCTATGAGCTTCAATCATCAGTTTTTATCACAACAATAGAACGTAAATACAGTGGTATGGTATTTGTGTTTTAGTAAATAAAGCTTGCCTGAAGATCAGAATGCATGCAACCACATTAGTCAGCCGTACAAAAACCCAAAGACAGATACTGAGGTTCAAGTTCAGAAAAGCAAAGCAGCCAGCCACTGGCTCATACCTCTACCTCAGACCAAAATGGGTGATCCTGTCTCCACAAGTCCTCAGACTGAGACTGAGCTTGACATCTGTCTCCTCCTGTTTTATATTCCTCTCTAGTACTGGAATTAAAGGCATGCACCGCCACTGCCCAGTCTCTATGGCTAACTAGCTTGGCTGCTGCT
>LOEQ01001327.1:160212-189635 GCA_001685075.1 Bramus lutescens
GAGAGAGAGAGAGAGAGAGAGAGAGAGAGAGAGGAGAGGAGAGATATCTATTAACAATATCTATGAAGCTGGAAAGGATAATAGGACCTATAACCTTTAGGCTAGGTGTTGTAGCATGAAAACAGCTTCATAATGAACACTGACCTCTACAGGCTCAGTAACCACAAAAAGATGGTTTGGGATCTGGTAGTACTAATCCATGTTGTTTCGGCATCTTACCAAATGATGGCATGACCCAGTTCAGCTGGATCCATCCTGGAAAGCTGCATCCGGTGAACTGGGAAGACAGGGATATTTTGACCTGCATAGTCTTTTCTTCATTGAAGAGCCGTAGCCATAATTTTCCCAGTACATACAAGAATTATAGAACAGAGCTGTTTATTTTGAGTGTTAGTAAAGCATTATAAAGAGAAGTCCATGCCAGCTTACTTCAGTTTGAGGCAGAGTAAGGGAATCAATATCAACATGGAGACCATGTCACTTGCAGCTTTCAAACTGATAAAGCAGTCATCACACACAGGGCTCAGCATTTGAATTTCAGAGAAGGCATTTTCAGGCTATGACAATTTCCAGTGCCAATATCAGGCACTGATAGAAGTTTCTTGCAGGAAAACTTGAATGGTAGAGAGAATTCTCAATGTTGAACTTTCTGAGCTTTAATAAGACATATGTTTGGGTGAGACAAACAAACTTAATAAGTTCTATAGAGCTTATATAGATGACCAGTCACATAAATGAGGTCTTAGCATAAATGTTTAAAGGATATGAAGGAAGGAATAACATTCAACTGTGATTAACACTCTGAGGAAAATTCATATGACATTTACATATATATCTGTGATTAAGATTGGGTAGCAACTATGAAAGAGAAAAAGCCCAGGAATTTAAACATAACTCTCTCTGCCCAACTCTAGATATCTACATTTCCTCTCATTTGGGAAGTAAAATAGAAAGTCAGGTAGAAAAATCATTGTCCTAGAATTTTCTTTTATAATATTTCCATCATACTTGAAAAGAAGCAAAGACACAGGGCAAATGATAGTCTATTTTAGAGGTCTTTCACATCTACCTTACCATTTGCACCTTGGATGTTTTAAAAAATGGCAAGATTGGTTTTGAAAAGGAGGAACATGAGTGCATTTTTAGCATGATATGCTTAGATAACAAACAAGGGATTTTATATTAATCCAAAGGTACTTTACACTGAATGAAAAAACATTTGGTCTCTATATTCACTGTAAAAAAATGAATTCTTCCATGAAAATAATACATGATCACCATCTCAGTTATTACCAGTAGGCACTATAATTACAGTTATCTTTTGGAGAATTACTCACTATCTCTTCCCAAAACTCTGTGTTCAAAAATCTTTATAAGCAGTCTTTCAGACATAAAATGTAGTTTCTTTCAGGCATAACAGGTAGTCACTTTTGTTAGGAATGGCATGGCAGATGCCAACATAAAAATTCAATTATAAATAAAAAAAATTTTATCTTCTTTATCTTATAACTTCTATTTGACAATGCAATTTGGCCAGTGTACTAATGTGGTTATAAATATTACAAATTGTGAATTTTAAAGTGCTTATTAAGTGGCTACTCCATGAAAGGACTTTGTAATTCATTTTGCCACAGAGCTCCTTTTCCTAATTAAAATAAAACAAAGTGAATTGGCAAAGTTTACTGAATACTTTATTGGTAAACGTTCCATCAGTCGTATCACTAAATGAATTCAAAACATTACACTCTGTCATAAAATTGTATTCATTTACAAAGAATATCATTAATCTAGAACTTAACCTTCACTACTTTATGAGAAATTGTATCAAAGGTATCAGAAACACTTAGGACTAGATTTTGTGAGTAATATGAAGCTAAATCTTAAGCAGGAAATATGTGAAAAAGCTATTTTTTGGAATTACTTTTTCCATGACAATCTTACACGCTACGCTTGATTCAGCATTCCCTTTCATGTTAATTACTTTTTCATAGCACAAAATATAAAATATCAGTATAGCATTAAAACTTAATGGGAGGAAACAAATCATAAACTTTGAGGTCAAAATACACTTTGAAAACAACATTCACCAAGTTGAAAACTCATGAGAATACAGTGAACAAAACACTGATTGCAAGTTCCAGGTGAAATAGGCATCTCTACAAAAGAGATATAAAGTGTGAAGAAATTACATAAGTTCCCCAAGGCTTTAATTTCCTTACCTTACAAGACTGAAATATTAAAAGCAGGTCACAGTCATGTAAGTTGGAGAATTTTCTAGGACAAGTTATTTATTGGTAAGATGAAAGTATTAAGCAAATGGTAGAAGAGTGAAAACACCTGGGATATCATTTTCTGACAGTCACTAACACCATTAACACTAATTAATTAGTAGTGGTCTAAATCTGAAGAACACTAGAATCATTAATAGTGGGGTAAGACAATGTGCAACATTTAAAAGCTCACACTCGTTTTTCAAAGGCAGCTCTGGGGAAGGAAGAGTAATATCTGTACAGCGTATGCTCTTGTAAACATACTAAAGATGGACCTCCCTGGAGATGACTCCACTTTCTGGAGAGTCCTTACTGGTGAATACCTTTAGCCAGAGGTTCCTGGAATCCTGCAATAAAAAAAACAAGCCAATAACAAAACTACATACAAGAAAGTAAATTTAATCAGAAGTATTATAATTATTGTGAAAATATTAAACAAATATCAACTAATTCAGGTATGTAAGTACAAGTAGTGATGGTGTTTGGTAAAATATTTCCTATGAGTACATTAAAGGACTAAATGTATTACTTAGACATTGTGTAATGAAAACATTCATGCTAAAGGTAAATAGAAGCTGCAAAACAAGATGTAGAACTGAAAGAATATGAAAATTGACATTTAGCTTATGACTCCAATTTTCTGTAAACTTGCAAGCCTGACTGACAAACTGATAAACTTCTGTTATCTCAAATGCCTTGATGAAAGTAATTTTCTATATAAATACTTCATAAAATTCTTAATTGTTCACAATCATTATTGCAAATTATCATCTACAACCATTTGGTCGCTTTTTGAGATAGAATTCTAGAAACCATATTTGCTAGTTAATACTCTGATAATGCTATTTTAAATATTCAGCTACACAATGCTATTTTAAATATTCAGCTACAATTTGATTAAAACGATGGAAATAGAACTACAGACTCAAATTCATGTGAAACATTGCATCCATGTATGCCTTTACTGAGACACTCATGACTTGGTCCCCTCTGTTCACGTCTAGCAGCCATGGTGACCTAGCTTTGTGATATCTTCACTCCTCCACTAAAACGTGAACCATATAACACTGGAAGTCTACAGTGAATGATTCTTTTTTATGTCATTGCATATTTGAATGTTATCAAGACAGAAGGAACACATTAGCCTTTCATTCAGGTTTGTAACTCAACAGTTGGCATATGTTCTAAAGCAACATGGGAAAACTCAAGCATGCCGCAAGAAATGTTTCCAATTAATTTGAATGTAAATCAAATAAAATGTGGGTATTACTGATGAAATACTAACACTATTGCTAGGAGTCTTAGTTGATGTCATCCTGGAAACTCTCCAACCCACTCAACCCAAACACTCACGTTTCCACACCTCCACCCTCCAACCCCAGTTCAACCAGATCTCTTCTACTTCCATTTACCAGGAAAATCCAAGCATCCTCTTTGGGCTCTGCTTGTGCCATGCTTTGGTGATATCCACGACAGGCCTGCCCATTTCTGAATGGAGAGAGGAGGAGTGGAAGGTGGGGTGGGGAGTGGGGAGGTAGGTAGAAGGTAGTGGGGAGGAAGTGGGAGGAGAGGAAGTAGGGGAAACTATGATCATTATGTAACATAAATAAAAATAAGAATAAGAATACTAACGTCGTTCCACTTGCCAATTCATAGGGATTTGAACTATTTTCATAATCCTGGTTCAGATACAGAGCCCTGTGGATTCAACGACAGTACACACTATTTTCTAAGTTAACAGTATTTCTTCTGGTCTTTGGTAGTCCAACATCCTATCACCACATAGCAACTTAAAAAATTATTCATACTCCTCTTATTGTGTTTCCTGAAACCAAATCACCAGTGTTTCAGTCTGTGCATGTATGTCCACGTGTGTGCCTATGTGGACTTATGAAAAAAAGAAAAATGAATATAGCTTTGAACTTTACATTTAAAGTTTTCTACACATTAACAAACCAAATAACCCAACAAAAATGGGGTAAATATTTAAATGGAGAATTGTCAATAGAGGAATCTTAAATGGCTGAGGAACACTTAAAGAAAAGTTAACATCCTTAGCCATCGGGTAAATTCAAATCAAAGTAAATCTGAGATTCCATCTTCCACCTGTCAGAATGGCTAAGATCTATAACACAAGTGACAGTTCATGCTAACAAGGATGTGGACCATGGGAGATTCCTCTGTTGCTTCTGGGAGGGCAGACTGGTACAACTACTATGGAAATCAATATGGCAGCCCCTCAGAAAATGATGAATTGATCCACCTAAAGACCCAGCTATGTCAGTCTTTGACATTTGCCAAAGGATACTCCATGCTACATCAAGGGCACTTGTTCAATTATATTCATAGCTGCTTTATCCATTACAGCCAGAAACAGAAATAGAAAAAAAAAAAGAAAAAGAAAAACCAGAAAGCCCTCAACGCAAGAATGGATTAAAAAAAAAAAAGATGTGGTATACTCAGTTGTTTAAAACAATGACTTCAGGAAATTTGAGGGCAAATGGATGGAACTAAAAAAGAAAGAAATCATCCAGAGTGAGATAATCCAGACTCAAAAAGACAAACATGGTTTGTTATTGCTTATAAGTAGTTATTAGCTGTTACCAAACACCAGAAAGGCTATGTAACAAGGAAGGGCTGTAAGGGGGATGCATGGATTTCCCTGAGAAGAAAAATAGAAATAGATTTGCGGGTGGACTGTGGGCAAGCAGAATCGGGAGCAGGAGAGATCAGGTTAGTGGTGGGGGGTGAAGGGAGAGATTATGAAAAGAGACAATTGGAATTGGAGGTCATATGGGGGAATAATTTGGAAACCTAGTGCCATAGAAATTTGCAGAAATCTATTGGGTTACTGTAATGAGGACTCATAATGGAATCTCCAGAGCCTGAACTGGCAATCTTCTTTAACCAGGAAACTCCCAGCAGTGGAACTGGAATTATCAACACAGCTACAAAACATTTCCTCTACACTCTGTCCTGCCTGCTAGATGTTCAGGGACAATGGAGGCACAGATCTTGTAGTAATGCCCAACCAATGGCTGCTCTAATTTGAGAGCCATACCACAAAAAGGGGACTCATGTTCGAAGCTGTCTGGATGACCAAAGTCTGGATAGCCCAGAGACCTAGAATCGAAAAAGAAATGAATAAAGTGTGTCCTAATGCTATTCTGCTATATCCATAGCTAGGTATCTAGCCCTATCGTCATCAGAGAGATTTCCTTTGGCAAATGATAGGAGCAGATGGAAACATCCATAGCCAAACACTAGGCACAGAGAATGCCCAAGTTGGAGATCTTCATTGGGTTCCTTCCCTCCGAGCTTGAGGAACTCCATAAAAGTGAGACAAGAAGAATTGTATGTGCTAGAGGAGTCAAGGACAGCAGAAGAAGATGAGCCACAGAATCAACTAAATGACTGAGAATTATATACACTTCATAAATCTGCACTAGGTCATCTGCATATATGTTATGGTTGTGTAGCTTGGTGTTTTGTGGGAAGCCTAGCAGTTGGGGAGAGAGTGTCTCTGACTCTTTTGCTTGCTGTTGGGAAAGTTTTTTTACCGCTGGGTTGCCTAACCAAGCTCTGATACAGAATTTTTGTCTAGTTTTATCATAGCTTGTTATGCTATTTTAGGTTAATATCCGCTGGAGGCCCGCTGTTTTCTGAAGGGAACTAAAGAGTAGTCGATGTAGGGAGAGAGGAGTTGGGAGGGGAAATGGGAGGAGTGGAGGAAATGGATAGGAACCTGTGGTCTGGATGTAATGTATGAGAGAAGAATAAAGAAGACAGAACAAAAAGGTCAAAATAACTAAAATAAAAAAATTGTCTACAAAACCACTGAGTGTTCATATAACCGAAGCTATTACTATCTCATAAAAATTAAAGAACCTATGATTTAATATATATGATGATATATCATTAGATATGTTGAAATATACAATAGGAGTGGACATTACCACCAATTAGCTTTTTTCCTCTAATGATGTAGGGTTATGCTATATCTGCCCTAGCTTTTTTCTCTCTTCCTGGAATGGAAACCTGACCAAAATCAACTTGGAAAGGAATGGGTAATTTGAATAATATGTTATTGTCTACCATCAAGGTAAGTCAAAGCAGAAAATCAATGTTGAAATCTAGAGGCAGGAATCAAAGAGGTGGTGGAGAAATGCAGCTCACTGAGTCACACCTCTGTGTTGCTCAGTTGCTTTCCTATCTAGCCCAGGTGTAGCTGCCCACAGCAGCCCAGGCCCCTCCTCATTAATCATTAGATAATACAATGGCCCACGTATGTGTCTACAGGCCATTCCAATGGAAGCAATTCTCTAATTGAAGTCATTCTACTTTTGTTGAGTTGACAATAAACGAACCAGCACAATATCTAATGTACATACACTACCCCACCACTACTCTAGATGAAAAGGATTGCACTATGTTACATCACTTTTGCCTAACATCAAGATTAGAGTGAGACCGCCTGGGCTGAAGATGAGCTCACTACACATCCATGATCTTACTGTGGGCCTCGCCATCCTGAGATATATCTCCCACAAAAGGCATTTGTGAGTGCTAAGAAGTGCCTTTGGCAAGTGTTATGTGGCAAGCAATATGTGTTAGTTCTACATGGATCACTAAGGGAAAACCCGCCTTTTGGATGCTCTTTCGTGCTGTTTGAAGAACTTTCCATTCTGTAAAGGTGAGCAGAGAAAGCCCTCTGTAAACTCCTGTAGAAAGTGTTTTCTTGTTGCAGAAGAGATAGAATTGTGTGAGTCTACAACAATAGCTTGCAAATTAATATCCACGTTTCATATTGCTTTTTCTCATCTATGCAAATACTTCTTTTATTCAGAAGGATTCCCCAGAGATTTATTCTTGTTGCTCCTGGGAACAATATAGCATTTATATTCCTTGCAGAGTAGCGGTCCAGGGTGTAGATGTACCACAGTTTGTGAAAACGTTCTCCGCTAGAAGGAAACAAAGACTTTTAGTTGTACCTGTGTTGAATAAAGCTATATAAATGTCATGGACATTTTCATACAAAGATATATTGTTTCTTATATCAACCAGTTATTCATATAGTAGGCATGTACTTAGCGATATAAGAACAATAAGTTGTCTTTGAACATGGCTGTATAATCTTACATTTCCATTAGCAATGCACTAAGGGTTTTTTTTATCTCTCATACCTTCTCCAGCAGCTGTAGGTCAACGATTCGCTGTTGGTCTCCTTTGTGTTTTTCTACTTGGTTGTGGGTACATTTATACTCTCATCTGTATAAATTATTTAATATTTAACATTTTTCAAAAGGAGGGAAAACTACTTGTAAGTGTCCAAATTTACTATTCATTTGGATAAAGGTTCTGCTTTATAAGTTCTGCATCTCACTAAGAGGTATCTTGTTAGTTTTATTCATGTTCATTTTAAAAGTTTCATAGTAAATAAGTTAGTGAGATACTTAATTATGAAAATGTATCTAGTTTCTTCCTTAATACAGCATGGTTATTAACACAGGAACCGTGTTTTATCAAAACCCAAGCATATTAGCTTCTTCAGTCAGTGTTTACCTCTCAGACACCCTCGGTCTTCATTATGTAGTCATCATTTTCACTTCCTTTCTTCATCTAGTTTCCCCTTCCCATAATACCAAGTGCTTAATAGTCTGGAAAATTTTATATATATAAGAACAAATTTAAGAACAACAGTATTCTCACATAAGCCATTGCATGTATCCAAGTAGCTTTGTTTTTAAAACTTTTTTTTAATGAAAGCCCAGGTACTTCAAAATTATGTAAGAGATAGGTATTTATATCTTATAGAAACTTAAAATTTAGACACAATCATCTCCACATTTCCCATGAGGATATATCTGTGACTCATTTAACTTTCAACCAAGAAAACATAGAGAATCTTATCTCATTGCTGATATAAAAACAACTCATAAAGAGAAATGAGCTAGGAAAGAATCAAAAGAAAGTAGTGGAATGAGGACAAAATAATCAGATAATTTTGTCTGTCATCTAAAGTCTGTATTTGCAAGCTTTGCAAGCATTTGTGGGTATTTATGATTTATCTGCAGTTAAGGTTAATAGAAAATTCCATGCTTATGTAGGAATTGATTTTACAAAAATAAAAAATAGAAGATGATTTTTATTATATTCAGTTTTCCAAATTTCCATGGGCTGAAATATAAATGCTTGAATATTTAGGTGTAGTTGTTCCTCAACTTATATGTATTATGTATGCCTGTCTACAAATCTACTGTGAGGCTTTCAAACTTAAGAAAAATGCTTCACTAGATACAGTACATGGCAAGTGATGTGGGATTCCCCTCTGTATGCCATGAATATGTTTCATTACCATAAGTTTAAAAAGAAGCTGCTTCATCCTGTGGCAAGGCAGGATAGAGCTAGGCAAGAAAACTAAACTGAGTGCAGGGAGAGAAAGAAGATGAAGTCAGGCAGAAACCATGTAGCTGACAAAGGAGAAGGATGCCAGAATCTACCGGTAAAGCACAGCCTCGTGGTGATACACAGATTAATAGAAATGGGTTAATTTAAGATGCAATAGCTAGCTTGCAATACACTTGAACCATTGGCCAGACAGTGTTGTAATTAATATAATTTCTGTTTGATTATTCGGGCCTGGGCGATTGGGAAATGTAAGTGCTGTCTCCTTTTACAGGCAAACTTCCTGGTTTCATGGAACCTTGAAAGTAATCTTTGCCTTTCCTGTAGAAGTCAGCTTTCCATACTCAGAGTTTCTCTATAGGACAGTGATATCTACACAAAGTGGGTAAAATTCCTCAGAATAAACTACAATCTTAGAATTGAAGGCATATAATCAGTTACTAACAGATCTCTTCATTGACTGATGAGGCAAACAATACTCAGGGATTAATTACAGTTTGATCTTAGAATTACACATCCTGAGATACAGATATACTGACTATCATTCTAAGTCATTAAACGGACTGGTATCATATCAGCTGCCACATGACCATCTGTACTTCCAACATGTATTAGAAAAGGCTTTAAAAATGTCAAGAAAAAACATGTGGTAAACATCCTCAGCTCATTCCCTAAATTATAAATACAGAATATTAATATTTTGTTGGAAATGATGGCGGCAGGGAGAGAGAGATAAGCAGATATCAATAAAAAATAGTGATCACATGAATAAGTTTCAGAAGTTACTCATATTAGAGAACAGATGATGCATTGGGAATTTACAAAGGATTCCATTTTTTATTGTTTCACATATGATATGCGGATGAAGCAAAAAGATAGTAGAAATAATATTTAAAATTGTAGAAGAAAACATGCTATATCCTGACAGTCTCAGAAAGTTTGTTAATTTTAACTGCAAGATCCTGTATTAGTACAGGATATCTCATTTCTGAAGGTGAATGGAGAATTTAAAGTACGTGAAAGTCATGGTTTAGGTTGTATCTATTAACACACAGAGCACAGATTTTCATATATAAGTAGGAAGAAACCCTAATAGTGCAATTAGTAAAATGTCTTTTAAAGTAAAAGTATGTCTGTATGCTGTAACATTGTTTACTCTCAGGAACCATAACCAAAGAGATAAGCGTCTTTAAAAAGTATGGTGGGTCAACTGAAATAAATAAGAACAACATGTTTAGAAATAAAACTTTATTACAGATGTCATAAAAACTACTGTGCATTAATTGATTAAAATAAATTTCCTGTGGAAATAATCTATGTTAGTAGACAATATGCCTCTTTGTCAATAGAAACTTACTTTCTAATTGTTATATAATGCTGCTGAAATTTTAGATTCAATTAGTGATCATGACTTCCATGATGCAATTATATTCCAAGTTATCTAGAGTCAATCAAACCCAACTATATTGTATAAGGTAAGGATTTGGTATTAGCCTCAGTGTTTTGAAGTGCAAGTCTAAATATTATACAAAATTATAATTTCAAAAATGTGACATACATGCTACATTTGATATTTTCATTCAAAAAGGATTAGTATTGAGCCAAACCATATATGTGTGTATGTGTATTTGTATATATTTGTATGTATATATATGGATGCATATATGTGTGTATGTATATATATATATATATTATACAGTTAAGAACTGAATATACATTTTTCCTTTTAGTAAGTAGAAATTATTCTTTCTTAAAATTAATACAAGACTTAAAAATACCAGGTAAAAAGTTGGAATGCTGTTCTGTAGTAAGAGTATTTGTTGTAATCGCAAAATCCTCTGGGTTTGAGCTCTAGCACAATTAAAATATAAATGCATATTCTAATGTATATACAACTTGAAGTTCCTAAATTTTTCTAAATTTCCTTAGATTGTATTTCAAATACTTACAGAGACTTTATAAGGAATAGAGCTGTTAAAATAGAATAAAGGATGGTCTGTGATGGCCCACATGTTTTTGATGCTAGCTCTCTACATCTATAAAACATAGAGTCTAGAAACAGGAAGCTATATCACACTTACCTGAGAAAAGTATTTTATTGATACTGGCAGAGTCGTCAAAAGTCTTGAAACTCTGTTCATTATGGGAAGAAAGAGCTTAACAAGCATCCATGAAATATTGTGTCTCCTTTAACCAGCTCCTCTTTCTGGGTTTATAGAGTTAATGATTCATTTAATAAAAACAACCTAACTATCCAAGTGTAGATAAGCCATACATCACTTGAAGTCCCTTGACCACAGGGATGATGCGGACTGTCTTACAAATGGGAATGAATTTGACCATTTCTTGCAAACAGAGCCTCCTATGGTACAAAAGCTTGTTAAGGGCTACATAATAAATGTATTCCTTATCTTGGGGGTTTTCTAAACATTCTGTTCTCGAGTCTTATCATCCCAGGAAAACATTTTTTTTCTTTTTGTTTTTTTCTGTGGTAAATCTGAAAATACAAGATACAAGATTACTAAGCATTAACTAGGTTGGAAAAAGTGACTCATCTAAGCAAGAAAAAAAATTTAAGGAATGCATTTGAAGAAGTTAATAGGAAAATGAACATATACAAGTGAGCAAATCATTGTAGGGGAGTAATACTGGTGGTAATGGAGTGAAAAAATAAATACATGTAAAATAAATCATCTGGTAGACTTGTGATTAGCTGGACTTTCTTCACTGAAGGCCAAAATCAAAGTACAAACGAAGTAAAATTAAGACTATAACCCTGACTTATGAACATGAAAAGGAGTATATGCCAAGGAAAATCATACCAAAACCATCATTGCGGGAGCCAAATAAAACAGTGGGGAAAAGGCAATAGTAAGAGTTTTTTTAGAAAGGTTTCTTTTTTAAAAAATCAAAAAGTGAGAAAAACGTGTTTTCACAGGCAAAATAACCCATGCAAGCTCTGAGGTAGTGGCATATATTTTTTTTTCCAGATGAGAGAATGCTTCCTTTCTTTGCACTTTCTCCTCTGATTCAATATCCTGGAACATCTAAAGAACTGTTTAATATTCAGCAGGGCTCCACTATTAATTTTGAGCCACAAAACCTTTGCCAAAGATCTTTGTCCTTCATTATGAAAATGTTTTCTAGGCCAAATACTGGCTTCAAAGGCACTGTCAAAATATTGTTACTGAAAGGCATGTAGTCTGTTAGAAATAGTTCCTAATACAAGCATTTTAAGCTTTATTATTTTAGATCACATATCTTATAGAAAAAATCTGATACAAAAATGTGATCTAAAGCTTCATATAGCAGTAACACATAGACATAGCATGATTTTGTGGAATTTTTTTTATTACTTTGTTAAAACAAATTCTAGAAAACCTATTGCCACACCAGCACAGCAACTGTCCTTCTTCTGAGCGAGGGACGTCGCAGGGATTAACACACAACACAACTTCAGGTTCTGAAGACAAGCCCTTTATTCCACTTTCTCACAAGTATACATAGCCCTCAGCAGGGGAGCCCAACCAGCAAAAGAAGGAAGCTCATCACCATAATTCAATGGCTTAGGGGTAAACATCCTTAGAAACATTGCTGAAAACAACAGATTGTTCCTGTTTTTGTTCCTGTTTTCAACCAACCTCAAGAGTGCAAAACCAATCCAGTGGGGGTGCGAAGGGCTGTCCTCTAGGGACCCAACAGTATGGAATACACTTAAGGAAAATTTTTAATATAAACAGTTTCTGGGATGAATGGGTGTGTAGACAGATGATTAAAAACGTACAGGGATACTTGGCTGGGTGAGTAAATGTTTGGACTGATAGGTGAATGGATGAATAAATGGGTGGTTGAATCAATAGCTAGGTGGATGGATCGATATGTAAATTATACGTTATATTATAATAATATCATATAGCTATTTGCTTTTGGGTATGTTTGAAGGAGTGCTGTGGAGAGAAAAAGTTAACATAGTAGCTTGTTTTATTCTACAGGATGACCTCTCTTACCTCCTGTACATTTTTCCTTTTGTATAAAGTGGGATTTGTTGGAATAGTGTCAGAAGATCCCTAGAGTGATCGAAAGACCCTGGTTCAGAATGTTCCTTGAAGTTCAGTGCCAGAGCTCTTGTTGTGTGTCATCACAAATAACCTCAGTGCCTAAGGACTGCTTGACCAGCCTAGTGTTCTCAGTGACTCTGTGCACAATTATTTCTCTCCAGCATCAGAACATGGAAGAGGACTAGTTTCTTGGAGTGAAATATTCCTTCACTTCAAATGAAGACAAATAGCAAATAACATAAAATAAAAACAAATGCAGTTCATATTACCCAAAATGCCCTGTCCGTACAATGTGAAAAGACTTCCAAGGAAGACCCAGGTATTGGTAGATATCCTGGCATAGGGGCTAATGCAGAACATGTGAAAGTTCATTTATTCTTTCTGCTCCCACATACATTATACTTTCCTGCAGACAATAAAAGTATAGAAAAATATTTCAGATATTAAAAGAAATAAAGCAATATATATAATAGTATGAGTAAAAATTGAACTCATATAGGAATATATGTTCAATATATTTATTTCTCCAAAATTTTGTGAATCAATATATGGAAATTTATACCAGCATGCTCATTTCCACAATCTGGTGCCATAATTATATAATTAGTTTTTAGTGTCAATGAAATTTCATGAGGACATTGGCAATGCAAAGAAATTCCTTCAAAACAAGTTTTTGAAATATCTAACCAAGTCATAGAGGTAGTTAACTATGTAGAGAGTCGGAATGTTTTGGATCCATTGCCTAATCATCTTGGACTACTTCTAGCCTTGTTAACAGTTATTCACTGTTCTCACCTCTGAGTTTGACCTAACATGTTTGTGACTGTGATATGATATCTTTGGAGTATATTAAGAGACTGCTACCTTCCAAGATCCCAAACCTAAGAAATCTTATCAAATAGTATCTCACTCTTACAGTAGAGGTTTCCCCACTTTTCTGTAAACTGATTGATAACCCCATCAGTGCATTTAAAATGGATTGTGATTACAGCTTTCTCTTAGGTTGTAAATAAAATAACTTCATGAAACATTGAAATATGATATTTGAACTAAGCCAAGTCTGTTTCCAAGCCTACTTACATCTCACTCTAGAATAAACACTCTTGTAATCCATTTGAAATAAGAGCTGTGAGCAGAATGGAGACTATGCACCTTTAAATCTGGTTTTAAGCTTCTGACATGTGTAGCATGTACGTTTTGATTTTCTAGGTTGTAGTACATAGAGTCATGGAGTTGATATGCAAAATATGGCAAGGAAAAATGGAAGACTATAGAATCCTTAATGACCAGTTATTGACTATATGATTTTCTGATCATTAATTCTTCTGAACATCATCCTTTTTACTCTATAAAATGATAGCTAATAATATCTGTCCTTGAGCTGTTTAGTCAGCAGCAATTAATGCCTCTATTAACGTGCCTGGAAGGCATTGTATAAAGCCTCAGATTTCAAGTGTTTGCCAGTTTTTCATAACATATTTTTTATGGCTATTCCAGAGCACAAGCAAAAAGCAGAAATTGGTATGTCCCAAGTTCTCAGCAAGGGACAATATGCCGAGACTCATGAACAGAAAAAGATTCTGTAAGTGTAGAAGCCAGAAAAAAAAAATGAGGATCCAAGAGCTACACAGTGTATTACTTTAGAGGAACAGATAAAGGTGTTTAGCTTAATTAACTCTTCATGAAATGGAAAACCACCAGAGAATCTTAAACACAGCAAGAATCTAATCTAACACACATTTAACAAGGCTTCTCTGGCTTCTATATGCAAATTAAATTCTTAGCTTAGCAAGTTAAGAAGCTTATGAAGTTGTCCAAAATCTAGAGAAGAAGCTACAGGGGATAGGAGTGTACAAGCTGGAAGATAAGGGATGGAGGAGAAGAAAGAGGAAGGAGTATCAACAAAAACAAACTATATTTTAAATAGTAAAGAAACCTAATACATAGACTAAATCTGCCCATGCAGTAGATGTATTAGATTTTCAAGAACAAAGCACACAGGATTAATATATCATACTGGATAACTTAAAAATGATTTTGATATGCTGGATTCCCATGAATTGAGATGGAGGGATCTGAGAGTTTTATTATGAAGCAGAAAACAAAAAGTTCTTTTGAGAATCTTTTTTCAAATGATATTTATAATTAGAACACACACACCGAGAATGAGAAAGACAGAGACAGAGAGAAAGAAACTCCACTAACTCTTTTGAGATCTCAACTACTATGCCAACTGTTTTAGTTTAATATAATTTGGAGTTTGATGTTGCCTCAATGCTGCTAGTCATGAAGTTCAAACTTTGACTAAAGTGAAGCTCCCCACACCTTCCAAGAGTTCAGAGAACAGCTCTCAGAACAAGCACATCGATCCTTCACAGTCTAGGCAACAAATCTGGCAAACTACTATCCCACAAGAGTCTCTTGAACCATTCTCGGGTCACATTGGGTTATTTCATTTAAGTCAATGACTTTGGTTATTATTTTTTCTTGATAGAGAGAAAAACAGATTCTCTGCTGAGATATCCCAAAGAGAACTTTGCTGTGATGTCCGCTGGGGCATGCAGGTAAGACCCTGACCTCTGCCTCTGCAAAGCCACACAATTACTGCCACCATGGTTGTCACCTGCAGGGCCTTTCCATGTAAGAATAACGCACCGCTTCCTGGGTAGCCACAGGACTAAAGGAGCTCTGTGGCCACCTACTGCCTACCCAGGTGTTGTTCCAGGCTTCCTCATTACATACTATCAGTTCTTCTGCATGGTCTTATACTTAATTTACTTCTAGCAGTTCTTATGATTATATCACAAAGTCTTTATACTTAATGGTCATCTGACTGATATTGTGGAGAAAATTATTGGTCATAGTGCAAAGTCATGGAAAATGTTAGAAAATTAGGTCATCAGAATTTGTCTACATGTTTAACATTTACAGAGAAAAATTTAACCTAAACAGTATTTTGAGATAAGATAAATTATCCAATTATTCCTAGTCAAATCAGGCAATTTTACAACATCTGTCATTTGTTTATGTTTTGCATATCACACTGTGAAAGTGCTGAACATTAAACAGTAGCAACATATAGTGAAAAAAGACCAATAATAAAACTAGATTTTTTAAAAAAAACTAGAAGATGTATAATTTTACAAGACGAGAGCATAAACAGCTCAGGGAAAACACAAAGTGATATCTTCTCATTGACGACTTACTTTTCATGCTTGAGTAAGTGAGGAGACCAGAGACTTAATATAAAGAATCCTGTTGTGCAACTGAAAGTTAATGACATTTACAAAGAAGACATCAATGTGATTGAAATTGGAAAGAATAAAAGTGATATTTTAAGGGGAAAAAGACTAATAAAATTAGAGCTGCCTAAGGCAGAGCTATTATTTTCTGCTCACGTAAACACAGAACTAGGATGCAAAGGGTAAGGTAAAAAGGTTGTCTTAAGTGTAGACATCACATTAGTGTCACTGTGTAGCCTTTTTCTTCCCACACTCACTCTGTAAGGATAATTAGGAACTTGAAGGATGATCTTTAAGGCAAAGATGACATCACCTTTTCGCAATATTAAAGTTGTGCCGGTGGCCAACTCATCTTTCTTTTTAAACTGTCAACAAGAATCAAAGCTATGAAGTAAAACCAAGAATAGAAATAATGTTTTTTCGCATTCAGTTATCCACTGCTTGTCTAATCTCATATACAGCATTAAAAATCTTAGCCATTTTTAACTGAACATCATTAAGTATGAATACTGGATGACTCCCAAAATTGACATATAACATTTCGGATTGAAAGACCATATATACGTGGTTAAGCAATGAGTCAGAAAGCAGTCATTTTCTTTTTTAAAATTTATTTTTCCATTCAAAAATTTACACTTCCTCCCCTCCCCCCATTTCCCTCCTGCTTCCCCACTCACCCTCCTCCCTCCCCCTCCCTCATTAAGAGTTGGCAGGGAACCCTGCCCTGTGGGAAGTCCAAGGCCCTCCCCCTACATCCAGGCCTAGGAAGCTTTGCATCCAAATAGACTAGGGTCCCAAAAAGCCGGTACATGCAGTAGAAACAAGTCCCAGTGCCTTTATCAATGGCTTCTCAGTCAGCCCCCATTGTCAACATATGGCTTACTATATATTTCTCTAATTTGGTAGATAGGATATATCCAAATTATTCTTAAGTTAATGTAGAAAAAATACACCTTTGTTTGTTAGTGACTTAATCACTTTATTAATGTATAATTGAAAAACAATACACATTATATGAATATATAGATATATAGTATATATAAGTGGATAGATACAATTGTTTTATATATGAATACATAAAATGTATATTTTTGTAAAAGTTCCCTTCTAAAGTCTTTACAGTCTCCCACATATTAATTTACACAAATAATTGAAGCTGAAAATAAATATAATTTACTGCTTTCCAAACAAAGATTCTTCAGGTTGAGGTAAAGGTTAAATGAAATATTAAATGATGGCTCAGACTGTATTCACAACAAACTATTTTTCCATTTAATTTGATTCTGCTTTCCACATTTAGCTTCATTCTCAGTCTTGAATTTCTTATTATGTCTCATTAAATAAAGTTGTAACTGATTCATGGATCCTGGGTGGGATAAAACAGCATTTGAACCACGTAGAATAACTAAGGAACATAACCACAACGAGAGAATTTCCACTTCAATAAATTCCTCATTGATCTTGGGAGGTGACTGTCTACAGGTAGCAGCTTCAGGTAAAAATTTGAGAAACGACACTCCAGAGAGGGTATTAATCATTATGGAGCTAAGTCATTGAAAGGATAAAAAGCCCGAAAAGTTGTCAAATTAAGGATTGGGGTGCATGCAGTAGAATGTATGTGGGGCTGATGGAATAACTCATATTTTATTGTTGCAATTGGAGCTACCTTATTCAATTTAAAGAACAATAAGGCACCAAGCTTCATCATAGGGTCATATTAGCACTGTGTATATCAGGCATAGGCCTGTATACGTACTGCACTACCCTACAAACCTGCAACACAGGACTGCTTTCTTGAAGACAATGGGTCAGGCAGCAAATAACCTCAGATGGACTGTAGCAGTAAATGTCTAAAAATACCCAGTGCCTATTTGCAGATGGGCTAAACACAGAAGATAAAATACGTGTAGTCAGGAGTTACAATTACTTTTAGTTTTGTATGTATATAGTTGTGTATGAGGATATGCACACGTGTGTGTGTGCAAATGTCTGTGGAATCATAAAGAGGATGCCAAATTCCCTGGAGCTGGACTTTTATGGTTTGTGAGCAGTTCCACAAAGCTGATGGAAACTGAAGCCAGGTCCTATTGTAGCACAAAACATAATTTTATCCCTGTTCCATCTCTCCAGCCCCCTATCAGGAAGCAGAATAAGTGCTGTTTAATTATGAAGTGGAGCATTTGCTTTTATGCTAAGAAAATTGGACAAGCCTTCTTCTGAGGAGTGCACAGGGGATGGATTGGGTACAAGAATATGGGGGAGTGGGAGATGGGATGCAAGAGGTAACTGGGGTTGGTATGTAAAATGAGAAAATACTGCTTTTAAAAAATCAAATGATAAGTAAATATAAAAAAGCCATAAAATATTCTTTTAAAAATTTCGGAGAAAAATAGGAAAGATGATGTCAATGTTTTTAAAGCTTATTTTGTTGAAAGTTCTAAGAAGTGTATTGCTTTGAGAAAACCTTTTGCAGATAATATAGTTTTAAACAAATTAAAATATTTTAAAGTTTTAGTAAATATTCCTCTTTTTAAATATATCTGAATGTTTTGACAGAACTAAAACAATCTGAGAGAAGCTACCATATTTATAACAATCATTTAAATCATTAATAGAATATCGTAATAGCTGTGGGACAGAGTCAATTATCAACTACAAATTAAACTATTAAGTGGATTTTTAGCGATACATTTCTTAAAAGTTTTTGTTCATTGTAGCAACCTATTATATTTTGACTTCCCATAATATAAAGTTTATTTTTCAAACTCATGCAAGGTACTTACTGATTTATCGCCAAAGTTATAAGGAAAGTACTTGCTATATTTTAACCTTAATTCAGAAATTAGTAAAGGAAAGACATTAACATCAAATAAATAGAATTTGTTGGTAGTTAATAAATTATCAATGGGTTTTGATTGCATAATCTATTCTCAGAATCTCATAGTAGAAGCAGGAGGATTGAGAGTTCAAATTCATTTTCAACTACACAGTGGGTTTATGGCCAGTTGGGGCTACATAAGACCCTGTACTCATTAGATGAGAGAGAGAGAGAGAGAGAGAGAGAGAGAGAGAGAGAGAGGATGAATATGAAAACAAGGATTGAAACCACAATATATAAAGCAACTTAGCAACTTTCAGTTTGGTATAGTTGCATAAACCTTGACAAATATTATTTTTGGATATGTTATTTAATGCCCTGAGTGCCAATTTAAAATGTCAAAGAGTGGCCTATAATATATCTTAAGGATAGTGAATCTTGGTTACAATTCTTCAGAATTGTCAACAGTCTTTTGAGTTTTTTCATCCAAGTCATACAGAAACCAATGACAGAGAGGTAAGTCTTACAATAGGTCTGTTTCTTTTAGAAATGCAGCCTGTTGTATTGTATTGTAATGTATTGTATTACATTATATTATATATTATACAGCATCACTCTGGAAAGCTATTAATTCTGAAATTTGCAATTATAAGTGATTTACAAAACTCAGTCTAATAACTTCTGAAGCATATTGACTTATACACATTTTCTTCTTATTTTACTTACCTGAAAGTGTTTATTTGAGATCATTCAATATTTAACTACTAGTTTTTAACCAAATTTCCAGAGGGAAAACAAAATATGACTGAAACGACCTAATTATATCCAAGCTCTTTCAATAACTTCACATGCCTATGTAAAGAAAGCCTAATTTCCCTAGGGCTAAACTTACATACAATAGGACAGATTTTGGTGTGTCCATCAACGTGAAATTCTCAATTTAAAACTCTGTTACTCTAGGCTGGGACGATGGTTGAAGAGTTAGGAGCACAGGCTGTTCTTGCACAGGACCTAAGTTTGCTTCACAGCAAGTGTCAGGAGGCTCACAGCTGCTTGTCACTCTAGCTCCAGGGCATCTGCTTCCCTTTGAGGATTCCACCAGCACCTGTGTTCACATATGCAATATCAACCCTCATGCAAATAATTATAAATGAGTAAATCTTTAAAATACCGTTATATAAAAATAGAGAAATAAGTTGTAGTATAATAAGCTTTCAGGAAACCAGCCCAGAACCTCTTCTCCAATCAAGGTTGATGGTAAATATAAAACACTAAGGAAAGTAAAAGTTCAGGAAGTAGGCAGACTAAAATTTTCAAAGAAATAAAAATAGCAAGTGAGATAGATGGACACACAGGTTAGAGAGAGACACTAATAGATACACTATAACTTGCTGAGATCAAAATTTGCCAAGTAATGTACATTTTGTGATTTGTATTGTTGCTAAAGACTCGATTTTCCTTTTGGTCCAAGTTTTTATTCTATAAGTTAGTGATAGGTCCTCACCTCAGTAGGTTTAGAAATGAAAGCATGTATGCAAAACAACTAGTCTGATTCTGAACCACATATTTTTATTGCTTTTAAATCCATCAGCTCCCTTTCCATCCTTTAGAATTCTTTTATAAACCAAAATTAACGAATGAATTGTCACTCAAGGAAAATATTTAAAGGCTAATTAATGTTCATTGCAATATATTTCTGAGCAACCAATTAAATGCTGCATAAAATCAGGCAGAGAGTGCTGAGCTCTTGGAACTCAGCATCCTCTCCCCTGGACAGCAGCCACAGCTGGTATCCGCAGTGAAATCCCCAGTTCCTGAGCAATTAGATTACATAAATTATCTATGCATGTGCCAGAGAGTCTGTAAAATGTGAATTTTAATGAGACATATAAGGCGTGCACGCTATCATAGTGAGCATTAGCAGGGTAATTCATATTTAAACACCGTGCTTTTGATTTTTTAATCAGGAAAACTCTTGTCTTTAGCTTCATATAGTCATTTTTCTGCCTGTCTCTGCTTGCTGAGGATTTTCATGATCTCTTCCATGAGCTGTTAAAGTAAAAAAAAAAAAAAACTCATTTAATTCAGTGGGTTTTGTGTGTGTGTGTGTGTGTTTTTGTGTGTGTGTGTGTGTGTGTGTGTGTGTTTTATTTGTGGTCTCATTACCACCTGCATCACAATGATTCAGTTTTCTTACTGATAATGCTGCTTTGTCAACCTCAAGTAGACACTAAATGTTATTCTCAGGGAGGGTTTAAAAAATATATTTTTAAACTCACACCCCTGATGTGTGTTCTATGTAGAATCAAGATTCTTTCAATGTGCTACAGTGACAGACAATGAACCAAGAATTCTAAGACCCTTGCATGTCTGAGCAAGGTGATTGTTTAAATGTGAGCAAAGTGAGTCATGTGTCCTCACCAAGCAGCACTTCTTGGACATGAAAAATTAAACACCCATATTGGACAACTAGAAGCCATACATGTGTGAGTGTCAATTTGAGTGTATTTTTCATTTAGAAGGAAGTCTGGGCAAAATAGAAGGTTGTTTTGCATGGAAGTGTTTAATTGTCCCAGTCGGTGAATATATTCTACGTAAGCATTTGAGATTGTTCCACACTAATGAAAAATGAGGGAGTCAGGGAGCAACGTTTATCCTCAACCTATCCATTGTGTGTTCTGTGTCCACTTGAATATCCCACATACTCATCGGAAGCAAGAGGGGAAGAAATGTCTTTTAAAGTCAGCATCACATCTTTCAGAATGATGTTGTGGGAGAAATGGAAGTGTGAAGAGAAAAGGAAAAAGGTTGTTTTAGAAGCTGAAGGCACTTTAAAACACCATTGCTTTTGGTGTGGATCACTTGATATCAGATAACCAACAGGTGTGACCTTCCACAGGAAAAACTTTTTACTGCCCTCAGGTTTCCTTAGCTGCCTACAGTTCTTTGTAAAGGGTTGAACAATGGGATTGTTAGTATACACATCATGAAATCCTTGGGCATATTTTTAAACTTTAAAATTGCTTTGTTTGTATAGATCATTAATACATATCTTAGGGCTTAGTTTTATTAAAAGCTAATTACTTTCTCCTGGCTCCTCTGGGAAAGACCCCTCTCTCTCACACACACATGCACAGACATACACACATCTAAGCACACACTCACACACTTATACATTGTACTCTGAAAAGTATAGAATGCATGATTGCATACATAGTGGCAAGGGTGATGACTCAGATGCCAGAAAGGAGCCTAGTCACAGTGACTAGTTCTAAGGAAGAATATAATGAAGCCTAGTGGCCCAAGAAGGGCTCTGCAGAAGTGGTCTCTCCTACTGGTAATGCTTTGAGGTTGTTACTTTGTGCAGAACATAGTAGAGTTTCTGTAATATTAACATTACACCTTGGCCATTTAGAGACCAACATGAATTCGAAAAGAAAAACCAGAAATAGAAAAACAAAGCTATCCAAATGGGAAGTCCAAGGAAACGTGTGGGTGAACATCTCTGGGCTTGTGATGACCAGGCAGATTTATAAAATGTCTATCTAGGAAATTTTAAATTTGCAATTCACCCAAATATTTCATGAAGCATATGTTAGCAATCACATTTGTAACCTTACTCAGACCTAGAAATTTTATATCAATGTATTTGCTTGTCATCTTAAACTAATAAACCATTTCATTAATTTCTCACCTTCTTTATAATAACTGTGTGAAGAAGATACTTTCCAAACATATGAAGTGATTTGAAGGTTGGGGCATTACTACTCTAAGCATGATGTTTCAACTCACTCAGACTCAGAGTTCATACACACTAAAACGCATCAATAATAAATGTCTGTGCATTAGGAATCTGTAAGAAAAGTGACTTAAACTTGTAAAATACACATGTGCATCCACTACATTTCCATTAGTGTATAAAAATAAGAGTTGAAAGCTCCTCAACTTTAAGGAGTCTCAAGCCAGAAGATTCCTCTTTATTGAATACTCATTCATTATTGTAATAGATTATATCCTAAGATACTTTTATCGGGCCAATTTCTAAATGTAGAATCCCAGAGAGAACCTTATGTTAGGTTGTGCTGAAGAAAGAAAAGAAGCAAGACTGATGTGTGATTCTCCTCTCTAAACTGTGAATACCATTGGTTAATAAAGAAACTGTTTTGGACCTGCACAGGGAATAGAGGCAGGCAGGGAAAACTAAACTGAATGCTGGGAGGAAGAAGGCGGAGTCAGAGAGAAATCATGAAGCTGCTGCCGGAGACAGATGTGCTGAAACTTTGCTGGTAGGCCATGACCTCGTGGTGATTCACAGATTAATTGAGATGGGTTAAGATATAAAAGTTAGCCAATAAGAAGCTAAAGATAATGGCCCAAATTTCTGTGTGATTATTTTGTGGCTGAGCTGATGAGCAGCCAGGAACCAACAAATGGCCTCCTCCAACATAAAACTTGGGTCAACAATGTCTAGGAGCACAAACTGTAAAATAATTTAACCTCAGCTGCAGTAGAATCGTAACTCAGAGTCATATTAAATGATTTGGCATAAAACATCTAAATAATCAGTTCATGTTCAACTTTTAATAAAATCTCCAGCATAATCTACATAAATACAGAATGTATACATGTTATTTCCAGCATTCACAACAACAGGACATATGTATATACATATATATATATATATANATGTATATATATCTCCAAAGCACTTCTGGCCTAAGTGAAAAAGTTAGTGATCAGCGTACAACATCTCTAAACTCTTTGCTTGATATTCTACCAAGTGTCTTCATGTACTTTGTTTGTCTTTCTTTTCAAGACTGAAGATCAAATACAGATTGTCTTTGTACTAAGCTACACAAAAAACCAGGTACTAAGATTTTTGACCCAGTACTTACTGTCCTTAGAGTAAATATGCTTCAAAAGATAGGCTATGACAAAGCATGGAATTGTAACAAATACTATCAAATGTTGGTAAATTGTGAAGACAGATACTCACTATAAACAACACCAAAAACCCTGCCTATCACTATTCACTATAGTTCTTTCCCTTGCTACTACAACTATTACTACAGAGCAAGTGGTGTTGACAAGCTTTTGTTAATCAAATATTAACTGAGGATTTTGACAGGAAAAAAAAATTCTTCTACTTCTTCCAGAACTGGCATTCTTCAGAGATGGCAGGCAGGAGTCTGACATACTAACATGCCATATTTAAAATATATTTCAGGGGATTTATTGTCCAAAAACAACCCATCAAGCTCACATGTATTTTAAATTCTGTGAAGCTGACAAGTGTTAGTATTCAGCATGGTGGAATACTCTACAATATTTATTTTCTTGAACAATTTTTTTCTGTTAAAGATCTTATTTCTTGAACTCTGACCCCGTCTTCTAGCTTTCAGCTAGATAAAGAGTGACTTTGATCTTTTGGGACACACTGCATGGAATTTTGCTGTAATAATATTCTACATAATACTGGATTCTGAAATCAGTGAATGTGTCAGAAAATTGACATTAAGTCAAAGTTTCCTCTCATGTTGGCCTCATCTTGAGAATAACAATGGCCTCATAAAAAATAGTGAGAAGATATTTAGAAAGAAACTACTGTAGCAGAAACTTAGGTGTGACACAATAAAGAATTAAAACATAGTTAAGAGATATCTCAAATGATCATCAGTTATCTTTCACTGTGTGTGTGGGCAGCTACTCCAGTATGAATTCTCCTTCCCCTACTCTACCTTACTACACTAAACTTCTGAGTCTTGGGGAAATCCATTAAAGCTCTTTAAAGAAAGACATCAAGTCTCCCTTGCTGTGAAACAACCTTTCTCTACACTGTGTGAATGCACATCACTACAATTGATTTAATAAATAAGATAAATGGCCAGTAGCTGAACAGAAAAAGTAAGACAAAAAAACTAAAATATTGGGATGAGGAAGAGTGGAGTCATAGGAGTTTCCAGTCAGCAAAAGAACGAGTCAGACACACAAAACGGGATAAAGGTTGTTGTCAGAGATTTCTGTCCCTCCTGGTCCCGCAGCCATTCAGTCCCAAAGAAACACACAGTGGTCTACATTAATTATAAACTGGTTGGCTTCCACCTTACATTAATCCATAATTTTTGTCTGTGTTAGCCATGTGACTGGGTACCTTTTATCAGTGAGACATTCTCATCTTGCTTCCTCTGTGTCTAGGTGAAGAATGCCTACTGAGCCTTTCCTTTTCCCAGAATTCTATTCTGGTTGCCTCTCCAATACTTCCTGCCTGGCTACTGGCCAATTGGTGATTTATTAAACCAATACAAGTGACAAATCTTTACAGGGGAAAAGATTATTGTCCTACAGTAAAAGGTAAAAAACCTTGAGCCTTGGGAAAGCACATAGATTAATAGAAATGAGTTACGTTACAAGACTTAGTTGGTAACAATTCTGAGCTATTGGCCAAGCATTTATAAATAATCTTAAGTCTCCATTTTGGCTAATTTGGGAGTCTGGACAGGAAAACTCTGCCTACTCTCCCTAAACAGGAGTATTAGACACATGACTAAGTCTATTATGTCTGTAAGACAAAAGGAAATATCATGAGTAATTGAAGCAAAACGTTTAAAAGAAATCCCACACTAGCTCAGAATTGAGAATAATAGATGGTTATTTATTTAAGGGTAAACTCACAAATAAATATCCTCTGCTGGAACAGAAAACAGCAACCATATCCCACAGCTGTAAAAGAGGCTGGACGCATGCTTTACATCGGCATAAATAGTGCAAGAGGCCACGCCCCAGTGGGCGGGTAACTTAAGGGCTACTGGCTGTAGGATTTCTTATAGCACTTCCCCTTTCTGTTTAAATAAGAGAATTCTAAGTCTAATATAAAAGTATATACAATAAGAACAAATATATTCCATAACTATCCTATCCTAATGAGTTTAAGTCTTGTATAATAAATAACTTGGCCAATTCATGAGAGGAAAGTAACTACAGCTATCTAGTCTTCAACCCCATCGAAGACCTGAGAAGGGAAAATATATTACTTCAGTAAGCAGGAAGTGCAATCAAGCAACTTCCAAAATGTGCAACAAATGACAGAGACAACTGGCTACCTGGGCAATCGCCCAGTCTCATTTGCAACACTGAAGCAATCAACTCTGGCTAAGGCCTAGAGTAAGACTGTCTGGTAAAAGTCTCCGTCCTTTATTTTCAAAACTGTCTTACCCTGTCTCGGCAAGATTTGACAGTCTTTTGCTTGTGTACTATTTATCCATTTCTGGATACCATGAACCTTGTCAGTGGTTGAGGCATGGACAGTTCTTGCCCAAAGGCAAGTTTTGCCAAGAAGTAAACAATCTCCAAGTGGAGTGCTCAACATTCTCTCGTAGCCAGATGAAAAAGGACACTTAAAAGAAATACCACACTAGCTCAGAATTGAGAATAATAGAGGGTTATTTATTTAGGGGTAGACTCACAAATCAATATCCTCTGGTAGAACCGAGAACAGCAACCGAATCTCACAGCCAGAAAAGAGGCCAGAAGTACACTTTACATCCACATAAATAGTATAAGAGGCCACGCCCCAGTGGGTGGATAACTTAAGGGCTACTGACATAGAATTTCCCACAGCAAGTAATATTAGTAAATGACCTCTGTAACTACTGCAAACAGTGTCTAAAAACCACCTAGTGTTTATAGGTAAAGAAAACAGACAGCCTTTTTTACAAAAGTATCCCATCCAGCAGGACATGAACAGGGGTCCCTGATAATCCTGGAGGGGAGGAATGGAAGGGCAAGAGACACGAGAAATAACAGCAAACCTGGCTTTCTGATCAAACTGCCCTCTTTACTATTCCTCAAGAGCTGTTATATAGCAAACAGGAAGTGGACAGACGGGAGGTTGGATGCTGGAATTCAGGTCTGGAGATATCCCTAGCTGATAAGAAAGTACTGAGGGTCTGTGATTGTTAACTACCAAAGGAAATGCTAATTGCTTCTAAATCTGGGGCCTGCAAATCTCACTAGGTTAATTTCCTAAGTCCAGAACTTGCCCTGCAAAGGTGAATATGTTACTTGACTTGTGAATTTAAGATAGACAAAATACAGGTGTTTGCTTCTGGCACAGAAGATGTAGAGTACTAGGTTCCCCCCCCAAAAAACAGATGAGAGCTTTAAACCCACATCCACACTTCTGACAATGCTGCACATAGGGCCAAATAATCAATCCATTTGCCAGCAGAGACATCTGTGAGCCACATATCTGATCATTCCCTATGCAGGAAAAATAACACTGCCACAAACGCCACCCACCAGTACTTCAGTGCCATGTTTAACAATTCAGTAACAGATAAAAGAGGGTTGACCCAAAATCTCTTATTAAGAAAACTCGAGGTAAAAGAATAAGAATATTGTTCTAAATTGAAATAGGATTTAGTATGTCTGGGCTCTTTGTAAACATTATCAACGAGAAATCCCAGTGGGAGAAAAGCAAAATAATCCAATGATTACTCATTCATTATTTAAGGCCAGTTTCCACACTCCAACCCAGCCACTCTCTGTTTCTTTTCCCATTGGATGGCTATGGGAATCATGTATGGACTCCACAGCATCATAGAACATCTCCTTTCCCCCGGGAAAATGGCTCTTGGAATTGCACCATAGCAAAAGAAACACAGCCTGTTCTCACTATCATGCTTGTTTTCTTAAGTCTATATATTTAAACTCTATTTTACTACCAAACCCACTACCCATGGGTTTGGAGAGTATCTCTGCCTTCACATTCTGCAGAAAATTGTGTCTCACCAATAAACAAACTGTTTAGCAAATGAAATGAGTCAATGGCCAACACGCATGAAATTTGCTGTCTTACACTTGCAATTTGTCATCTAAAGCAGCTGACCTGGTATGCTGTCAGAATGAATTTCTGAATGAACTTTATATCTCACCAGCTAAGGAAACCCATTGTGCACCAAGAATAGATCTCCTAGGATGTGGTATATGCATATATTCAGCAAGAACTATGTGATGCTGTTCCTCTCATGGTCAAGATCCATGGGTTTAGGTATTTCGGGATATAAGCACAATAAAAAAGGTCTTTCCCTCTATTTGAACTAGAAAATGCTTCACTTAATGGTATGTGCTAATCAAGAAACCTTAGTTCCCAAGGAAATAATGCCTTCATCCAGAAACACAGCAAGAGCTGTGTTGATCTATATGTCAGGATGAACATCTGGACATCATTGGTGATAAACCAATAGACAAGAGAAGATTATTAAAGTTATCTGCAGTTATTAAAGAGTATCCTGTCTGAAGTTAGTTAGAAACTCTGAAATTAATAGAAATTCAGTTGCTGTTACCTGGTAAATAGTAAAACTGTCATAAAGTAATTCCCTTTGTACAGTATTTAGATTGTTATACCATGATAAAAATTAATGGAAAGTTATACCCATATAGGTACAAAATAGTTTGACCCAAAATCTTTTTTCATTAATGTCCAAGTCATACACCAAACAGAACCACAAATGCTGGCTATGTCCTAAAATAAATTTGAATAGATTTGAAGATACATATGTATGTATGTATATATTATGTATTATGTATATATGTATTATGTATTATGTATATATGTATGTATAAGCCTTAGATGGTATAGGCAGTCTTCACAAAGGTAATGATCTGAATCTGGTCCCCAGGCCTCACAATTTGTCTTCTGATCTCCACATGTACACCCCATTATACACACAGAAATAAAAAGATAAACATATAATAAAATACATACTAACATGTTTTTAATGACCAAATGTTATTTTTACCTTTCCAATATCCTACTCTATTAAAGATTTCTCCTATTCCTAATCCCTGCCATGTTTTCTATGCTGTTCAATATAGAGAGAGTTAATTCCTTCGTTAGGGATGCAAGTACAGACAGACAAAGAACATACAGGCATAACTGACATCAGACACACGCAGACATCAGGCAACAGAGAGACTACAGACAGTTTAGCAACCACAGAGCACAGACAGACGGAAGACATGATGGCAGAACAAGAGAATTCAGAAGTTGAGATTGCTCCTGGTCAAACTACTCCATGAGAAAGTGCTTTTCTTTCTTTTCTTAATTTCACAGAATACAGTTTGGTGCCCTCTAAGGTTATGGTATTTTATTTATTTTTGTGTGTGTGTGTGTGTTTAACTAATTAATTTTTAATTTTTTTATCTTTTCTCATTTTACATACACATTCCAGTTCCCACTGCCTCCCCTCCTCCTCCTGACCCCTCTATTTTCCACCAACCCCACCCACATCTACTCCTCAGAGAGGATAAGGCTTTGCACAGTGAGTCAACAAAGTCTAACACATCATTTTGAGGCAGGACCAAAGCCCTCCACACTATACCTAGGCTGAGCAAGCTAACTTTCCCTCCAAAGAGAATTGGCTCCAAAAAGTCAGTACAGGAACTAGGGATAAACCCTGGTCTCACTGCCGGTGGCCCCACAGACTGAGCATCAATACAGCTGTCACCCACATTCAGAGGGCCTAGTTTGGTCCTATGCAGGTTCCCTTGTTGTTAAGAACTATGGGCCTAGATTTAGGCCCAAGGCCTAGCCCGAGCCAGAATATCCAGACCTAAGCCTGGCCATTTC
>LOEQ01001327.1:189666-210419 GCA_001685075.1 Bramus lutescens
ATCAGCAGTAAGGAAGTTAGATAAGGAGGTTAGATAATCACAGATGTTCCAGCTTACACAAGAAACAAGGACGTTAGATAAGGAAGTTAGTTAATTATAGGTGTTTTAGCTTAGCAAACAGCAAGGAAGTTTAGTTTTAGATAACCCTGCCTGCTTGACAACCTTCTGCCCCCTCCCTCCTCCCCCTGCTCTGCCAAATTCTTCATTGTAAGACTATATAAGCTATGAAGCTGTATTGAATAAACGGAGACTTTGACAATATTCTATCAGCATGGTCTCCTTCTTTTCACCCCACCCTTGATTTTCAGGTAGAGCCTCTTCAGACCCTGAATAACTGGACCTGCTGGACAGGTCATGGCTCCATTCCACATTTACCTGGGTGGGAACAATAACCATAGTCACAGAAACACCCTGGTTTTTGCCTGGTTTCTTCAAAAGCATTCTTTAATATATATTTCAATGGAAGTTTCCAGAATATTATAGTAGTCCTTTATGGTGTAGGTTTCAAACTGTGTGGGTTGGTCTTGGGCTAGGAGAGCAAGATCACCTATATTTTGGCAATATAAGTCTTGGCCTAAGACACACTGTGTGCTGGCTGGCTGGGTAAAAGAGAAAGGAAATAGTAGGTTATATGAAAGTTTGCAAGTGGGAATCATTGATGAGATTTAAAAAAATCTTAAATGTGGGTTCCCTCCTTCCTTCCTCACTCAGATGAGTGTCTGGAGTGCCTGTGAGGATCATATATGAGGGGCTGGACCATGTGGAAAATGAGGTTACTCTATACAGAAAACAGGCCCGAGCCTTTCTGGATAATCTGAGTGTCCATAAAATAATGTCTGTAACTTCAGCTGTCATTGGGTGGCAGATACTGCCTCATCCAGACTGTGATGGGTTTGGAAACTAGGAAGTGCGATCTACTTGGAGGAAGCAGAGTGTGGACTAAAGGATGTATTTGTTTCCTGCTCTTTGCTCTTCACTTCCTGTATAGTAAAGAGTTTTGTTTACCACTCAGAACAAAAAGGATGAAACAATGATGTTTTGAATCCTGTGAGATAGTGAGTCAAAGTAAAAACTTCCCTCAAGCACATGGCAATTGTTCCCCAGAAAAATATATTACAGTAATGAAAAGTTAATAAAATATGCCTACTCAAATAAATAAATAAATAAAGCCTTAAAATAAAACAAACATGTAAATAAAAGGCCAACCATCTATCAATAACATCTGTCATCGAATTCATGGTAGAACATATGAAGAAAGGTTCTGGAAGAACCATAGTAGTTTAGTTTTTCAAGTTGACATGAAGGAAACAATTCATTTATAAATCTTATGTGAGGGTAGCAGGAAAACTTGTTTTGGAAACTGGTTATTAATAATTACTTCCCATTCTACTTCCTACTTCTCCTCAATACTCAATAATAGTAGTCTATTTTATCATAATGAAGAAAGCTGATAACATGGGACTTCAGTCTTTCCCATATTGCTGACAGAAGATGATTGAAAATAAGTAGCAGATTAAAGTTATGTAAAGATTCCCTGAAGGAAGGATTCTTGGATTAATGTTTTCTCAAAACTCACAGGACTTGTGTTTAACAGACAGATAGTTTCTGATTTAAACCTTACTCAGGATTTAAGGAAATGTGAATTAAAATACAGTAAGAGAAATGCCACTTAGTGCAGCACAGACCTAAAGCCCCTGCATAAGTTGCTAAATTTAGCTCCTTCAGCAAGTAATTCTCGCTTTGAACAGGCATTATTGACTGAAACTGTTTTATACTCAAATTCTGTAAAGGTAAAATGTTTTCAGATATTTTTAAGTTAAAACGGTTAAAATAAAATGCCCTTTCTAAATGTATCATAATTACTATTTTCAAGTATTGCATTTAACATTATTGACGATGCATTATACTATGCTAAAATGTTCAAGATATTATTTCTGTATGCCTCTTCAGGGGAATTCATATACACAACGTTACCAGTTTAAAAATATAGCTCTATTAAAATAATCCCACAATCATCTAAACACATAGTCCATTAGTGGTGCCTTTGATGACTGGTTTTAATCAAAGATTTCCAAGTAATATTATCAGGAGACATAAACAAAAATACCGAATATAATCTTGCCATGGTTTTCTTTATAGCATACATTAGAAAAAACAGTGAGAAAGCAACTAATAAAAATAATTTGAAACATTTCTCTGAATTGTCCTAGAAATATCACAACACTCATTCTCATTGGTTTCTTCTTTAGTTTGTGAATTATTTATAAATTCTGGGTGGGTATGTATGCAGGCTTATTGTGCAAGTTAGCCATTAAAAATTAGTTCCTATTCTACTTCCTCTTTCTTTCTCCATGATACTCAGTGATTGCAGCCCTTTTCATCACACGATTGCTTGGCCTTTCATTGGCTTATGTTGCTATTTTTGAAATGTGTAACCCTCACATTTATTTCACTTCTTTTTTAAATAATTCAGGCAATATGACTAGAACTCTATTAAATATTTATATAGAATATTAAATATTAATTTATATAGAACAAAACCAACTTAACATGTCTTCTCTCCTGCTCATATTGCTGGTTTTCCTTATGGACAGACTTTTTCTCTCAAATTGCCTCACTTATCTGTGACATCCAGAATGATTCTAACTCAGGTACCCACTATGCCTCATTAACTTTTTGTCAAAACCATCTCTTCCCTTCTAAGGTTTGCGACTCAGCATATCCACAGATCACTTACTCTGTTTTCTCAAGGTTGTCTATTCTGTATTCCCATATTGGCTTATGCCTCTGAAATGAACCCATTTCTCCCCGACAAAGCACTTTATTTCTTCTTACAGACTGAGACACAGCTGGTAGATGTTGAGTTCAGGGCAGCTCAGGAGTCCCAGGTTATAGCACTTGTTGGGATACAGGCCCAGACACAGTGATTGCTACAGGGCCAGTCTCCATTCCTCTGAAGTTCCTAGGTCTCATTCTACAACAGTGGAGGATCTGTAAGAAGAGAGAGTCTCACAAATGAGTACCTTCCTCATTTCCTCACACATAAATGAGTTGCTTTTTTTCATCAGGATCTTTTCCCAAAGCTTTTAAACATTTCTCCACATTTTGTATAATTCTGTGATGTCTCAACCTCATACCTGAAGGAAATACTCATAAAGTAAAATCTTACCTATTCATCTTCTCTCTTTAAAGGAAGAAAAGTGAAGACAATTCTCATCCCCTCTGAATTTTGTGTTGTTTGCAAAAATAATTGTTTGATTACAATTACAGTTACAATATGATACACATAGTGATCCTCAGGAGAAGGGGCAAGGAAACTTGGAAACATTACATGGGGACTCTGTCTGTTAATACATTAAAGATTACCTCAGGACACAGTCAATAAGACAAAACAGCAGCCTACACAATAGGAAAAGATCTTCACCAACACCACATCAATTAAAAAAATGGGGTGCAGATCTAAACTGAGAATTATCAAAAGAAGAATCTGAAATGCCTGAAAGACACTTAAGGGACTAATTGCTTGATATTCTTAGACATCAGGGAAATGCAAATCAAAACAACACTGAGAGACCATCTTACATTAGTAAGAATGGTTGACATCAAAACCACCAATGATAGCTCATGTTAGAGAGAGTAAGGGGAACACTCCTGCATTGCTGGTGAGAGTGAAACTTTTACAGCCACTTTGGAAATCAATATGGTAGTTTCTCAGAAAACTGGAAATCAAAATATCTCAAAACTCAGCAATATAACTCTTGGGTATAAACCTGAAGAATGCTCAGTCGTACTACACTGATATTGCCCAACTGTGCCCGTTACTTAGCAGCAGTATTTTTAATAGACAGAACCTGGAAACAACCTGGATATCCCTCGGCTGAAGAACAGATAAATAAAATGTGGTTCATTTACACAAGGGGGTACCACTCTGTGTTAAAAAAAATAGATTGAAATTTGCATGTGAATGGGTGAAACTAGAAAGCAAACAAACAAACAAAAAACAAAAAGTCTTGAGTGAGGTAACCCAGATCCAGAAAGACACACATGGTATGTACTGACTCATAAGTAGATATTAGATGTACCAAAGAGATAACCAGTCTATAGTCCATGATCCCAGAGAAGGTAGATAACAAGAACTCTAAGAGAAACATACACGAATCCTTCTGGGAAGGGCAAATAGACAAGATCTCCTGAGAAAATTGGGAGCATGGGGGTGCAGGGAGAAGAAAGGGCAGAAGGGGAAGAGGATAGAAGAAGGCAAGGGGGAAAAGACAGGATGGTCAAATGAGAGAGAGCAAGAAAAGAGCTATCTTGACTGAGGGAGCCATTTGAAGGCTAGTAAGAAACCAGACACTAGGGCAATGCCCAGGAATCCACAAGGATGACCCCGACCAAGACCCTAAGCAATAGTGGAGAGGGTGCATGAACTGACATTCCCATGTAATCAAATTGATGACTTCCTTAATTGTCATCATAGAACCTTCATCCAGCAACTGACGGAAGCAGATACAGAGAGATTCACAGCTAGCATTGGACTGAGCCCCCAAAATTCAGTTAAAGAGAGGGAGGAGCAATAATACGAGCAAAGGCTTCAAGACCTTGATGGGACTACCCACTGAAGCAGCTGACCTGAGGTAATGGGAACTCATTGAGTCAGGACTGACAACAGGGTGACCCGTCCAGCAGGTCCAGTTATTCAGGGTCTGAAGAGGCTCTACCTGAAAATAAAGGGCGGGATGAAAAGATGGAGACCAAGCAGATAGAATATTGTCAAGGTCTCCATTTACTCAGCACAGCTTCATAGCTTATATAGTCTTCCAATGAGGAATTTGGCAGAGCGCGGGGGTGGGGGGGAAGGAAGAGGAAGGTTGTCAAGCAGGCAGGGTTATCTAAAACTAAACTTTAACTTCCTTGCTGTTTGTTAAGCTGAAACACCTGTAATTAACTAACTTCCTTATCTAAGGTCCTTGTTTCTTGTGTAAGCTGGAACATCTGTGATTATCTAACCTCCTTATCTAACTTCCTTACTGCTGATTTCAGTAAATTTCCATTTGTCAGCTAAGTTACCATTTCTCAGAAATGGCCAGGCTTAGGTCTGGATGTTCTGGCTCGAGCTAGGCCTTGGGCCTAAATCTAGGCCCGTAGTTCCTAACAGAGCCAGGTGCTCACATACTTGGGCATCTTTCCACAAGGTTTCTACCTCAGAACTCAGATCAGTTCAGGACTGAACATGCAAAGCTAACCAAGGAGTGAGTATTATGAGTATATTGAACAAATGGGAGGACTCAGGGAACATTGCATATGTTAACTGACCCAACATCTATGACTGGATGTAACACTTTAAGAAAAGAAAGGTTTTTTTCTATCTTCTTTTATGATTTATCTAGAATCCTTTTAGCCCAATTATATCAAATTTATGGAAATACCTACATATACACTTGTATATTCTTATGCTCTGCAAAGATACTGAAAATTCTGTCAAGAAACTATTCTCTCAATATGTTGGAATTCACTAATCTGATTCACATAATAAGCTTCTACACACACACACATGCAGGCACACACACACAAACATATAATGAAGTAAAAAAGGAAAAGCCACAAAATTAATAACAATATTTTAAGTAGAATCCTTTTATTTAGCACTTTGATATTTATGCATATTCATGCAATTGTGCTATTTCAAATAAATAAACAAAACCAGTAATATTAGATCAAAGAGCAAGGTCTAATTTTCAGAACCTTTTTAGTTTTAATTTTACTTTTCAGAATGATGTGTGTATATGTGTTTTGCCTTCATCTATACCTTGCACACTCTTTGTATGTCTAGTGTCTATAGAGAACAAAAAGGTGTGAGATCCTCTGGAACTGGAGTAACAGATGGCTGTGAACCACCTGTGGGTGCTGGGAATTTAACAAGTGTATTCTGGAAGGAAAGCCAGTGTTCTTAACTTTTGAGTCATCTCTCTAGCCCTTCTCTGGAGAATATTTTTAAGGTTTAACTTTAAACAATGGATAATTTTAGTTCAATTAGACTTTCTCAAACATGATGTCTTCTATTGCTGGAAACCAACACCATGGTTAACGCATTTCTTACAAAAGAAGACCTTTAACTGGGACTTCCTGATAATTTTAGAGGGTTAGTCTGTGGTCTTCAGGACAGGGAGCAGATAGACATGGTACTGGAGCAGTAGCTGAGAGTTTTATATCCTGATTCCCACCCTGGGCCTAGTATGGGCTTCTGAATCTCGAAACCCACCCCAATGGCACACTTCTTCCAACAAGGCCACAACTCCTGATCTTACCTATACAATTCCACTAACTGGAGACCAAGCACTGAAATATATGAGGCTATAGGTGCAATCTTCATTCAAACTGCTGTAGTGATTTGATAGTATATATTTAAATTTAATTTATCTGTATATTACTTTTCTGGTAAAATTCCTAGCATGACCAGTTAGCTGTGTTAGTTTTTATTTAGCAACCAGGCGTGGTAGTATGTGCCTGTAATCTCATTGCCTGAGAAATGGGGGTAGGAGACTCAAGTTCAAGGTTATCCCTGACTACAGGGCAAACTAGCTTGAGCTACACGAATCCCTGTCTCTAATCAATGATGGTGATCATAATAACATATTTAAAGAAAAGAAACAATATTAATCAGGTATCAACATCAATGTAGTTGAAAAATTATTTTAGGTTGTAGTACATTAATAAGCATAGCTATATTTTATACATGTTAAGTTTCACTGTTCTTATTTTCATAGCTTCAATATTTTACCAATACATTGTACAAAACATAAGAGAAAGAAAAGAAAAAGATTAGAATTTAATTTACCAAATGTATTCATCACCAAATGATGTTTGGGATGGACAGGAATGGAGGGAGAGTCTTGACCCTACAAAGAACTATTTCCGATGTCCAAACTTGAGCATCATTCTAATTCTCCGTCTACTGGATCACTTGGTCAGGCTGAGGATAACGCTTTTGCTTTCTTACTCCTTGGCACTAGATAAGCACTCTGTAAGAGGGTTAATTAGGTATTCCCCAAGAAAAGATGTTGCATTTCTTTAGTATCTCAAAATGTAACCCCACTTGGTTAGAAATATTCTTTCCAGAATTAATCAGGTTAGAAATGAGATCATTAGCACAAGTAGCATCCCAAGATAACTGATGTTTTTAGGAAAATGGGAAACTTTAAACACAGAGAACATTGGCTGATGGTGAGAGCAGAGATGGGTTCGCAAGTTGGGTGTACCCAAGACAGCCCACCTGTTTGAAAGGAATCTTCATCTGTGACTTTACTTGTTCAGATTACATATAAACTTCAGAAAATTGCCACCACCCTGGAATACAGTATTGATGGTCATGTTCTCATATTTTAACTCCAGAATAAACTAGTTCCTGTACCCTATGAAATGAGTGCTGTGTTCCTGCTTTGAGAACCAACACATACCTGGCACATCTCTTTTCCTACAACTGGTTTTATTTATTTGTATTTGCATTTTGCCATTTTTATCTGGTTATTGTAACTAAATGTTAATCAACTTTATCTTCATTTCGAAAAAACACAATTTTTATTTGTTTATTTCATTACATTTATTTGTGTGAGACACTTTCCCCTTGGATTCCAAGGCTGATTTTGAATACTGGATCCTTCTATCTTTTTTCCAGATTGTTGTGATTTTAACAGCAAAATGCTTTATTTCTGTTTTTTATCACATTCTTTTTATTTTCACTTATGTCTGCTTTATTCTTATTATTTCTTTCCTTCCACTTTTTGGTTTCATTTCCCCATTTTAATATTTAAAATTGATTTTATGATTTTGTATACATTCACCTGATTTTGTTTATACTTCACTTCATGATTGGGTAATATTTGTATATTTTCTTTTCCTAATTTAGCCACTAAATTATCTCTTTCCTACTTTCTTATAGACAGTTTAATATAGTCACATAAATAATTTCAGGGTTTAGTTTTGTTTTAATTTCTTAAGTCCTTGAAGTTCCTTGTTAGTGCATTGTTAATAATTATGACATATTTTTGTTTCCATTTCAAATATTCCAAGAGTAAAAGAACTTAATTATTGCATAAAACTATTTTAGCTTGAGAACCACATATAAATGTATTATATTTTCTAAAAATAGTTATCATTACAATGGAAATATTTATGCAATGCTGTGTTCTGTTTTTTAGAACAACAATGACCATGGTTAATTTTATGTGTGGACTTAGCTCATTTAAGGTAGTAAGTAAAACAATATTTAAGTGGACACTTTGAGGTTGCTTCTGGAAGATATAAACATTTGAATCACTACTCTAATTAAAGAATATATTCTATGTGAACAATCACCTTCCTACGCATTGGTGGTTTAAATGGGAAAAAGAAAGATTGAGGTGTTTTGTCTTCTGGGTCTGGAGAACCATGTAATTTCATTCCTGGGGCCTGTGTACTTAGAGTGAAGTACACCAGTCACTTCTTGGGGTTTCCGCCTTGCAGAAGCAGACTAGTGAGGCTGTTGGCAGTGAAAGATCTTGTAAGCCTATAGTAAATTCTCCTACTGGTGTTTTTGTGTGTGCTCTGGATTCTGTATGTCCAGAGAATCTTGACTCAAATCTTGTCCTCACTGAGTATTTCAATGTCTGTGAGAAAAGATTCAGTGTAAGGACACATGAATACATCTGGATTTGATAGGCCCTCCTTAAATTTATTTGATGGTAGGGCTTTTCTTTAAGTACTGCCTTTTATAAACTTATAAATTAATTTTCCAACTAATATAACTTCAAAACTTTAGGTAAAACTCAACAGTGTCTTAAATGGAAGCGAAAGAAACATATCATTTCTGATGCTGATAATGAAAAAATATTATGTAACAGTAGCTATTCTAGTATTGAAACATTAAATATGCACATTGAATTTGAAAAAATCATATGAAAGCACATTTTTAAATTAATATTTTCTCTTTATAAACTCGCTTCTATACCAAAACAATAAACATTATAAAGTATCGAGCTTAGAAGCACAGGCAAGAGACTAAGTTACAGATAGAAACTCTACAAGAATAGTGGAGGCCTGAGAATGCTTTATTAATTAATGTATTATTTAAACATGATTATATGTGTGTGACATCTAGAACTTTAAATTTTAATGCTACTATTTTGATCTGCATTATGCCTTTATCTTTTCAAATTCACTTTATGTGCTCTGCACTTTTTAGACAGGGAAAGAACATAAACATAGTGGCCATCTTTAAATTATTGGAAGAGAATAATTATCTTCACAAAATAGAAAATGTGTAAATTTAGCTCCTCTCTTGATTATGTTATTTGACAATCATCTCATTATTCATGGGGATTGCGAGAGCATGGAACTGTTATGCATGTCTTTGATTTCTTCAATTCGGTAAATGCCATCTGTTTTCATCAAAGTAGATTATTGGATGTAATAATGTGCAGAATAGATATAAGGAAAAAATTCATGACCCATGTTGCCACATTTCCTATAATATGACAGTAATGAGAATGAAATATATGTGTGTATATTTGTGTGTATGTGTGTCAAACTCTACTCCACATGTATGCCTATATTGTAGAATCAACAAAATAAACCTATAAACCATTGATGAAGGGCTTGTCATACAAATATGAGTGCCTATATTTGATCTTCTGATTTATGTAAACAACTATGAGCAATTATCAGCAATCACAGTGCTCAAGACCTGAAAATGGGGAGGTTGCTCACTGGGTCTTGCTGGTCAGTTAGTTAAAACCGGTGAGCTTCAGGATCAATAAAAGACCATATTTCCAAAATGTTTAGGTAGGCAGCTATTGTCAAAGACAGTAGACACCTATGGCATTTAGGTGCATGTGCATTTATGTACAAAAAAATGAGTTTGTGAACATACATGCAAACATTAAAATTAAAAAATAAAGAAAATTGAATTTATATCTTTAAAGATAGACGGCACTATAGAAATGTTAAAATATAGGTACATGTATAAATGCATAAAGTTAAAATGCTTAAATAATCACATCATTTCCTACAGCAACTATCAGGGATAATATTATTAGGAAGTAATAGTAGATAACGTATCAGTCATGGATGAGCCATGTATCTTGGTCTTGGTTTCATGGCTGCTATTAACAGTAGTTGTCGGTCTCCGAACTTCAACCTAAGCCTTCATGTTTATTCACCATCTCTGAAAGCAACATGAAAGGACTGGCTGGGTGGTATAGCAGGCTAATAATTGTTTTGAACTACCTTCACCTCAGGGGCTGAGTCTTTAAAACAGGAGTGCTCATTTTCACTGCTGTGAGTGTCAGCTACGAGAGGTTTAGAGGTCTGAGCCCCCATGCTGTCTCTGTTTCTCAGTTATTTCTTTCTTAATATTATCTACTTTTCCTTCCTTGTTCTTCTTTAACTTGTAAATTTAGGTTCAGTGTTGGACACGCAATTGGTATCATGATTTGCAGAACATTGTTCTTTTAGAAATCTGCATGCTATATAATTATCATTTTGGTTCTCAGGGAGTCAAACATGAAATTGAAGTCGTTCTTGCCTGTGAGGTAAAAAAAAGTGACTTGAGAGAGAACTGAAAAGAAGAAGAATTTGTCGGAAGAGAAAGATGCAAAACAACAATGGGGGGCTTGAACCAAAGTTTGTAATGTGTGTTATGAAGTTATAAAATAGTAAATTTGTTGATTAATTTTAAGATCTAGGCAACACAGTACTGTATCTTGCTATCTTCTAGTATGTTAATAGAATTTCAGCCTGGGTCACTTTACGACCAGAGCTAAACCTTTGGGGGGTGTGATGGGCTGCTTTACTGCTCGCTATTGATCACCAGCTGCCTACATACTGAGGAGGAAGGAACTTTCACAGCCCTCAGGGAAGAGACGATTTTCTTGGTTATCGCTTGTAGTTTGCTGTATTCTGGTGCCTACTTGCATATCAGCATTTTAAGTAATAGACACCAAATTCAAATAAAGATAAGCAAAATGTTTAAATTACAGGGTTACTCATTCAAAATCTGAAAGATATTGTGTATTCAGCAATTATTCAGATAATGTAACCAACATTTTTGCTTACCTTTTCACACCTCTCTGTGGTATGGAGCAATATGATCACATATAACTAACCATTTATAACCATTTACATAGCTAAAATCAAGCTTGGCTGTGACTTGTAAGTGTTGGGGTATCAAGTCTAATCAAGTTTAGTAGAACTCTTCATAAGCAACTCCTATTATGTGAAACATTGACTTTAAAGAAAGAAGCACTGTGTTCAATTGAGAACAGGCTCACATATGTGCCTTTGTAACAGAGTGGGAAGCAATATAAGATAGGATTACGATTGATCAGCCTAAGAAGTTCACAAGAGTAGGAAGACTGTTCGTTTTGATAGGATGCTAAAGAGAATAAAATAAAAGGCACTATCTGCAGTAGCCACAGTATTATCCACCACATATTATGCAAATTACTATACTCAAATGCATGTAAAACTCAAATCCATCTTTTAAACAACTAATGTAGAAAACATTTCAAAATGCGATTAAAATAAGCCTAATGATGTGTCTGATGGAGATGCAGTGAATCTGAAGGAGCAGTAAATATTCTCATGCATGAAATCTTGCAGTTCAATTGTGAGGAACAGATAATTTTTAACTAGACAGTTTTATCACAAACCCATGCTATGACACAAGGCCATTAACCTCTCGCCACATACTGAAAATAATGTTCAATAAAACGTACATTTGTTATTGTAAGAAAATGTACTGAATTTTATTTTTCAAAATAAGCATAAATATTTCATTGGATATCTATACATAAATAAATGCACACTTCCACTTTCAATTATATGTAAACCTATCTGTAAAAGTGATCTATAAAAGTGTCACAATTGACAATAAACAACCAGTATTATCTTCTCATGCCAAAACTTATCTGGAAAGTGAAGTAACCCCCAGAAAGAGTCCCTGATGATGTGCTAGAACAATTTCACAAAAATTATAAATAATATATTGGACTGTAACATAAATGATCAAGCAAAGACATGGCATGATGATAACATTGAGCAAATATTTGAATAAATAAGAAAGTTACCAGACAAGGAAGTTGAGATAGATCTCATCACAGTAAGTTTAGATTAGGGAAAACTGAGAAATAGGGAACTATCACATTGCAAATTCTAGGGCAAAGAACATCCCACTTGAAGTCAACCAATGACTACCAAATCTATTGTGTGGAAGCTGGCAAGAGCTAAATTACAATAGTTGCCATCTCCTCCAACATATCAAACAACTGCAAAGTTAAAGGTAGTAAATATAGGTCTATTTTTATAATAGTACCATGGATATGCAAAAAATAGCTGGAGGTGAGAAATACAAGCAAAAAAAACCTTATCAAATAAGTTTGGCTCTTTTTCATAAACTTAAAATTAGTTAAAAATAAAAAGGTTCTTAAGTGTGTACATATGATCATTTCCATGGGAATTGTCTGCATTTGCCTCCCTGAGCCGTTTGGCATGGCCTGAAAACTCTCACTGAGGGAAGGGTACTCAGATCTTCCTATGCTAAATTGGAACTACCTCCAACAATAGTCTCATATTATATCTGATTACATTAAATGGCATAGTTATTTCAGCAGTTTAATAACTAAAATATGTATCAATTTATACTGTGGAAGAAAGTATTCCACAGCAGTACATACTGAGATAGCTTTTCTGTTCTTTTAATGCCCACAATAAGTCATAAAGTTTCCACTGAACAGCGGCTTCTTCTTTGAATATTTATTTGCTGTCATGACCACTTTTCTAAAACAACATCAAGGTTTGAAATGTTTGGAACTTTACTTAGAATAACTTTCGGAAAGATTTACATTGGTTCCAACACATTATTTTTAAATATATCCAATTACACATGAAGAGAAGCTAGAGAGAGGTTAAACAGCAGCAAAATTAATGGGGAAAGGATGTGTATTAAAGATTTCATTTGACAAAACTTTGAAGCCCTCTGTCAAGAACTTTGCTTTTCCACACATGAACATAGGATTTTGGTGGGGTACATATCGTGGTATTAGAGGAAGTAATGAAATTTTAGTTATAACAGCAATACTCTATGTAGAGCATGTAGGATAATAGTCAAATATCTGTTACTTAATATATGCTTATAGTTTTATGTGATCATTTTTACTAAAGTACAAATCAATCAGCATAAATGGAGTATGAAATTGCATAGTGGGCTTAACTAGCTATTCATATGACAGTGAAAGCTTGATCAAAGCAAGGAACTTTTGTGATAACATATTCTTTCCAAAACAAATTTTATTATGCAAAATATGACATATGTAACTTTCCTACAACAGAATCCCCTGACCTTAGAAGGCAACTCCTTATAGTTTCATTAGACAATTTAATGATTCTTATGACTGAAGCCAGAACTTAGCACAAAGACAGAAGGGATAGTATGGGTGTGGTGTTTGTCACATCTCTCTGAAAAGAAACAGAATAAGAGCACATATATACTCAGTGAATATTGGTGATAGGTGGTTTAAAAAAAAGAGTCTTCATGCTTTCTCCTTAGTCTCTGCTCTTGCCCCATCCATGAGCTGCTTGCAATTTCCTAAGAGCCAGGTTTTCCAGAGAATTTATCCATACCTATATATGAAGACACATGGAAGTTGGCCCATGGGGTTTTTGAAAAGTCCCATGGCTCACTGTCTGCAACCAGAAAGTGCACTGGTCTAATGAGTCTGGTTCTGAATATGAAGAACATTCAATATCTGCTCTGCAGAGCCTGAAGATAGGTCTCCTACCTCCATAAAGTAGATTTTCCTTCTCTCCACCTTCATATTCTGTTGAGCTTCTCAGCAAACTAAACAATCTCTTCCCTCACTGGTGAAAGAAGTATTTTTAAATTAATCTGCTTATTAAAGTGCTGATATCTTCCATAATCAATCTCACATAGACATAATAACAGCATTTTATATATTTTAAAGGAATGCCTTAAGTCAGCAAAATTAACATACCACATGCAAATTAAATCAAAACACTAGCTTCTTTAATGCTCATATTTCTTTCAACATTTTTCTGTGAAAATTAGTCACAACACCTGAATGGTATTGACTCTTCTTCTATCTACACTTTTATTAGACATTTCTTGTTCATGACATATGTGTGCATTATGGTGGATACATCTGCTTTAGCCAACATATTTACAGGAATGACTATGAGATCAATAGCCATTTAGAGAATATGTTCCCTGAAGTGGATTGGAAACATTGAAAGCGATAAAGTCAAAACATTGAGATCACTGCTGCTTCAATGTTGAAACCTAAAAAACCAAAAATTGTCATTTCTGTTTGAATTGCACTAGAAAGGGAGGTAACCTGGTCAAGCCAAGATCTATTAAAAAAGAGTACCAAAAGATACAGTCTATTGCAGTTAGCCATGGATAATCCCCAGAAGTGGAAGGTAAGTACTTTGCTGAAGATGTAATGCACTTCAGAAACAGGATCCAGAGATCCCTAATTTTTGTAGCTAAACTAAATGTGCTGTCTCTGAGGACTATATTTTTTGGTACTAGAGAACACTCCATTCAAACATCCAAAAACAGAGACAACTAAGAGTCCTACCCAGATATGGCACCCATGAACCACATTAATAACCAGAATGCCCTGAAAATGCAATGGACATAATAGTGGCGTGCATATCTTAGAGGTAACCTACAGCTCTTCAGTTGAACTTAGGACTCATCAGACAAAAAGGATAGCATGCCTGGAACTGGGAACCCAACTAACTACTCAGTACTAGTAAAATCATGGTTATTGGCTGAGAATCTACAATGTCTATCATTAAACCAGCATAATCCCCAACAAAAATCTGGTTGCATTTGTTCTTATACCTACAGTTAAGTATAGTTTCCACCACTCATGAAGAAAATTTCTCTTTGCAACAGGTAGAGATTCTCTTTGCAACACGTGGAGATTCTTACATAAACCCACAACCAATCAAAATGCAAAGTGGTGGAGCCCAGTCCCAGAGGATACATCTATAAAATATTCCTGTATGAAAGACTCAGAAAACATTGCATAAGAGAGAGAGGAAAGATTGTAAGACCCAGAAGACCAAAGAATTTGCTGAACATTTGTGTCTCCTAGTAACATCAGAAGATACACCTGTAAACTCTCTCAAACTTGATCAACCAAGTGTGAGCTGAACAAGGATGAAACCAACAGACATGCCAAACTGGATGAGGAAAAACCCACGAGGCCTCAACCTACACAAGAACTATTGGCAGCTGAGGAAAGCTGGAGCCACGTAAATAGGTGGTCCTCCACACAGAAGCTCAGACCGATTGGTTGTACAGCGCCAAATGACCAGCCTTGCAAACATACATGCAAGCAACATTATGTGAAATCAACAGGATATATTTAGAAATATATGCATTTTCAAAACCAATGATTAACGGAAAAAGAGGCCATGAATTTGAAGGAGAGCGGTGATGGGTATATGGGAAGGTTTCATAGAAGGGAAGAGAAGGAAGAAATAGTGTAATTAAATTATAATCTCAAATAGAATACAAAAACAGAAAAGCCCAAACCAGCATTTCTTCAGTTGGATGATTGGAATGGAAGTGAATATTTTTAATTAAGACCTACCGTAATCGAATTGTCAACAGTGTCCAGGATGGAGTCTCGGCTACATGGATATTTAGTCTAATTTAGTGTGTTGCTTAACGTCTTTTGGCTAAAGATTTATACAGTTTAATGTTTTAAAATCTTAAAAACTAAGCAGATTTGGTTCAGAGTCAAATACAGCTCTGTCATTAATTTAGAGTCCAGTCACACTGTCGGAGAGCTCCATGCTTATTTATCTGTCTCCTTCATGGCCCATGATCCCTGGGACGTCTTGTCTCATTAGTATCCTCACCCTTTGGTAGTGGGCTTGGCAACTGGAAAGTGAACACTAAATGCTTGTTGCATAAAGAATAAAAAACATCAGTGAAGAAGGAAACGAAGACAGGGAGATCAAAGCAGAGCTGAGGCAGAACCAAGCAAGCTGCTTATCTGCTAAGAGCCTCCCTTCCCTCACAGTGCTTATAATTGGGGCTCCTGCATTGACTAGAATATGTGTTCTTTTCTTTGAAGTTATAGTTAAAAAAAAGGCTTTTGGGTTAAACACATTTTATAATTTGCGGTAAGATAAATGTCTAAATTTGGTTTTGCTTGCTAATTTATGTCATATAAAAATAATAAAAATGCACGGTGAGTAAGATTAATTCATGTTTCATGCCCCTAAGACCACAGAATAAATAATAATAAAATATTTATAGTGCAATGAGCTTTTAGACTTAATCTAATTTGGATAGCTGAAGGATACGGAAAGCAAACTGAAAATAACAGCTTAAAAAAGTATCTCTGAAGGTTCAGTGTCAGAAAATTAGCTGGGATTTCCTGTTTGTTTTCAGTATTCTTTGCAATTCTCTAAGCCTCCTAGATAGTTAAAAAATAATCTTGTCATAATTTTCACATTGTTAATGCCTTTATAGAAAGTTTAATTTTATATATGCATGTTATGGTTACATGATTTATAAGGAGTCTTAGGTAAAAGATAGATTTCTCAAACCGAGCAAAATAAAAAGCAAAGTTTAGTATGTGATGCTTGAAAGGTAAAGACCATGACTATACAAAATCCAGATGCTCTTCAACCTGATGAATTTATTGCAAGATCCCAGCGATCTTGCCAAAGTTTATTAAGAATTTAAGTTGTAAAGATGCACCTTCTAAATGTAACTTATAACAAAGTAAGCTGTAGAACTGTAGGTGCCATCCTTGTAATCACGGCTGACTGGGAGTCATATAGCTCCCTACTTCTTGGCAGATAACTGTGTGTAACCAATGACTACCATTGCTGTAGAGTGGCAGAATGCATATAATTGTTTAGGGAATAAATAAAAACTTAAAGTATATTTTCTTCTGAGCGTACATTATTTCTCAACATTTTAGAGACAAAATCTTCTAGAACAATCTTATGCCAAGAAGTCTGCAGGGAAGGACATGAGACAACAAGAATGGGTTCTTCCTTAAAAGATGAAATGATGGCGAAGAACAGCAGTGAGAAGGGCTTGGAAAAAGACTAGAGGGTGTGGCTAATTTATTGTTTCCCCTGCGGCATTCACAGGGACATTGTAAGTGTGGAGATTCCTTTGCCCTCTTTTCTCAGGCAGGAAGCGGGATGGTAAAACCACTAAGCCACAAATAGTTCAGAGAGCAGAATTGAAGATCTAGAAGATTGTTTTTCGGTCTTGAACTTTAGCTAAGGAAACATCAGCAATTACATTGCTAAATTTAAAATTTGTGCAGACCAGGCGCTTGGTACTTTTCTTCCTGCTGAGTAACTGTGGCACTTTGCCTATCACACCTTAGGACTACTGCAGGAAAGCGACTGTCTTAATAATTTTTCAGCTAGCAAAAGAAATATTAGGTTGAGCTTGATTTAATCATGGAGAATCTTTTAAAATGGGAGTGTTTGGAAATGGTGAAATCTGTCCTTTCCAGAAAAAAAAAAGTCAATTTATTGTGTCAGAGAGCAGCATCTGGAAATAGTGAGCTATTTGGGAGAGCTGTGCTCTCCATACCTTCAACTTAACGTTTGGAAGAGTGCCTGAAGTCATACACGAACCCATTGGCCCAGTTTATTCTGTTGCTTTAGGTTTCTTAGTGTCTGAGCAAAGAGGAAAGAGTACTGACAGATTGCATTCATAGCTCTAACCAAAAGAAAGTACAAGAAACAAGCCTAGTTTATCAATCTGTCAATATAGTGATATGAGGTTGTTGCATATACACGTTGGCTATAGTTATGAGGAGATATGTATGAGCCACAGTCCAGCACCTGACACATACAAAAAAAACATACAGTATGGGTTTATATAAAGAATACCTTCAGAAATTAAAAAAGGAGTGAAATACAAGTACTCACGACAACTTCAATAAACTATGAAGACAGAGTGAAAAGGGAAAAATATCACTCTCTATAACTCCCAAATCTTCAAATTCTTCCTACACAAAATGTCCAGAATAGGGCAAGGTTTAGAGTTATAAACAGTGGTCTCCTGCATCTATGCCAGGGATTGCAGAGACAAAAGAACAGTGGCTAAGATGTGAATGCTTTCTTCATAAAGTGAAGCTGTTCTGAAATTATGGTGATGGCTGTACACCTCTAGAAAAATAGTAAAAAACACTAAACTCTCCAGTTTAGGAAATATATATGTATAACAGTTCTTTTCCATTTGTTATTAATATTTCACATATGTAAAAAGTAATTTCCTTAAAGTTGTGAAACAATACAGGCAGAAATGCTTATCATAAAGCTAGATAGAGTTTCTGCTCTTCAACTGCATCCTGCTTTTGTTTTTTTCTTTGATTTACTCTCAAGAATCTGCAAGTCTTTCACATGAGCTAGAATCACCGGAGTCTAGGCCAATAGGAAATCCTTTAACCCACCCAGCCATGACATAATTTTCTATTTTTAATTCCAATCAATCAACTACATCTCATGAAGGATTATTCTAGATAGGTCTACTTGTTGTTTGATTAACATTGGAAATAAATGAAAAAGATTGGGTGTAATCTGAGCCGAAAGAGGAAAAGAGACAGATGAGAAAAGGTTCTGAACATTGAAAGGATAGAAAGGAGGCAACTGGAGAAGACACACTGGTGACTTCACTTTTTTTTTCTGAAATATTAGCCCCACTTTCTTCTGAGAGATGAGAGCTTTAAGGAGAAAAGTGTGAGGATACATGAGAGATCCAGCCCTTGGCTACAGGAGAGAAGGCTGAACATGCACGCTTGGATTCTCCATGCACAGCTATTGCTGCCCACATAGGTTCTCTTCTGAATCTCTGGTCTTACCTCTTGTAGTTGAGGATTCAGGACACCTGCTGTGCCGGGCTGCTGAAAAATGGTCTCTGTTCCTTGGTGCCCTGAGCATTGTCAAGACAGGCCTGTTGGCAGTATATAAATTGGAGGCCAAGCATTTATTTTCCTAATTTGGTCCATTCTGTGTATCCAATATTTGTATTTTTTTTAAAAAAAACTACCTAATCTACGAATTATCTCTTTATTTTTAGTCCCTCTTTGTTTTTTCAAGGTCACACTCTGTATCTATGTGTGGTCTAGAACTGAGGAAAATTCCACACTGACCTAAAACTCAGGACACTACTCCTTTCTCAGTCTCCCCAGTGCTAGGGTCAAAAACAGATATCACTATACCAAACTTCCTTGTTTTCTAACGTGTCAAATTCAGAATTTATTCATGAAGGTCTTAGTTGTGAATGTCACAAATATAACAAGAACCATAACTACAACTTAAAAATATAAAGTAAGATGGGCACTCAGAGTTGTTTTGATTTGCACTTCTCTGATGGCTAAGGATTTTGAGCATTTCCTTAAGTGTCTTTCAGCCATTTTAGATTCTTCTGTTGAGAGTTCTCTGTTTAGGACTGCACCCCATTTTTTAAATTGAATTGTTTGTTCTTTTGATGACCAATTTCTTGAGTTCTTTGTTTATTTTGAGATCGGCCCTCTGTTTGATGTGGGGTTGGTCTTCTAGAAAAGGGTAAGACATCCGACAGAAAAACAGAACAACTGGGTGTTCTTTGCTTTACAGAAGCTTTTCAGTTTCAGGAGGTCCCATTCATTAATTGTTCCTTTCGTGTCTGTGCTACTGGCATTATATTTAGGAAGTGGTCTCCTGTGCTAATGCGTTCAAGTGTACTTTCCACTTGCTCTTCTATGATATTTGATGTGGTTGGCTTTATGTTGAGGTCTTTGATCCATTTGGACTAGAGTTTTGTGCATGGCAATAGATATGGATCTATTTTCACTCTTCTACATGTTGATATCCAGTTATGCCAGGTCTTTTGAGCATTTTATATATGTGTCAAATGCTTGTGTATATTTAATGTACATTCAAAGTTGTATATACTCACCTATGTGTGTACATGTGTTTATGTATATATGAAGTTAAGACTAGAAAAGGGATTATGAAAAGAGAGGGAGAACTTTAGGAAGGATGGATTGGGAGAAGTTATGGAATGCATGCAAAGCAGAAGCAGAGCTGAGACTATCTGGAGAGAGGAAGGGGTGGCAGCGGAGGGCAGACGGGAAGAAGTACAAATTAGAGCAACATATAATGGCACACATGTATGAAAATGCCATAATAAAATGCATTACTAATCTAAAAATTTAAAAATGCCAAACATTCAATCACATAAACTCAATCAGTTGATAAATAGGGTTTGTTCTGTGAAACGTGCTTTATTTCACACGTGACTGTGGGGAGATTAATAAGCTACAAAATAGATTGTGTTTGTGTATAGGCAAGCATGTGTGTTGTGTTTTATTATCAATTTTCAGACTCCCCAAAATAAAATATTTCTGAGTAATGACTTCATGGCCTTTGGATTTAAACTTTAAACCAAACACCCCTAACATTATGGCTTATTTTAAGTAAATATAAAATAAAAATTCTTATAAGCAGTCTAAGAATAAAACTGTCATATTTCAGATATTTAATCATACTCTGACCTTTTTAAATAAGCCATGTCAAGACCAAAAACACTAATGACAACTTATGCTAGAGAGGATGTGGGGTAAAGGGAACACTCCTCTATTGCTGGTGGGAGTGCAAACTGGTACAGCACCTGATGTAGGAGGGTCATCTGTCTGTGTTACTTTCATTGGTTAATAAAGAAA
>LOEQ01001327.1:210579-242048 GCA_001685075.1 Bramus lutescens
GTGTTGTTATTTCGGGGTATTAGCTAGCCGTGCGGGAGCCGGGCGGGACGAAAAGCAGGCCTCCCCCCTTATTACTACAAGCACCTTTGAATATTAGCATGGCAATTTCTCAGAAAATTAGCAAGCAAACTACCTCAAGACCCAGCAATTCTACTTTTGGGTATATACCCAAAGGATGCTCAATTGTACCACAAGGACATGTGCTAGACTATGTTCAGAGTAACATTGTTTGGCCTAACCTGGAAACTGGAAGCAACCTAAATGCCCCTCGACCGAAGAATGAATAAAGAATTTGTGGTACATTTACACAATGGATTACTACACAGCAGAAAAAAAAATAGTGACATCTTGAAATTTACAGGCAAATGAATGGATCTCTAAAACATCATATTGAGTGAGGTAACCAGACCCAGAAAGACAAATTATCATATGTATGCACTCATAAGTGGCTTTTCAATATAAAGTAAAGAAAAACTACGTTACAATTCACAATCCCAGAGAACCTAGACAACAAGGAGGACCCTAAGAGAGACATGCATGGATCTAATCTACATGGGAAGTAGAAAAAGACAAGAGCTCCTGAGTAAATTGGGAGCATGGAGATCATGGGAGAAGATAGAAGGTGAGGGGGAAAAAAGGAGGGGAACAGAGAAAAAATATATAGCTCAATAAAAACAAAAAAATATAAAATAAAAGTATTTCATTTGATACACAAAAAGCAAAATTTACACATATGCATGTGATGACGCTTTGAGACACCCATAGATTATGTAATATTTAAGACGGGCTAGGCATAGCTATATTCTCAAGTATTTATCATTTCTTTATAGTGTAAACTTCCAGAATCTCTTCTAGCCTTTGGAATACCTAACACACAATGCTTAGCTATAACTAGTAGGGCACGAGAATTCTTCCACCCCACTTTACCAACCTCTGACAATCCCCCATTCTACTATAAACTCCTGTAAGAGAAATACTTTCATATTCCTAAATGCGAGTGAACATTGGTACAAAGACGGTCTCTTCAACTAATGAGTCTGTAAAGTCTGCGGATCTACAGTTAAGGAAGTAAAACTAGATACAAATCAGCTTGCAGAAAAAGATGAAACATTCAAAATTAATCAAACACCATAAAGTAATACCTGAAACATTGAGAATTTTAAAGAAAAGTGGAAAGTACCTCAAAATATAAACATTGGCAATGTTTCTGATAATGTCTCTAAAACATAACAGAGAAAAAATCCCCAGAATCTATAAATGGGGTTACATAAAATGTAAAAGGTTTGGCATTTTCTTTGTATATTGAGCCCAACTGAGCAGCTTTCAAATCGTTTGAATTATCAGATTTCCTTCCGCTCACCTTTATACCTCTCTGTACACTCTGGATTCCTTTGCTGACTCCCGCCTGCAGGCTTACGGACAATGTCAGATCCAAATCTGCCTTCACTCCTCATGACACACTTAACACCAGGAAATAATTTCTAAAAAGCCTGGGAGTTACAACAAGATAAAGTTTAGGATTGGAATTCAGGCTTTCTGTTATTAAGACCCTTTCACCAATTGTGTTGATGGGGCCACCACACCTTGGCCTCTCTCCTTGGGCTGCTACCTCCAATGGATAGTCAGGTTCTGGTAACGAAGGAAACACAGAGTTCCTAAGGAAAACTAACTGATAGAAAAAGTAAAGTCGTTTTGAAGCATTCTCAGGTGGTCCTGAGAAAAAAATGAGCATGGGCCGCACTAGAACCTCAGTAAAGTTTAATAACTGAGGCTAGAGCCAGGATTCATCAGCTTGCTATTTCAGTGATGACGCTTTGTAGCAAAACGCCAGTGTCCATGATCTTCAGAAGATAAAATGCTTGCAGAACCTCATTCTTCTTCTGAGGTTTTGGAGATTGGCCGAGCTGGCTTAGATGAGCAATTCAGGAGATGTGTTCAGCTTCACTTGGTCCCTCCTTACAGGTTCACTTCATTCTGCTCCTATTTCAGGGCCATGGTGACACAGAGAAGCTTTAGATTACATGAAACAATCCCAGAATAGTAAATCCCAACTGGCTAGACCATGTCAAATTTTGACATATCTGATAAGCATCCCACTGCCCATTAAAACAGCATCAGGGCAGCAGGTAGAAACGTTCTTCCTGTGTATGAGAAGCAGATCTGAAAATTGATTGTTGTGCTATATCAGCTGCTGTTCTCTTTGCTGTGAACTAGACCTGACAAAAGCAACTTAAGGACGAAGGATTATTTTCTGGCTCACAGTTGAGAATGGAGGCCATCGTGGTAGTGGAGTTTTTCTGCCGAAAAGGGCAGCTCAAGCTATGGGAGCAGAGATATAAAGAAGCCGGTCACCTTGTATCCCTGTCATCCAATCTCTTGTTTAACATGTCTTTAAAATCAAGATTTGGACTCCAGTAAGTAGGGTCGTGCCACACGCATTCAGGGAGAGTCTTCATTTTCCAGTCTAACCTCTCTGGAAATACCCCTTCAGAAATATCCAGAGGCGTGTCTCCTAGGTGATTCCAAATCCAGGCACCTTGACAGTGAAGATTAACTGTTACGAGTTAATCCACAGAACTAGAGATTTTTAAATTACATTATTTCCATATATGAGAAAGACATGTGTCCATTAAATAAAGTGTATTTAGCTAGAAGAAAAGTTATCTAAGGCTCATCATCTCCAAACTGAATGCTGACTCAAAAGATTTAGAAACAGAAAATAAATCTGAAAATGCCTAGCAGGAGTTACAGATATTAATGGAAACACGTGGGGCAGTGCGCTAGGAAGCTTCGTTCCAAGGAGAATCTCCTAGAAGTTAAGGCCGTGATATTTGGACACCTATCTGATGGGGAATCTTTGCCAACCAATTATCTTTAAGAGGTGGGACCAGTTAGGGGGTGGCTTGCGGGGAACCAGAGAAACTTGGCAGCTTGCGGCCCAGGTGCCCTCTCTCTCCGTGGTTCCTCACAGCGCAGCTGAGCTTGGACTTCCACTTCCTGTTTTGTGAGTGTTCCCCTTATAGTAAGTAAAAATTTAATTGATTTATCTTTTAGTTAGCCTGGTTATTTCTCAAATCAAGCTAACTTCTACACCTATTCCTGCTAGGTTTGTTTAATGAAAAAACAAATGTCTAAAGTAACAAAAATTTTAAGTAGGAATCAATACAAGTAATTACCTAAGAAGAACAAATATTACACATGTATGAGTGTGCATATGTGTGCCTAGGATGAATGAATTGTTTAGATATAGTATTTAGCATTGTTAATGAGACTTGATTAGGAGATAGGGAATAGGTAAATCAGATAAAATTATTAATAGCTTGTTTTACATGTAAGTGCGATTTTTCACATTTAAATATTTCTGGAAAGAATTAGTGGATCAACTTTATTTGATGGAAATAAAAGAAAACTTCCAATAAGATATTTCCACTACAAAACAGTTTCCATTTGTTAAAAATACTGTATCCATATTATTTCCTACAATCTCTCAATGAAACATTACAGATATTGTCAAACTACTAACATTTACCTGCCTATAACTTGTTCTCTGTCTAGAAAATGTTTAGTTGGTTTACTGACTAATTTTTTAATGTTATTCATATTTGGCAACTGTTTGACAAAACTGCCTTCCTTATTGTGGAAACTCTTCTTGTAAAAAGAAGTCAACTTTAGCAAATGCGCTTATTGAATTATCCAGCTCACCAATTATATAGATAAAATTATCCATCCTCATATAATTTGATTGAGAAAAATCATTTATCTCTTGCAAGTGTGTAACATTTGATATTAGGCTGCAAGAATGCTACAGTTTTAAAGCGACTATAGTTAAACTTTTAAAATGCATTTGAATGCTGAATTATTGCCAAGTTTTGCATGCACTGTGTTAAAACAGAAAAGGTTAGGCTCTAAGTAATTGCTCCTCTGAGTCCACTTCTCTCAACACTTAAAAAGCATCATTTAAGTTGTTGAACTGCAAAGTGACTATCAGTTGCTACTATTGGCTGTGCAGGTTCTGTAATCTCATCTTTATTATGGTTCAATGTTTATAAATCAATGACTTCAGAATTATTTTCTAATAAACTCAGCATAATTTAATTGGAAGTTCTATGGGGTTGTCATTGTCATAGTTATACAGCAGAGGCACTGGAACACGAGGTTTGTAGGGACCAGGCTGATACTCAGCTTTGTTATTCATCATGATTTAGGACTATTAATTCCTAGTCTGTTCATATTCCTTTGTATCTTTCCATACTTAAAGACTCTGGTTGGTATACTCAGACATTGCTTTTCTGGTACAGTTAATCAAATGAATCTAAATAGGCTATCAACAAAAGTGGATATTCTAATAAAATAAAGGATTTCCACTACCATTTTCAGGCAAAACAGTTTAATTTTTGTTATTTGGTCTTTCTCCGTAGATCTCTTCTTAGTAATGTTTCATTCAGATTAGAGTCAAAAAGGAGTCAGGTGGTGGTGGCGCACACCTTTAATCTGATCACCAGGGAGGCAGAAGCAGGCAGAATTCTGTGAGTTCAGGCCAGACTGCTCTACAACAGCTGTTTCCAGGACAAGGCTCCAAACTACAGAGAAACCTGTCTCAGAAAAAAAAAAGAAAAAAGAAGAAAAAAAAGGGAGTTGAGAAGAATTATAACCACTCCACTCCACAAAATTTACTTATCCACATTTTTCTATCAGTCAATCAATATATTCAAGTTACTCCATATATTGTTTCATTAATACTTAATCAATTTACTCATTTTTAATATTTTTCTTTAAATTCTGCCACCAGGAAATTCAAATGTAAAACAACCAAAATATTATTTAATTTCATATATGTCATCCTCTAGAGCAGTGGTTCTCAGCCGTCCTAAAGCTGCAACTTAAATAGAGTTCCCCAACCATGAAATTCTTTTCCTTACTACATCATAACTGTAATTTTGCTACTGTTATTCATTGTAAAGTAAATATATGCATTTTCCATTCATCTTACATGACCCCTGTGAAAGGGGAGTTCAACTCCCCCCAGAGTGTCGTGACCCACAGGTTGAGAACTGCTGCTCTAGCAATGCTGAATAATATATACACATGTATATTCATGTATTTATGTTTCTGGTATTTGTTTTTATTAATGTCTTAAGGCTCTTCTTTTGTGGTTTTAAACACACACACACACACACACACACACACACACATATATATATATATATATAATGCATTCTTATTTTCTCTTTCCATGCTCACAATAGAACTGCTTTTGAAAATATATACAAAAAGAGAGAGAGGAAACAGACCTAAATCAAGTTTTCAGAAATTATAACCTTATGTGAAACATATGCATCTGCACTGCTAACATCTGAAAATGACATTGATAGGAAAACAAAGGAATAAGTTCTACAGATTGTCTTAAATATGTAAAATTAGAGATAGTCAGCACACATGGAAAAGATGGTTTTACTGAGAAGCCCAGAAATGTGGATTTTAGAATTCAAGAAGCATAAATAGTGAGAAGAGATAGCATAGCTTAGAACATCCCTGAAGTAAGATAGTGACTGTTCTTTTGTCTTTAAGAAGCTGAACTAGGACTTAGGATAGAAAAATAGAACAACAAAAAAAATGAAAAATAATAATTTCAGGCCACATAAATATAATAGGGAATTATAATAAACTTATAAAGAAATAACAGTATTGGGAAGGAATCCCATAGAAAAACACAAGCTGAGAAATGTACTTGCTATGTGGAAAAATCAAATGAAATAAAAGTGTCTATAAATGTAGAGAAAAAGTCTAGTCTCAGAGGGGAATGTGTCACTAACACATTTAACTGTCAAAGAGTTCACAACTAAAACAATATTTTCCATGTATCTGTAAAACATAATAATTCATAAAATGAAAACATTAATAAAATGACAAACTCAAAAAGAAGCAATGTAATGTCCATTAGAAATACACATATACATACATAATACATATGTACATGCATGAATACGCACACATATATGACTTCATTTTTCTACTCAGATGATCATCAGGAGCTTACGTGCCCATCTCCAATTAACACTAACAAGATACAGGGGAATGAAAACATTCAGCCATCTTTCCGGAAGAGTTGATGCTGAGCAACTTGCCAACCATTCAGTCTGGAGGAGAAAATGCCCTCTGGAATGATTTCCCACAAATGTGGGTATATATAATGTATATGCCACATATATACATACCTGTAAGGTCATATGTTGAAATAGATTAAAACAATAAAATATTGAAAGTGCTGGAATGCCAATAGGTGAATGAATAAATTTTAAAAATATCTAGGCATGATCATTAGCATGAATAAACTGATAAGCCATGAGTTTGAATAAAATAAAAGCTCACTTCTGAATGATCCAATGAAAATTATATTAAAGTACTGAGACATATATAATACTATATTTTATAAATGCCTAAATTTGAAATACCATTTTAAAAATATACAGAGATTGAAAAAATGCTAGGTAACATAGCAAAAAATATGTATTTGGGAAGATATTGAGTTCCAAGAATGAGTAAAGGATTTTGACACAACTTTGATGTTCCACTTTTTTACCTGAAATAGTAAGTATTGATAACTATTGCCATATATTTTATATTACTAACTGTAGTTTTAAGGAAAAGTAAATGTTTACTGTTATTTTATGTAGACTGTGAATCTCTAAAAGGTTTAGATGTCAGAAAGTGACTCATAATAATTTGCAGAATCAAAAGAGAAATTATTTACTCAGTGTTTTACACATCTTGTCTTAAATAGATTATAATTTGGAAAATCAGTAAGAAACATACTACACTAAATTTAACCTTGCCCCATTGCTCCTAATTGCTAACAAACTAGTGTCTCAGAATAGGTTTCAGTCTTCTCAATTCAAGAGCTTGGATTTGTATTTTATGAGTAGTTCTTCCCTGAGTGGCATTGTCACTGTGGTGGTTGGGAAAAAAAATGGCTCCCATGAGGAATGGCACTATTAGGAGGTTTGACCTTTTTGGAGAAAATGTGCCACCTTGGGGGTAGGCTTTAAGGTTTCCTATGCTCACACCCAGTGTCACAGTTGCTTCTGCTACCTGTGGGTCAAGATGTAGAACATTTGGCTCCTTCTGAAGCACCATGTTTGTCTGCATGTGACCATAAAGGTATTGGACAAATCCTCTGAAAGTGTTGAAACTGTAAACCAGTCCCAATTAAATGTTCTCCTCTATAAGAACGGCTATGGTAATGGTGCCTTTTAACAGCAATAGAAACCCTAACTAACACAGATACTTCTAGAATCTGTGTGTTTGTCTTGCAAATTCAAATATCAGATAACTAATCCATGCAAAGTCAAGGGCTATCTTTTCGGCATAGACCCAGTGTCCAAACTCAAAAGATTTATTTGAAAAAAAAAAAACAGCATTTTCTGTTCAATTTAATACATAACTATAAAACAATGAAACATGGTGTAGGAGGTTCTCCTGTTCATGTGTTGCTTTCATTGGCTCATGAATAAAGAAACTGCTTTGGGCTTGATAGGGCAGAACTTAGGTAGGTGGAGAAAACAGAACTAAATGCTGAGAAGAAGGGCAGAGTGAGAGACGCCATGGATCTTCTGCCTGAGATAAACGCTGGTTAGAATCTTGCCAGTAGGCCACAGTCATATGGTGATATGCAGATTAATGGAAATAGGTTAAATTAAGATGTAAAAATTAGCAGATAAGAAGTTAAGAGATAATGGGCCAAGCAGTGTTTTAATTAATACAGTTTCTGTGTGGTTATTTTGGGTGTAAGCTAGCCAGGTGGCCGGGATAAACAAAAGTCCCCCCTCTTCCTTTTACAACAGAAACAGACTATGTGAAGAGAGATTCTGAACAGTTTTTTAACTGACAGTAAAAAAAAAATAATAAAACAAGCAAATAAGAAACTATGAAGGCAACAATGAAGTAATCATTGCCTTTGAATGATATTGTATTCCTGGAACCCAGGCATTGAACATACTAAGTACATGCTGTACTAATGTGCTATAAATCCAACCCCAATTCTTAATTCTTAAGAACATATTATTATTATACTCTATATAAGAAGCATCAAAATGAGCTTTTAATTTAATGTAAGATAGCAGTTGCTTCTTGTCCATTTCATTATATCAATTTCTGTCATGTACCTACTATGCCAGAAACAATATGTTAACATATTTGTGCACAGGAGAGGCAGATGACAATTTGATAAAGCTTCCTAAATAGTGGGATACCACCACACCACACTGAGGAACCTAGGACAGTTGGGAATTCTCTCCTTGCATATCCCTTGACATACATACTAAATATGTGATGACTATTCCTGGTTGACATCTTTTCTACCTCTGGAATTAACTAAAACACAAAAGTAGAGTTGTATACCTGTGAGGGATTTTTGCTTAATTTGAAGTGGAAAGATCTACTTCTAATCTAGGTCTTTGAGCCAGGCGAACCATTTCTAATCTGGGCCACACCTTCTGCTGGTAGCCTATGTAAGGACATGGAAGAAGGAAGCTTTTTCTCTTTGCCTGCTTTCTTTCACCTCTCTAGAAAGTCCATTCCTTTCCTGGTACTGGGGAATACTTCTTCACTATTCTTGCATGTATTGAAGCCCGGTTAAGACATTTAATCTCATGGACTGAACAACTACTTGACACTTGGACCTTTCATTCATAGAAATTCATTGTTGGATTAGCTGAACTACAACCTGTAAGACATTCTTTTAAACCCCCTTTGCAGAGAGATTCAACCCTGACTAATGGAATTAGGTTGGTAAGAGCTGTGGTCATTACAGTACAGGTGTCTACTTCTTTCTTGTATCCAGATGAGGGACCCCTTCCTTAGTCTGGTGTGTGCAGTAAGTCCTTGGGCTTTATTTTTTGACACTATTGTGACTCCATACTCCCAGTTTGTCCAGATAAAGGTGGGAGCTCTTTTGGTTCTTATAAGTATGCCATTGTGATATTCCAGGCAGATGATAGTGTTCACATGTCCACCTGGGTAAAGAGTCACCCAGGGCAAAATGGGGCAAAATGTTGTTTATAAATGAGCATCAATTATGGCCAAGCACAATCTAGAAAAGCACTGTTTTTATATCATATGTATTGACGTAGGACAAGGAATAGCTTTATCTAAGTAATCTTTCGTACCTATAAAAATATGAGGCCTACAGTAGCATTGCATGGGTTAAGGCATAAGATAGCTAAGTCATGATGACTTGCTCTTTCCTTGATGCAAGCCAGAAATTGCAAATTTCCCCACCAGGGTTAACACATCAGGAGTTGCATTCATGAAATTCCTCTTTGTATAACTTTCATATAAAGCTATAATTTTATACGCACATATTCTAAAGATCCATTTCTCTAAAATAATGTTCAAGCTTATTTTTAAATCATTAAGAAATCTAAACAATCCATACCTCCAATGATGTTGTGTGTTAATGTCCATAATTATATCTCATGAAACATTCGATAGCTTCTTATATAATGCAGTAAGCACAGTATTTATTCAGCTGCTTTTCTCTACCACTAACTGATGGAACCCATCTAATAGTATTTCCTTTCTGTAAACTCTAGTGACAATAATTAACTTCTTGTAGGTGATAGTGACTGTAAAATAAATACTCCATAGGAGTCAGTTATCATAACAATATGTGACACGATTTGTTTGGCACTCACTGAATTTCATTGTGTAAATGACATTTCCCTCCTAACATCATGTAGTGACTAGATCCAGCTACTGTGGTATTTGACATTTGGCCAACAGTGATTGTTAAGACATTTCTCTAAGTAATTCAACATAAATTAGTTATCTGGAGGACTGATACCATCACAGAACTGAATATTGGCCATGAGGAGTTGATAATGGTGTTGGTTTCTTAGGAATCACTTTTCATAGAGGATTGTAATAAGGGTCAGTTTTGTCTTGTGCTGCCAGCTTATGTGAAGCTCTTACCAGGTTATACTCCAATATCCCCATAACCAGATCTAGAGATAAGGAGAGAAGAAAGATGGCTTAGAGTAATTTTACATAGAACTAAGGTGATCAGTGAATGACTGGGTAGACTTTAAGGCTCTCAGTTCAAGGTGGTTGGGGGGCAGATATGAGTAAACTCTCTGGTATCAAGTAGTAACCAGATAGTCTTTCTTTTGTAAGCTACCGTGGGAAACAGGCTCGTGGATGTGAATTTAGAGATGCTCTGATCATTAAAAAGAAAGAAGAAATCGATAAACAGTACATTTCTCACATTTCCCATTACTCAAGTGTATAGGCTTTTAGGTATGACAACTTGGTGTATAATAATAAGAAATAAAGAAAAGGGGGACACACAAAAGAGGTGAAATAGAAAAAGGGGAAAGGGTATAAATACAATACAAAAAGAAACCTAGAAAATATTTAAAACTGTTTTTTTACACTCAAAAATGCATAAAAAGTCAATATATGGGGTACATTACCAGAAAAGATAATCTGATTATGAAGAAAGAAATATAACCCCGGAGCATAGCATTTCTCAACAGTTTTGAGTGTGTACTTACTAAGGAAATGTAACTTATTATGTATGTATCTTAAAATCATTACATTGCTTCAATCACATGTTAAATATGCGTTAAATATAGAACAAATGTCTTAATTGTGAAAAGCATTTGAATAGCTTCAATCTGAGTTAATAATAGAAACTGGGGTGGCTGAGTGGTAGTCTCCTGCAATCCTTGCCAGTCTAGAGGCTGAAGGGAGAGTTTCACGGGTTTTATGCCCTATCTGGGCTATGAATGCCAGATCAATCTGAATGATGCCATAAGACCCTTTCTCAAAAAACAGAAGGAGAAAAACAGCTATTAGTGTCTGGTGCTGATTTAGACTGTGTTTTGGGTAAGATTTATTAAGATACACAATCATAGACTTCTTGCTTTTGGCACCAATTTAGAGCAAAATCCATGTACTTTAATAGCTTATTCTGATTCCCCTAACAACTTTGAATCTTACTTTTTCCCAATCCTTCTGACTGAAAAATACCATGGACTCTAATACATGCACTAAGCCGTACTACAAAATGTAATAAGCCCACTGTCAACAACAGTGTGTTCTAGGGGTTTTCAACCATAGAAAACTGTAAAAAGTAATAATTTATTTTGTGGTTATAGAACTGCATAGTCTTTCCTAAAATACACTTTTTCCTTTTAACTTTTTAATTATTTAGTTGTTAAGACATAGGAAATTTATCTGGAGTTTTATTAGAGAGGAATTCACAGCTGATAATTATTACTAATTGTTCATATTTTTATTATTACCATTTTATCTAAAATATTATGTTTTAGTTGTATGCCTCCCTATTATGGTATTAAAATAAAATATTAATGTCTCTCTGGATATCTAAACTTTTGAATATAACTGAATATATTTATTATTAAGGATTTAGAGATAGATATTGGCTCAGTAATTTAGTTCATTTAAATGAAATGTCTTGGGAAACGAAAGCCAAGGACAGGAGATGAAATTTAGCCTGAGAGAATAGTTCTCAAAAGAAAAGAAAAAAAAACAGAAAATAGTAAGTATAATTGGAGAAAGAGTGCATTTTTCTAAGTAGTTGATTAAATTTGCATTCTCTTTAGTATGGAGAACTAAAAAAAATCAATGGTTTTGTTTCCCTCAACAATTTCATGTTCCCTCATGCATTGTTATCTTTGCCTTTCTTTCCTCTAACTATGGTCAAGAGTGTGGGGGGTGTAGAGAGAAAGAGAGAGAGTATTAAAATCTTTGGTTTAAGATATCTCTAACTGTGGATGCAAAGTATAAATAATTGAAATTCAATTGTCTCGCAAATTATATCTTCTTCTGAAATTCTCTGAGCCAGGGATAGTGAAAGGTTAATACATATGGTTCATTCATTGATGAGAACTCGGAGCTATTTATACTTAGTATGTGTACCAGTTAGTTGTCTGCACTAACCACTCACCATTGCAAAAAAGAAGCTTATCTGACCAAAATCTATAGGCATGTAAATAAATACTTAGAATTCAAGCTGAAAACATGCACATGTATAACACCAGCTACATTAGGTTTCAACCTGGGATCCAAGATCTCTGGTCATCAAAGACTTTTGATCTTGATATCTGAAACACCACCTTATGCAGCAGGTAGGATGGGACAAGTCCTCAGCAGCTGCCAGGTGGATATCGGACTCAAACTGGGGAAGAAGCAGAGTGTGCCCTGCAGATGAATGCCTTGCTCCTCTTGGGTATAGAAGCCAGGCATGAACCCTTGTCCTGGGGTTTCAGCCTGAGGCTTCTCTGCTCCGCTGTTGCTGACCTCCTGAATATTTGCTGAACTTGTCAGACAGATGACCTTTAAGAACTGACCAGGATGCTTACCACATAACCTGCCACTCAGGAAGATTTTCTACAATAAAGAAATTTCGTTTCATCTCTTGACTTGCCTTAGGGTGCCTGCTAGCAGCTTTTAGTCTCACACTTTACTCAAAAACTCTTATGTGGCCTAGAGTGAGGCATTTCATTTCTCACTTTTATTTTTCCCTTAAAGTTTTATTATCTTTCATCCGTTACTCCATTTCTCACTTTTTAAAATACACATGAAGAGTATCTCACTGGTGATCCAAAACACAAATAAGTAGGCATTGATAATATTTTATGTTTTTAGGCTTAAATAACAAATTGGTTTCTTAATCTCAAGAGTTCTTTTGGATACGAATGACAATATTCTAAGTACACACATAGTTCAACACCTATGAATCATGTCAACATATTGATAAATTACACTATTTTAAAAGTTGGATTCTTTATCACTTCTGCATGTATCCTGAAACTTTTTATTCAATCCCTATTTTACTATCAAAGCCTACATTATTCAAAACCATACCTTCTGAAAACTGTCACAAAAACTTTAAGGATTTAGCCAGAAAGTGTTGTCCTGTTCCAAACCAAATGTAACAGCAGCATTCACAACCTTAGGACTCAGTCTATACATTCTGCTAGTCAAGTGTTTATAGGCAATCTCTTCCAAATAACTTCCAGTGGGATATTTTCAAGCTACACCTTTCACAACCCTTCAGTGTCATTATATTAATTATGTAGTGTGTGTCAAGGAAAGCAGGATAATATAGTATAGGTAAAATAAAGGCAGAAAAGTGAGAATACTAAGTGTGGAAAGACTTGATCAGTGAGGAGTATAGGCATATTAGAAAAAAAGTGAGTAGAAAGGATAACTATCCCAAATGGAAGGGAGTGTTAAAACCCATGTGGATGCCCAGTATCTAAAATCCTATTTTCCAAAACTTATAGGGATAGAAGAACACATGAGATGAAAGAAGATGGAATACTAAGGTCTAAAACATTAAAAAAGGGAGTGGTCCTATGCAGGATTTGGAAGAGAAGGAGCTATGGGAAGAATAAGCAAATTTAAGGACTATACAAAAGTAGAAACCTATTAGTAAACTAATCTTCAAATGGAACAACTTTTTACAAAGAGGTCTAAGGGAAATATCCTACATGAGTGGATAATGTTAGTCTCATAAAACATAAATTATTACATGAAAATGTGGGTACAAAGCATAACTCCCTACAAGTTACTGCTCAGGGCAGGGCAGAGGTTTCCAAAGTAACACAAACTATTACTTTTACCTTTAGTTACCTCCGTAACTATATGTTGAGATCCTATTGGTGAAGACCATGCACTTCAAATACAAGGCATAGAGATAGCAATCACAAACCAACCAGGAAACCTTCTCCCTGATACCTAACTTCATAGCTTCAGAAGTACTATGCAGGATCATGGAGACAAAAGACATTTATGGTCCTACCCAGTGTTAGGCCTGCATACTGCAGTACTTACATGCCAGAAAGTGACTGTGTTTTGATTGATTTTGAGGACTGCATCACAGGAGTTAATTTCATGCCCAGTACTGCAATCCTGGTCAACAGTCCAGGCGTAGAGAGGTGATAGGCATAAGACAGAACCTTCTGTGGTTATTTGGTACATTGTGACATTATCTAGGGGCCTTCTAAGTATTTACATTTTTGGCCATAACAAAGCTGCTCTTTGTCTCAGTCCTCAGTTCTAAACTGGAAGTCTAGCTTACTCCCTGCACAAGGCATGGGGGCACTGAAGAGGAGAAAACAGCAAGAGCCAGAGGATGGGAAGAATTGCTGTGAGATAATCCTGGATTTCCACGTACATTTCGTGCTGCAACTTACAGCATCTAGTGCATGAAATCAAGCCAGTCAAAATTCAACATAGACCTTGTATATGAACTCCAAAGCCCACCTTATTAAGGAGCCGTTAACAACTGATATTTGCTTGTAAGAAAAGAGTGGTATGCGTGTGTGTGTGTGTGTGTGTGTGTGTGTGTCTGTTGAGGATGTAGCCGTCAATAAGACTCCTGATCCAATGGATAGTCCCATGTACATGTGGGCAACACTAACTAAATATGTGACTTATTTTTAAAAAAATACATGAAGTTAGGAGGAGACCATATTTGGGGAGATGTTGTTGGAGTTGGAGGAAGGCAGTGTAGAGTAAATATGATCATATTTCATTATATACATGTATGAAATTCTCAGTAACAAAGAAAAATGTTTAAAAAATAAGGTGAAGCCTTTGCCTTTTGAAATTTTCTCTGTAATTCATACAGTCTGACCTAACAGCCTAACTCTTCTGGTGTCTTTCTCCTTACACTGCCCCAATGAAGCTTTTACTTTTCATATTATAACTTTTTAGGCTTGTCCTGCCTTACGACATTAGAACTAATTGTTTATTTGCTCAAAGTACTAACATACATGAAGGTCTGAGCTCAAATTATTGGTGTGTTTGAAAACTTCCCTGAAAACCCAATATAAACACTGTGATACATCTGATGTATGGTATCCTGAGGAAGATCGTTTTATTGGCATTGGTCTTCAAAGTTCATAGCATCTCCAGGCTGAATAGTTTTATGTCAACTTGACTTAAGCTAAAGAACAGAACTTCAAATAAGAAAATGCATTCATAAAACCAAAACCAGGCTATAGACAAGCATTTTCTTAATTAAAGATTGATTGGGGAAGGGCAATCCCATGTGAATGGTGTCATCCCTGGGCTGGTGGTCCTGGGTTCTTTATGAATGCAGGATGAGCAATCCATGAGAAGCAAGGCATTAAACAGCACTCCTCCATGGGTAACTACACTAGCTCTTACCTTCAGCTGGGTGAGTTCCTGTCCTGACTTCCTTCCATGACGGACTATAGATGGATTATAGTAATAGAAATCATACCCGCGATGGATGGAGATAGAGACAAAGACCAACATTGGGGTACTGGACTAAGCTCCCAAGGTCCAAATGAGGAGCAGAAGGAAGGAGATTGTGAACAAGGAAGTCAGGACCGCGAGGGGTGCGCCCACCCANGAGGACCTTGGTCTTCCCACAGGGCAGGGAACCCTGACTGCTCTTAGGACTGGACAGGGAGAGGGAGGGTGAGGGGGGAAGGGGAGGGAATTGGGAGGAGGGGAGGAGGTGGAAATTTTTAATAAATAAATGAAATAAAAAATAAATACCAGTACTGCAAAAAAAAAGAAAGAAAGAAATCATAACTAAGTCAAACTCTTTGGGAATATGATACATATCTAAATTTTAAATGATTCCCCATAGAATCTTTTCAGCTATGTTGAAACTTGAATGAGAATGATTTCCCATAGGCTTATATCTTTGAATATTTGCACCTCAGTTATTGAAACCATTTAGAAAGAATTAGTCAGCAAGCCCCCAATTAAATGCTTCATCTTATAAAGTGCCTTGGTCATGGTGTTTCATCAGAGCCACAGGACTCTAAGGCAAACTATAAAAGAAGAACAACACAAAAACACAAGAATTCAGTTTGCCATAAAATCCAAGGAGTGAATACAAGCTTACGAGGACTTCCAAAGAAAGTTATGGTACACAGAGAAAAATGTATAGCTCAATAAAGTTAATAAAAAATAAAAATCACCATAGACTTTCTTTGGAATTTCTGAAGTGTGGAAGAGTGAAAACACTAGGAGATCTCTAGGACGACTCCAGTGTCTCTAGGAAGAGAATCCTTTCTTCTTGTTCCAGTATTGTTGATAACCTAGGGTCTCCTTGACTTGCAGGTGCATCCTTATAAAATCTCCCTCATCACCACAGGATCTTCTTCCTGTATGTGACTTGAGCCTTTCAGCTTTGTTATAGTAACATCCATAAAACAATGACCTACCCTAATGCAATATGATCTCATTTTTACTTGATAAGAGTTTGTAAGACACTATTTCCAAACATGACCTCACTGTGGGGATTTAGTACCTAAATAGATATCTTTTCTGTAGGATGAAATTCTATCGACTGGCCAGAGTTTGCTAGGAATGGTCACATTTGTGGACAAACACAAAGAACAACCTGGGATCTATTTAGTCATGGGTTGTTGAGTTTAAAACACAGCCAGGTTATGTAAATCTTTTTACTATGATTCACTCAGTTGTTCATGTGGGGAAATTGAGGTTGTGAGATTTATTTTCATCTTTCATCACTGGGGCTTTACTGCTTGTTATAAAATAAAAAAATCTTGTAAATTATATGGATCTATTGGTGTCCCTTCAATAAAAATACAATGTGCTATGCTTATTAAAGTAGCACTGTTGATTTTTATAAATGTCTTTATTTTTAGAAGTAGAAAACACTGCCAGTAAAACCTTTATTAAAATAACAATCAATTTTCAAAGGGGACACTTGAATTCTTCTCCATTAGAGATTTTTACGTTCTCAACTCACCTGGCTGGTGAAAAAGCAGACACTTGGAAATGACTTTCCTGTGTTGTGAACATGAGGGAGTTAGTGTGTTCTGCAAGAACAGGAAATGCATCTGCTCGTGCTGAGGACTTTAGTATATTTTTACAAAATCCTTCTGTTTTAGAAAAGTAACTGCATTATATTTTTGAAAAAATATATTTACTTATTTATTTCTGCTCACGGGAAAGTGTGTTTCCTGGAGTTGGATCAAGGACTGAAGTACAAACGTGGAGATGAGATTGTGTATTGAAGAAGTAGAGTTGAACAAATACATATTACCACATATTTTTACTTAAATGACATCATTCTACATTTTTACATGTTCTGTTTTGCATATCTATGACTTTTGTCATAATCTGCGATCTCTCTTTTCTTGTTCATACACTGACCACTACCAATACTGTGTATAAAACATGTCAATAATCTAGCATGTGTCATCAGAAATTTTTTACAGATTATAGTATTGTCTATTATTCATGCAAACACAAAGACATATTTCAATATAGTTATAAAAAATAAAGAGTATTTGGGTCCATAATTGTGGATTACCTCTTCTTAATTATTCATATACAGATATACAGTAAAACTTCTACACTTAACAGCCAAAAGGAACATGCTGCTGCTGAGTTTCCTGTACAACTTTTATCCCCCCTTCCCTTTTTCCTCCTTCCCTTCCTTCTTTCTACTCTTTATTTTCTAATTAAATATTTTTTTATAAGTTTTAAAACCTTCTCTGTATTTTGGTAGTAACCATAGATAGATAGATAGATAGATAGATAGATAGATAGATAGATAGATAGATATTTGTGTGTATACATATGTATGTGTATATGTACATATATTTATATGTATACATGCATGCTATATATTAGTAGCTTCTGTGGTTTCACATTTACTGATAGTCAAGTATATCAAATGGAAACTTTTTAAAAATCACGAGTTTCAATTATCTTTGGATGTAATATAGATTTATAATGATTCTAACTCATCGTTATATAGAGTTACTAATCTTTTACAGTGTTTAACTGAGAAAATCGCCCATGCTTGGCTTGTAGACAAGATCTGACATTTAAAGGGTTTGTTTGTTTCCAGAGAACCAAAGTTCCATACTCAGCAGACGTGAAAGGTGCCTTACAATTACCTGTAACTCCTCTTCTAAGATATCTGCAGTTATTTTTTGGCCTCTGTAGGTATTTGCAATTACACATACACATAAATAAATAGTCTAAAATAAAAAATAAAACCTAATGTGGATATTTATCTATATAAAAAGAGAGTATACAATTTACAATATGCAACTTAGAGTGATCTATAATTTCTACTATACTCTGTGGTGCTCTGAGGAATATTCCTCACGATAAAGGGGAGCCCTGTATGAAGCTCAATGTCTAAATGAAATGTGTATCTTCTCTGGCATATGATTTTGTGGGATATGATATATAAAGATTATGAGAATCAAGACTTAGCATGAGCTATGTATGAATCTGGGGAACATTTTTCTTTAGTCATAGCAACTAAGTAAATATTCTTTCACCTTTTAGAAAAACTACATGCAGAGTGTTCAACTCAGTAAAAATGCTCACAATCTGTAATTCAGTGATCTGATTCAGAGGTTACTCAATAGCGATATCCCACAATGTACTCATGGGACATCAGAATTTCAAATGTTATCTCTTGAGAAACTTCTTAAGAGACATGAGCTCATTCCAGTAATAGGTGAGAAAAGCCTAGGTTGTTGATGGTGGTGTGTTGTGTGAAACTTTGTGTTCAAACAAAGTTTGCCTAGTGATCAGAGAACAAAGTAAGTCACAAGTTAACCAAAGATCTTGGGAGGTGATGGCTCGTGCCTTTAATCCCTGACTTGGGAGATAGGAACTGACGAGGTGAAACGGAGACAAGATCTGAGCCTTTCTGTGTGGAGAAAGGAGATTTACAGGAGACAACTGGCGGCTGCTCCCAGTTCTCTGATCTTATAAGTTTTACTCCGATATCTGACTCATGGATTTTTGTTTGTTTGTTTTTGTTTTTCGAGACAGGGCTTCTCTGTAGGTTTAGAACCTGTCCTGGAACCAGGCTGACCTCGAACTCACAGAGATCCGCCTGCCTCTGCCTCCCATGACTTATGGGTTTTTATTGACTAACATTAATTAGATTAACACTTCAATGGTGGTTGTTTTTGTTGTTTAAAACAATGTTACAGAAACACCTTGTAAAGACGTCCCTCTGTTTTTGAGTCCACTCATTTTGAAGGGTAGGATCTTTTGCTTTATTTTGTTTCACTTTAAAAAAATAAAAGATTAAGAATATAAGAATAAAACCTTAAAACTCAAAACGAAGTATTAGAGTATGTATTTCAGTGTTTTTAAAGAAAGGACCTTGGAGGATTTTGCTAAATCACTTAAAGTACACGTTTTATCAAATTTCCTTTCACATGCATAAGAGCCACTGTAGGAGCACCGCTAAGCCACCTGAAGCTACGTGTGCTGTGTCTAATGTGGAAGAATGCATGCAAGATCCCAGAGTGATCTTATCAGTTCCTATATTCTCAAAGGAATCTGGGATACGGATAATTGCTTTTCAACTTGGCACAACTTACTGTTCTTGTTTCAACCACCAAGACATTGAAGTTAATACTGAAACCAGACTGCAGAACTCAGTTTATTTCAAAATCTTATTTTTCTTTCAATAAAATATTTAAATTTAAAATGCATATATATTTCCATCATTTATCAATAGGTGTTCTGAAAGACATATATTCATTGATATTATTTATTGTTATAAAGGTTTATCATTCCTATTTTAAGTAAGACAGTGCACATCAATCATAAGCCAAGCTTTTAAAACAATTGTGGACTGTCTGCCCTAGGTGTTCACAGTCCCGTGGTGCTGATAGCAGCAACCCATCCACACATGGCTAATTTCCACAGACAGAACAATTCAAGAATTTGTACATTAAAATAAAATTGATGTGTTGCTTCCTAGTTACTATCTCAAAACACTGAAGATTTAAATAAATCAGTAGATTGATTTTTTTTCCATGTAAACAGAGACTTGCAAACACTCATGCAGTCAGTCAGTACTAAACTTAAAATGATATTATTCCCAGCCCATGTAATAATGCTTTAACCATATGTTTGTGAAAACAAGCACGATCTTGTTTTCACATAAGAATAGTTTCATTTTAACTTCCTCAAGTGTGCATAGCAAGGACTGAGACCCAATGAGATGGGACCGCTCTGCTCCCGCTCAGATGGAAGATTCATTGATCTGTTTTGGCAATGAGACATATAATGAGGTAGGGAAAGACTCACAAAACTCAGAGCTTTGAAGCATATGCAGCTGCATATTAATGATCGCATCTGTTATGCTTTGCCTAGAGTTCTCTCTGTCTGCAGAAAGTTGCATAACCACTGTCAAGAGATTTAAAAGGCTTCCATTAATTTGCGACGGCAGCAATTAGCAAGAATGGTGCTAAGGCAGGCTGGATCTCAAGCTGTCATTCCTGTCCATTTTTATTTACGGTTTTATTAGTGTGCACTGTCATTTGCTTAAAAGCGTTAATTAAAACACACACTCATATGAACAATTCGGGAGGATCTTTTTCTTTTAAAATGTCATTTTATGCCCTCGAATTGGTCGCAAGTGAGAAGATATACATGACCTTGTAAAGATAAGAATGAAATGTTGGATCACACATTAGAAGACTGTAAATGCATTACAGTTAATAATCGCCGAAGTCATGGAATGAGCAAATTCTTGGGATAAAAGGATTATGCAATGAACTCATAATGTAGAGGAATCATACAAACCAGTAGTCAGGAGATCAGACCTGAAGCTCTTGGCTTCTAGAAAATGTGAAAGAAAATCATTTTCCTAGCAGTTTTCCCTTTGACAGAAAATATGAGGTTGAATTGGAAAATAGTTTCGCATATGCCTACCTTTATCCTCAATGATTATGATATTCGTAAATCCCAAAATGATTCTCTTTCCTACTTTTAAAATTAATGAATTTCTAGGACTCTTTCATTCCAATATTTTAACGCTAACAACAGTGTTAAATGCTTTTTATTTTCAAAAGATCCCCCCCACACACACACACTAAATACATCATGGTATCTCCTCAATTACTTCTTAAGGATGAGAAAAAATGTTCAGAGCCTAACTTGGCTGTCCTGAGGGAGCAGCAGATACAGCTGCAGTAATAGAAACTCAAACTTAAAATAAGAAAGACAAAGTGGTTTATCTGTCTCATGTTGTCAGAGGCCAGGAGGTGGCTTGCTTCTGGCCTTGGATGATATTTTAAATAATATCAGGGCCTAAGGCAGAGTTCAAGTTTTTGTAATTCTCCACTAAGGCACCAAGAAAGAGAAATGAGTTAGAAAAAATGGCTAGGTCAGACAGAGAGCTTTTTGCTAAAATCCAGACCTGTCACTGACCCATGTGCAGTTATGAAATTTCTTGCATCTGTAATAGGACCTAGGAGATATGAAAAAGTTGAGACTGGATGAAAACTTCTTACAATTGTCATATGCAAGCATGCATATGACTTTGTATAGAGGATAAAATTAGTTGATTTAATATGCAGTAATATAATCAATTTTGGAACATAACATTTTGTATCTTTATTATATCCACATTAAGATTAAAATCCTCTCTAGACATAATAGCATCTTATTTATCAATGGAAAATTCAACACTCTAAGTTCATTTATTTCGTTAAAAAAAGAGGACACTTGATCAACTATGTTCAAAGCAACTTTATTCATAATAGCCAGAAATTGGAAACAACATAGATGCCCATCAGCTGAAGAACGGATAAAATCTGATAAAGTATTACTCAGCTGTTAAAAACAACAATGGCATCATGAAATTTGCCAGCAAAATAAAGGAAACTAGAAAAGATCATCCTGAGTGAGGTAACCCAGACACAAAAAGACAAACAGGGTTAAATATTTGCTTACAAGTGGACATTATCCATAAAGTAAATAATAACTATGTGTCAATCCACAGAAGCTAAATAACAAGAAGGGCTCAAGGAAGGACTCATGATCTCCCTGTGAAGTTGAGATGGAATAGACATCACAAGTGGATGGGATAGGGATCTGGATGGGTGTGGTCATGGGAACAGCATGGATAGGGTGGGGAAGGATGAAGGAAGAGAGTACTTGGAGAAACAGCGGGACTCAGGGAATCATGTCTGGGACAGGCTAGAAACCTACAGCAATGGAAACTCCCAGGAATCTATGAGGGTGACCCTAGCTAAGACTCCTAGGAATGGGGAATACAGAACCTGAACCAATCATCTCCTGTAACCAGACAAGACTTCCAGTGTAGGGATTGGAACCCCAACCCAGACACGTAACTTTAGATCTACAATTTGCCCTACCTACCAGCTGTGTTTAGAGTGAAGGGGGCACAGAAATTATGGAAGTACCAACCAATGACTGTTCCAACTTGAGACCCACACCATGAGAAGAAGACCCCTACATCACCTAGCAGGAGGAGGGGGAGGACACAGAAGCTGGACAGCTCAGAGACCTAGGATAGAAACAAACATGACTGGAAATAAAATAAAATGTCAGTAAAATGATCTTAATGATATTCTGCTTTACTTATAGATTGGTGCCTAACCCAATTGCCATCGGAGAGGCTTTCGCCAGCAACTTATGGAAACAGATGCAGAGACAAACATTAGGGACAATGGTCTATACCCTGTCACTTATATTCTCAATGAATGCTGACTGGCCAGGAGCCAGGCAAGAAGTAGAGGCAGGGCGGAGAATTCTGGGAAGAGGGAAGTGCAGTCCACATTCGTGACCCAGCCTCAGAGGAAGCAAGATGTGACTGCCTCACCAAAAAAGGTACCAAGCCACATGGATAACTCAGACAAGAATTATGGGCTAATGTAAGTTATACGAATTAGTTAATAAGAAGCCTGAACTAATGGGCCAATCAATTTATAACTAATGTAGATTTCTGTGTGATTACTTTGGGGCTTAACAGCTGTGGGACCTGGTGGGACAGAAAACCTCAGTCAACAGAAGTGCTCAGGGAATCCTGTGGAAGGTGGGTAGGAAAGATTTCGGGAGCCAGAGGGGTCAAGAATAACCACAAGAAAACCCACAGAGTGAACTAAACTGGGCTTTGGAGCTCACCGAGTCTAAACCGGCAGCCAGAGATCCAGCATGGAACTGACATAGGCCCTCTACACATATGTTACAGTTGTGGAGGTTGATCTTACAGGACTCCTAACAATGGGAGCTGAGACTCTCTCTGACTGTTGCCTGCTTTGGGGACCCTTCCCTCCTGGTGTCTAGTCTTACTGCAACTTGATAAGCCATGCAAACTGGTATGGGGCAGGGGTCTGGATGCATGTGGGCGTGTGAACAGGAGGGAAAGATGAGGGAAAGAGCTGAAAGATGAACAGAGTACTCGAAGAGACAACTGGACTCAGGGAGTCGCCTGCCCTTTTCTGCAGAGAGGAGAAGGTGAAGGGAAGAACTGGGAGGAAGGAGGAAAAGAGGGGGAAACGTGACTGACGAGGCTGAACTTATTTCTTTATTTATTTATTTAAGTAAACACAAAGAGGATAATATTAATGATTAATTCATGGAATTAATACAAAACTTATATTGATGATTCTGCGTTTTACAAAGTGTCCATGTCCAGTTACTGGAAATTACACTCTACAGTATAAATTTGGTTGACAGATTAATAGGAAATTGGTAACTATAAATGTATTTATTCAGTTGGTTTCCCATGTGGATAATATTAATTATGCAGAACTTAGACATAGAAACAACTCTTCACAGAAATAGTAATAAAAAGTGGAATTTGTCTGTTAGGATTGCATATAGCATCTGTGAGTCTGGAATCAAAGGAAAGTTTCCAGGTAGTGCAGATGGGTGAGTAATTCCTTTCAAATCTGCATCATTTTAATGAAGTGTATTTAATATTGCATAGTCCTTTCTAAACATAATGAAAAGAGATACACTAGTTCAACTTTCTAAAATGTAAAATACATTTGCTCTAGACTTATTTACTGTGCAACCTCTTTTAGTATTTAGTTTAGTTTAGTTTTGTTTTCTATACAGGGTTTCTCTGTGTAGCTTTGGTACCTGCCCTGGAACTAGCTCTTGTAGACCAGGCTAGCCTGGACCTCACAGAGATCTGCCTGCCTCTGCCTCTTGAGTGCTGGGATTAAAGGTATGCGCCACCACTACCCCACCAACCTCTTTTAATTGAAATATTTTTTTCATACAGTAGATTCTTATCTAAGTTTCCCCTACTCCCGCACCTCCTAGATAATTCACATACTCCACCCAGCCAAGTCCATGCATGTCCTTTCTATCTTTATAACAGGCATGCAAATAAGAACAAAAAATGAGAAATAAATTCTCTCTCTCTCTCTCTCTCTCTCTCTCTCTCTCTGTGTGTGTGTCTGAAAAAATAAAATAATAAAGGAATAACATACCTGTCCTATGTATGATGGAAAATAGGAGGTCTATTGGAGATAGAAGTGAGCATGTCTAGAGGCAGGGACGTCTGGGAGGGTCCAGAGTAAACACAACCCTGAGCTAGGCCACTTGAGGAAAGGGGTGAGGGGAGAGGGAAGAGCCATATCAAGAGGCCAGGAGGGCAGAGGGAAGAGATAAAAAAGATAAAAGGACTGCCATTGCAAAATGGCTGGATTATACACGGAAGGGCAAATAGGAGAAGGCGAGCCCTGCCCCTGGCTGGAGAAGGGGCAGATATGCCAGCTGTACCCAGGAACAGATAGGGACTGAAGGATGCTGGGAGAACTTGGCAGCTACATTAGCTTTGATGTGTTAAACGGGCACCTTAGTTAGCCATTTGTTCTGGGTTGGAGATGTAGCAAAAGTCATATAAATACAAAATTGGAAATGATAGTACACAGGCAAAGGTTATATGACAATACTATATTCAGTAAAATATAACTTCCAGTAAATAGATCATTACACAAAATCATCAAATATGAAGTAATATATTATCTTAACAGCATTGAAAGTTAAACTAATGAAATCTTAATACATATCATCCTTCATAAACCTACTGTATTTGGTGAACATTAATTTGCATGTGTGATTCTTGATATGATTGATGTCAGCAATGATTGTATCTTATGTGTGAATAACAAAATCATAAATATAGGATGAGATAGAAAGTACAAAGTAGATATATACATGGGAAGATATACAATGGGCAGAATATAGCTGCAAAAGAAAAAGTCATATATGATAGTTAATTTGTAGGATGTGATAGAAAGAGGAAGAGAATGAAACTATTTAATATCTATCATTACCGAGCTAGCTACTTAGATTTCAGCTTCCTTTACTAACTGGAATTCCCTGGAATGACAGACAATAGGGTATAGAATGAGAGCAACGACGGAGATAAATGCAGAAATAGAGAAAGTGGTAGATTATATTGAGAGTGAGAGAGTACAGGAGGAGGAGGAGATTAGAGAGCAGGAGGAAGGGAGACTAAGAGAGGGAGGGTGTGCAGAGAGATTTACTTCAGTAGTTCTGGAACTTAATCTGTCCCATGCTAGACTGTCTACAAATTGAGACCGAAGCAAGTTGACTGCATGACTCAATTCAAGTCCAGTGATAAGAGCTAGAAAAAAAATAGGTATAGGTGTGATGTCTAGAAGCCCATGGTCAACCTAAGACAGAAAATCAAGATCAGTTTGGAATACAATAGACCTTGCCCTAAATAAATTAAGTAAATATCCTCATCTCTTAATGCATGTAAAGCTAAAATTATTTTAATCAGTTTAAACATGCATGTTTGGAATTATTACAGTTGTTTTTTGCAACAAAGAATAAATGTTATCCCTGTTCCAAAAGTAGTTTATAATGTATGAACAGAGAAGAGCCCAATAAAGTGGCTTTTATGTGATGTGATGAACATAAAATTTAGAAGCCTCAAGGTATATTGCATGTTTTTCATCTGAACTATTCCATATCTCCCAGGTGAACTATTACAAGTTTCCCACATTGAAAAATGTGTCAATTCACTCAATTTGTATAATCAACATGCTAGGTCAAATACCAATGAGAACATAAAACTGTATGTGAGTTTAATGCTGATCTCAGGAAGCCTAAAATCCTGCAGAAATAATCAGACAAATACCATGTAGTAAACTCATTTACATACATTAACTTGTCAGATTGATATCATAATTATGTCATTGAAAATAGCAATAAATTTAGGTCATAAAGCTTAAGTATATTGTATGCACTGTCATGTAAAAGCTGTGCTGTAGTTGATGACATTGTAATTTGATAACAATTTAACAATAAAACCACTCCATGATAGTGTTCTTTTTCCTTTCTTTCTTTTCTTCTGTACCAGCCTGCCTTTCAGGAGCCTTGTCAATAATCTTGACCAGTAATGAATGCCAGTCTTCCTAGTATATCAACACTCAGCATTGTAACAATATTTTAATTGTTTAATCACACCAGTCTTCCTATCCTGTTACTCTATCCATGCCTTTCCAACAATGTCTTTCAAGTTTCTCTCATTCTTTCCTCTCCAGCTGATAGCCTAGTTTTATTTGATTTTATTTGGTACAAGCATATGTATTTGTATAGAAATATGTATAAATAAACCTGCTGGTTCGATTGTAGTTGTTTATGTGTATACTTTGCATTGGCAAGCAATAAGGGGGCTCATCCCTGGGAGAGGTTAATTTTTCTCTGAGTAGTTATTAGTGGTCTGAAGTTCTTTATCATTGGTAGGATCCCAATAAATTCTCCCCTTTCTACACTGACATGTTATTGTTATTGATATTGTTATTGTTCAGTTACTATTTATGCTGTCATATCTAGGAGAGATTGTTTCACAGAATAATTCCTTAGATTCTGGATTTTACAATCTTTCTGCCTCATCTTCCAAAATGTTCTCTGAACCATTGATGCAGGAGCCACAATATGATGTTTGTATTGGGGCTGGGATATTGACAATTTATTGATCATCTGTGGTGTTCTGTGATGGTTTACACAAAACTTCTTTGATAAAGATTGGTGGCTACACTTAACTGTATGTATAAGGATAGGATTTAAAGTGCAGTAAGGAATTTTGCTCAGCTAGTAAAGTTTCAGTAGTAGATGATTTTCTAAGGTCCATGACCTCACTAACCCTGAAATATCTAGCCAGGTTTCCAGTACTAGAAATGATTTTCCTTCTATTGAGTGGGTCTTAACTCCAAACAGACAGTCATTTGTTGCCACTGACATGTGAGTTCTACTTATTGTACTTTTATGCATATCTTGTCATGTTGGTCAATGTCTCGGTTCATGGATGTCAAAGTTGGGTAGGATTGCTATATTTTAATTGCTAGCTTGAGAAAAATTGAATAGTATTTTCTGGAATCATGGACACTAGACTACAAAAAATATATTCAGGTTAGATCCACCTCAGATTATATTAGTCCTGTGTTCTAAGTGTGTTGTGTCTTCTGCAATACTGTCTCACCTTCAATCTCTGAGAGGCAACCAAAAGTCTCAAAGATAATCTGTAATGTTAGGGAAGTCACCCTGACAATTAGGAGTTCTTTTCCCATTTATTATGGGTTAGGTGGTTAGTCAGTAGTTCTTATGCAGAACACTGACCATGCAAATTAGCTTAACTTCCTTTAAGATGTGTGTATGTATATGTATGCATATGTATATATTATTGCTTGAGTTTTTACCAAATAGGCTTTGTGTTATTTGCTTCTACTCTCTTTCTATATTGAATCCTTCCTTCCTCCCCAATTTGAGTCCCTCCCCGATTATTCTGTTTCTCACTTCAAATATTCTATCTGCAACCTGCTATTTGTCTCCTAACACCCCTGCCCTTTTATGATCTCTTTATACTTTCTTGTATCTATGGTTACTCCATGTTGTATACTCACATCTGAGGATATTGAGGTGGGAACCATAAATGAGAGAGAGCATTGGCATCTATCTTTCTGGGTCTGGGTTACATATCTCGGTATAGTCTTTTCTAGGTTCATACACTTTGCGACAAATTTGATGATTTAATTTAGAACTGAATACTATTCCGTTGTGCATATGTACCACATTTCCATCATCTGTTCACATGTGGAAGGACATTTAGGTTATTGTGAATAGTGTGACAATGAATATTTCTGAGCAAGTGTCTGTTAAATAATATGTTGAGTGTTTAAGGATATGTCAAGGAGTGTTATAACTACCTCTCGAGTCTTTACTTTGTAGAAAATATCTGTCATTTTCTTCTTTCTTCTCTTAGAATCAGATGAGTTAAACAGTTAATCATAATAGATACAGAGATATATGACAATACTCATCTAAGTTAGGCCTCCATGGCAAGAATGGAATCATAAAAGTTTTATTAAGATATTAGCTTTCTCATTTATTGAGCATTGAAAACATCTTTGAATGCATTGAGTTCAAATAAGTAGTTTTATATAAATCTAGTAGAAATGAATTTACCACCTTCACCATTAAGGTCAAAATATAGTAAACATCTTTGCAAGTGCATCATTCACATGAAATGAATGTTCATTTATTTAAATGTCAATTTACATTTTGAGTGTTAATTCCAAGTCCTGAAGCTTTAGAAAAAATGTGGATCCTCGGTACTTTGAAACTAGGAGATGTTTGACGGCATCAATGCATCAACATAACCATCCTTTATAGACTATCTTTCTTCTTGTCTTCATGAAACCTTACACATAGATTTTCAAATGACACCATGTAGGTGAAACTGCATAACTGACTTGCCACGTGGCAAAAACAATTTCGTTGATTTAGCATTAGAAATGAGAACATAAAAATGAAGCTTTAAATTTATTTACTGTTTATATTTTATTGCTTTTAATTTCAACTGAAAAATGCAACTAATCATATATGACTTTTTCCAGTAGTTCAGCAGATGTAATAAAATAAAATAAAATGTGGTGTCACCATGGTTTCTGCCCTAACAGACGACTTTCCCTAAAATTCTCAATTAAGGTTCCTCTGGGGTGAGTTGCTTTGACGCACAATATTGCAGTTTGCCCTTGCTGTCTCTACTGAAGATATTTCTTACCATTAACTAACACTTTTTGCTTTGTAGCACTGTGTAAGAATACAGAAGGGCCAAAATCTTGAGATATATGTCACATTACTTTTAGAAATAATGACTTGTTGTCATGGTAACCTTGAACCTAACGAATCCATTTCAAGATCTCAGTTCAGGTATAAAATGAACTGCACAGGAAATTTTAAAATAGTGACTCAGTTGCCTGACTCAAGATAGTTTCATATTCTTTATTCTCCTTCAAATATTAGGCGGCAGAATATTATTTGGAAAATGAACCCTTGGCTCACATAAAATATTTTTTTCTAAAACTAGGAATTAATTTTAATACAAGGCATTTGTAGTATTGTCTTGGTAAGTTTTAAACACATTCTTTTTGCATTTATTTTATTTGACTTGTGTGCATGTGTGTGAGCCTGTGTCAGTATATTCCATGTATGCGGGTATTTTCAGAGCCCAGAAAAGGGTGTTGGAACCCCAGAGCTAGAGAGTTACAGGTGGCAGTGAGCCACCTGGCAAGGCTGACCCAGAAACAGAACTAATGTCCTATGGATAAACACCAAGTACTCCTAACTGCTGAACCCTCAATCTCCATGCAATGTACCTTTCTTAAAACTACTTTTCCTAGGTACCTAACAAGAATAGGCACTTTCTGTGAAACAAGGCCTATATGTAATATGTATATTATATACATATGTGTATGCTTATATGTATACATGTATATGAAAGTATGTGTAATTTAGAGTGTTAGTTGAGTTATGAACAATAATTAAGAATTAAATAAAGGAGAGATGAGTTGACAATGCACTATCTACCAACATCTGGAGAATGAGACTGATGTCTGTCTCACTAACTGGGAAAACAACTGGCTAATGTATCTCTGTTGGCAGCAGTACAAGCAGGGTTTTTGCTGTGCATTCTCAAGAAAACAACAACATGGAAAACAATGTGCAACAACCAGCGCAGTAGCGTAAATCTCCCTGGCCCTGCTTCTATGCGTTATTTATCTAATGGTAAAATTAACTTAGGGAAATGATCTGCAAGGCTTGTGGCATGTCATAGAAATATTTAATTATCAAAAACTATTTCTGATATTAAATTCTAAACGAGCAGTTTAAATTTGTTAGTGGCAAAGCATGAAGCTAGAGTGAAAATTTAAATGCAAAAATACCTTAAGAACAAATATTATGAAAATCCTTCTGCCCTGAAAATTCTGGCAAAGGTTTCTTTTGTGTAGCCAACAGCAAGTAAAACCAATCCTGTATCTCCCAAGAGACATCCAACAGGATGTTCCAGCCACCACCCATTCAGCATAATTAGTCCAGAGAGCTGCAGCAGGGCCTCGTGGGTCAGGATGAGGCATGTGGGAGGCCAGACATCCATTTATCTCAGTAGTTAAAGATTCAACATTACATTGGGTTTTATAAATGTAAAAGCATGACAAAATTAACTTTCATTGCCTAGATGTAACATTTTTGTTTGCTTCAATGTTTGCATTAAAAAGTTCAAGCTAGAAAGGTCCTAACTAAATACACTACATGAGAATTCTTATAACTTCAGAGCAAAGTTCAAATCCTGAGCTACAATTGCTCTGTTTTTCAAGTTATTCTTTTCTAATAAGCAATGAAACTTTTTATTATTTTTCACATTATAATGGATTCCATTTATATTTTGATGAATAGACACACTAAGCCAGGTGTGAATTGGTTGCATGTTTCGCTCCGTACATACATCATTTAATTCTTTTTTAATCTCACATTCTGGAACCTAGACTATAAAATGTATTATTATTACGTGTCACCTCTAAACACAATAGCACTTTACAATTGTCTTCAGCATAACTGTAGCTCTAAGATAATCCCATGTATAAGCTTTTATTCTGTTTTAGTGAAGATAGATTTTCTCTTATGCAATACATCCTAACAGAGCTGACTCTCCATCTGCTCTAGCTACCCCATATCTCAGCTCTCTCTGAGATGCACTCCCACTCCCTTTGCCTTTTCAGAAAAGAGAAGAACTAATTTTTCATATTATACAATAATTACATAATTTATTTTTCTTCCCTTCCTCCAAACCTTCCCATCTGTTCCTACTTGCTCCTTTTCAAACTCATGACCCCTTTTCACATTGTCATTACATGCATGTGTGTGTGCATGTGTGTATAGAATATATACATACATGCATGATGTCTATGTCTATGTATATGTGTAAACATATATTCCTAATAATAACATGCTCAGACTATATAATGTTAGCGCATGCATGATTCCAGGGCTGACCATTTGGTATGGGATAAACAATTGATATGATCTTCTCTGAAGAAAATTATTTCCCCTCCTTCAGGATTCCTTAGTGGCCTGTACTTCTTTGTATATGGTTGAGGCTTTGTGGGCTTTCCCCTGTACACTTTGGAGTATCAATTATTGTTTTCTTTGTTCTGCTCATGACTAGGCAGTCATATTGATGAAACTTTATGGGTATAGTTTTTCAGATTCCTAGGAGAAACAGTCTCACTGCAAACTCTCTGATGTGTTGGCTCTTACAGGCTTTTTATACTTATTATTATTAAAAATTCCCGCCTCCTCCCCTCCAC
>LOEQ01001328.1:6656-19100 GCA_001685075.1 Bramus lutescens
TCATGTATCCCGAGACTTGAGTGAGAGTCTCCCCACACCGGGGGTCTTTCAAGTGCTTTCACTGAAGTTTTTTCTCTCCTCCACTTCTGAGGGCTCTACTAGGAACAAAACTTGTAGAAAACATGTCTTCTTTGTATGTAACATAGAAAAGGGGAACGACATAGATCTCCTATGGACTAATCGTTGCTGGCTCCAGGGACAGTTTTGAAAACAGTATAAACTTTCGTGATCTGAAATGCTGGCAACAAAAATTTGCCGAGTTGATCTCGCTCTTCTTATGCAAATGTTGCTAGAGGCAACAGCATGCTGTCTGTGCAGGTCTCACAGCCCCGTTGCCAGGGCCGAGGCTTCTGGGTCATGCCTCAGAAACATTCTGGTTGGCTGCCTTGCCAAGCCGACTATATCAGAGATGTGGGCGTCCAGGCAGCTCTGCTGTCCCTCAACAAGTCTGTAACTGAACTCTCTACCAGGATTTCTTCTGAAATGTTGGACTTAGTCACTCACTGTACCTTACAGAGAGCCGCTTTATAGTAACTCTAGATGCCACAGTAATCTAGCGCCAATTTTCAGTGAGGCAAAAGTGAAAATGGAGGTGATTACGTTTTCGATATTATCCCTATAGCCCTGTTTTCTTACACTACAAAGGTGTGACTCAGCAAACCCTCCAAAATATCATCTAACTCTGTACCAAGCCCTGTCTCCCAACCCTAACTGGATTTTCTACATAAAGGAGTTTGTGAGCCTCTAGCAACATTTGCATAACAAGAGCGAGATTAGCTCTCTTGGGACTGATAATTAAAACAGTGCTTCCAAATGCTGTAGCACTGCTACAGAGCAGAAATGTGGCAACATCTGGGCTGATGGGATAACAGAAATCACCAAACAAGGTCATCAGGGTCAATCATATTCTAATTGGAATTTGAATGATTTCATCTTCCTGATCAAAAATTATTCTCATTAACTGTCAATATGTGTAAATGTGTGATCTACAAATGTAAAACAGTAGAGTAAAATGAAGCATGGGAAATAGCAGATTGTAGCAAAATTCAGAAAGGTCACCAGTCTTCTCATGCAATGCTTTCTAGTAATGCAGTAGGAACCGGTCGTGCACACCCTTGCAGATGCTGCAGACTGCCGGGAAATGTCCCTGTTCCTCTACTGGAAGGCGTGTTTTATATTTTATGCTTCTTTAGCTCTTCCAGTAGAGGAAAACCCCTGATGCACTGGAGTAGATGAAGAACCAATTGTTTTTGAGGAATAATTTTGTTGTTGGACATTATTTTCTCCTGTGGAACAAAAATTAAATTTGTGCTATTAGTTTCTTTTCCCGTGACCCAGAAGAAAGTAGTATGTACTTTGATCTGTGTAACATGTTATTTGTCTGTACCCACTGGTGCTCCACAAAAGGCATGCATAGCCTATTGACAATTAGCTGATGTTCATATATAATTCTCTTGACTTGAGGCAAAGATGAGCATAGACTATAGTTAAAATCTGTATATTCTTTTTTTCCTTTCACCAAACTGATGTTGAAAATTTATACTAAACCATTACAGTATTTCTTCACCACATTTGAGGAAAGCAAGAATGGATCCAGGGGCTGAGATGCATTCAAGGTCAAAACAATGCCAGATTCTCGCTGTCTGAATTAGGCTTCGGCTTGTGCTTACCTTTCTTGCTCAAAGTACTGAGTCTCCTGTTTCAGGATTGACATTAGAAAATTAGACAGATCGAGATCAATCTCAGAGATCTAGAGGCTCTCAATTCTGGGAAGATTGCTCTCCTCGGGATGGGTAACCTAGTCTCAGATATACATCTCTCTTCATTTCTAGCAAAGTTGAAAATGTAGAATGGTTAACAAAGGAAAAATTGATGTTAATCATCCATAGTTAGTAGAACACACATGCACACCACACAATATGTATACTTCTAATTATATGCATGTGCTTGCAAATATTACAAATGTGTATAGATTTTAAGCCATAAATTTATAAAACAGCATATGCATAGCAGTAAAGAACCCTAAATAATACTGACATACACAGATATTAACTATTTCATTAGAAAGTCTGACTACACTTTTCTTTTGCTTTTTTCTTTTTCTCCCACTGAAAGACCCCAATAAATCCAGACCCCTCTAGCAGGAAAAACATAGAGCCAAAGAGAAGAGCTAAAAATCTAGATTAGCTGGGTCAGTAACTCTTATTTCAGGAACTAGCTGAAGATAAAGTTAGATTTTAATCTTGAGAAACAGGGAGTTACCCCCTTGTGATTTTTCACTGGTATTTTCAAAATTTTCAATGATCATTGGCATTTGTGGAATTTTCCAATGATACTCTCTCTACCCCCTTTGGATTACTGGGTTGTGGTTTCTTCTCTTAAATCCCTTTCTCCCAGCCACTTGGGGTCATACTCCTCCCCTGTGTGGGTTATGAGTCTTGGGCCCCAGTGCTGGTACCTATCAATAAACCTCCTGTGATTGCAGCAAGGACGGTCCCTCGTGACTTACTGGGGGGTCCTGTTATCCCGAAACTTCAGTTAGAGTCTCCTTACATTGGGGGTCTTTCACCACAAATTGGATAATTTAAATCCTTCCACATGAAATCTCCAATCAAGACCCCATCAGTTTTTAAGTAAGAGATTTAGAAAATTTGACCTACAATTTAAATTTAAACTAAGCTGTCACTTTAAAAAAGGAGGTATCATTACATATTCTGAAGTGTTAATTTTTCTAAAATTGTGAGTTTTAACAGATTTTTTTCTCTTGATGGATGATAAGTCTTAAAATTATTGAAAAAATATAAAAGGGATTTTATGCAAAGATTCTATCATTGCATCACTGACTTTTCTAAATTGTAATCTTTAACCTTTCATTCAAAATCTGAAATGTAGGAAAACATTAATAGTAATGTGGAAATTTTCTCAAAGAAATATCTTACAGATGTAGAAAGGAAGTTTTAAAATTAGTCTTGTGTTGGGCCAAAATTATCTCAGAGCCTGTACCTTAACGCCTGTAAGACAAAAAGCCTGCCTTAAGTTTGAAGGATAGCCTCAAAGCTACCTAGTGAGGATGAGACAGCAAAATCTATGTAGATGCCCCTCCAGTCAGAGGGAGGGCTTGGCTGTCTCTCATTGGTTGGAGTTACCCCCACATCACACTGTGTCATTTAACCTATATAAGCTGATGCTCACAGTACTAAGTTGAATTCCTACTTTGACTTGATTCCCTATCATGTCTGATTATCATGAGTCATGGGGCTGCAGAAAGGGCACCTTTCCCTAGGGAATAAGGCCAAAGAGGCCTTGCAGTCTTGTTACCAAAGAACAGAAAAATACTGAAAAACAAGGAAAGGACATTTTCATTTTCTATGTACAACCTTTTCATCCTATGACAAAGATACAAAATTATATAAGGTATAATTTTAGCCTCTTAAATCTCTACTATTCTGTGATTTTGAAAGAAATGTATTCTAAACTTAGTATATTTCTGCTGTGGAAAATCCCTTTATACACTATGAAGATTTGTTGCTGTGATATTGTTTAATAAGCAAGCTGACTGGCCAAGGGTTTAAAAAGCAAGCTGACTGGCCAATAGCTGAACAGGACAAAGCTAAGCAGGAAAGCCAAACTAAAGATGTTGGGAAAAAAAGTGGAGTGAGGAGTCACCAGTCAGATACACAGGGAGAAGGAGAACGTACCATGCTAAGAAAGGTGCTTCAGTGTGGCAGAGTGTAAATAAAAATATGAGTTAATTTAAGTGTAAGAGTTAACTAGTAATAAACCTGAGCTATTGGCCAAACACTTACAATTTATATTCAGCCTCTTTGTCCTCTGCGTCAGTTACTTGGGAGCAGGAAGTTGGAATAGGAAATGTTTATTTACATTAGGCATTTCAATGTGCAGTCAAAAATGTCTACATAAAACCTGACAAAGCTTTACAAGGACAATTCTAGACACATAAGAACAGAGTCAAGCATGGCTTCTTGGTAGCTGCCATTTTTCTGGTGGACTCTGTTTTCTGGCAGTGAGCAGAGGTACAGCTCCTTTAAGAGATGGCTTTCTGGCTTGTGCTAGTGGCAAAAATGTGTGGCTCTTTTAAGAGGTCCTACTACCAAACACTTATATGGTATTTATGAGCAGCTGGTGGCATAGACCTAGAAACTTCCCAGAGTTGAAACAATAAACATGGTTCCCAGAGCTGGCAGTATGAGACCTCCACCATGAGACTAAACTGTCAGGGAACCGAAGGGTTGGGCCTAGCACCAGCAGGCCATTACTTAAGTTACACAGCATGTTTATTTTGCTCACACAGACAGAAAATGCTACAGACACACAATAAGAAAGATTCATATGGATAAAAATAAAAACCTATAAAATGGGTTTCAGGGTGATATATATATGGTTGGAAGAGAAAAGAGAAAGACTATATATAATTTTAGATGTAAAAATAATAAAGTCCTTAAAAGGGGGAGTAAAGTAATATAATGGAAATATGCCACACAATGATGGAAAATATACAGAGAGTATGGGTTATGTATATTATCATGCTGTCTTTAAAATTTTTGGCTTCTAAACGGCCTTGGATTATGAAAATTGCTATATTAAACCAATCTATATCTTTTAAAATTATCTTGACTTTAAAATTTAAAATCAAAAGATATGTTACTTTGGGGGAGAGGTTATGCTTTTGTCTCCATGGGAAATGAGAGTCTGTGGATTCATTCCAGGTTAACAAAAATCAGGTTTTGTCAAAGAAGATACCCTGAAAAATCTCCAATAGGAACTGATGGGCCAGGTGATCAAGCATCCAGAACAAGCTACAGGTCACTGACTAAGAAGATCCAGCCTCACAAATACTCCAGTCAACAATTAACAATTATTCTGATTTTAGTATAGACAAGTGGTGTTCGAACTGCTAATATGGAAAGTAACTATCCTGTAAGCCTCCTTCATTTCTAGCCAAAAGTAGACTCCTTCACAATGATACCTGTACTTCTAATGTAACAATGCATGATGCAAATTGTGTTGCTAGGACAACAAGCCTAGGGCATTGGGTGAAAGACTATAAAGACAGTTAGGAAAAGAATTTTCATAGTATGCCTTTATACTTTAGGCACAGAAGATAAGATAATCTAATATGTAGTATATATGGGAAAGAATCACATTATCAAGAAACATTTCAAAAATTTCGATTACAAAATGAAAAATTTTACCTTTTTGCTAGATGTTGAGCAGAAACAAGGGGAAAAAACACCAAAAATTCATTTTCTTCTTCATATCCTTAAATTTAATGACTTGAGCCGCAAAGATTTGTAGCCTTGTGATTTCTCTAGAAATCCTATGAAAACATTGTCCAAAGACAAATTAGCCAGAGTAAAACAGTTCAGTTAGCACATGTAGCCCACACATGGAGAGTGAGTGAGGAGAGATTGGGAGAGTTAGAACTGGGCTGAAATACAGCATCTCTTCAGAGACAAATCCAATCAGAGAACAATACTCTATAGAAAAAAAAAAGGAAGCTTTTACTTTCAGGGAAGCAAACTGTGAGATAGCAAATGTACAGGAAACAAACCAAGACAGCTTGATTCATGACTATCCATCAGAGCACCAATTGCCCAACTTTTGCAAAACTATATTTGTTGCTTTTTAGGTCTCTTTGACAAAATATCTAATTAAACAACTTAAGGGAGAAATGGTTTATTTGGGTTCATAGTTCAAGGCACAACCTATCATGGCAGGGTGGTCAAGGCATCAGGAGCATGAAGCAGCTCGTCACATCACTTCTGCAGAAGAGGTCAACTAATGCATGCTGTTACTCAACTCTTTGTACACTTACACAGAGCAGGATCCCCATAAAGAGAAGATGACTGTAGTGGGTATCTTTCCCATGTCAAGGAAGATAATCAAAAAAACTCTCCACAGAGATCCATCTGCCAGGTGACCCAAGATGCTGTCAAGTCGACAATTATCACTAAATAATCACAATGACTGTAAAAATTCTCCTAGAAAGCAGATTCAAGGGCAGCCTGCATTTCTCAAAAACTTCTTATTTAAGTAAGACAAAATTCCTAGAAGCATTCTAGCAACTTTCCCCCACTTTGCATTTCCCTGATAGCTGAAGATGTTGAACATTTCCTTAAGTATCTTTTGGTCATTTGAAATCCTTCTGTTGAGACTTCTCTGTTCAGTACAGTACCTCATTTTTTAATTGGATTATTTATAATATTAATGTCTAATTTCTTGAGTTCTTCATATATTTTGGAGATCAGACCTTTTTCCTATGTAGGGTTGGTGAAGATCTTTTCCCATTCAGTAGGCTGCCTTTTTGTTTTACTGACTGTGTCCTTTGCTTTTCAGAAGCTTCTCGGTTTCAGGAGGTCCCATTGATTCATTGTTGCTCTTATTGTCTGTGCTACTGGGGTTTTACGTAGGAAGAGGTCTCCTGTGCCCATGTATTGCAGGCTACTTCCCACTTTCTCTTCTATCACGTTCAGTGTGGTTGATTTATATTGAGGTCTTTAATCTATTTGGATTTGAGTTTTGTGTATGGCAATAGATATGAATCTATTTTCATTCTTCTATAAGTTGACATCCAGTTAAGCCAGTACCATTTGTTGAAGACGCTTTCTTTTTTTCATTGTATAATTTTAGCTTCTTTGTAAAAAAAAAAATCAGGTATTCATAGGTGTGTGGATTAATATCCGGGTCTTCAATTTGATTCCATCGGTCAACATCTCTGTTTTTATGACAATTCCAAACTCTTTACATTACTGTAGCTCTGTAATAGAGCTTAATGTCAGGGATAGTGATACCTCCGGAAGTTCCTCTATAGCACAGGACTATTTTGGCTATCCTTGGTTTTTTGTTTTTCCATATGAAGTTGATTATTGTTCTCTCAAGATCTGTGAAGAATTGTGTTGGGATTTTGATGGGGATTGCATTGAACCTACAGATTACTTTTGGTAGGATTGCCATTTTTACTATGTTGACCCTTCTTAACCAAGAGCATGGGAAATCTTTCCTTTTTCTGGTATCTTCTTCAATTTCTTTCTTCAAAGACTCAAAGTTCTTGTCAAATAAGTCTTTCGCTTCCTTGGTTAGTGTTACCCCAAGATATTTTATGTTATTTTTGGCAATTGTGAAAGGTGATGTTTCTCTGATTTTCCTCTCAGCTTCTTTATCATTTGTGTATAGGAGGGCTACTGATTTATTTGAGTTGATCTTGTATCCTGCCACATCATTGAAGGTATTTATCAGCTGGTAGAGTTTTTAGGTTCAGTTATGTACATTGTCGTATCATCTGCAAATATTGAAAGTTTGACTTCTTCCTTTCCAACTTGAATCCCCTTGATCTCCTTTTGTTGTCTTATTGCTATTGCTAAAACTTCAAGAACTATGTTGAAGAGATATGGAGAGAGTAGATAGCCTTGTCTTGTTCCTAATTAGTGGAATCACTTCAACTTTCTCTCCATTTGATTTAATGTTAGCTGTCGGCTTGCTGTATATTGCTTTTATTATATTTAGATATGATCCTGTATCTCTGATCTCTCCAAGACTTTTATCATAAAGGGGTATAGGATTTTGTCAAATGCTTTTCAGCATCTAATGAAATGATCATTTTTTTTTCCTTTTGGTCTATTTACATGTTGGATTACATTGATAGATTTTCATATGTTGAACAAGTCCTGCATCTCTGGGATGAAGCCTACTTGATCATGATGGATGATGTTTTGATGTGTTCTTGGATTTGGTTTGCCAGTATTTTATTGAGAATTTTTGAATCCATGTTCATGAGTGAGATTGGTCTGCAATTCTCTTTCTTGGTTGAGTGTTTGTGTGGTTTTAGTATCAGGGTAACTGTAGCCTCAAAAAAAAAAGTTTGGCAATGTCCCTTCTGTTTCTTTTATGAGGAATACTTTGAGGAGTATAGGTATTAGCTCTTCTTGGAAGTCTTGGTAGAATTCTACACTAAAACCACCCAGCCCTGGGCTTTGGTGGGGGCAGAGGTTGGAAGGTTTGTTGATGACAACTTCTATTTCCTCGCAGCATGTAGGTCTGTTTAAATTGCTCACCTGGTCTTGATTTAATTTTGGTATATGGTATCTATTTCTTTTACATTTTCCAGTTTTGTGAAGTACAGGTTTTTTGTAGTAAGACCTAATGATTCTCCAATTTTCCTCAGTTTCTTTTACTATGTCCCCCTTTTCACTTTTGATTTTGTTAATTTGGATGTTCTCTCTCTGCCTTTTGATTAGTTTGGATAAGAGTTTTTCAATCTTGTTGATTTTCTCAGATAACCAGTTCTTTGTTTCATTGATTCCTTGTATTGTTTTTGTTTGTTTGTTTCTATTTTGTTGATTTTAGCCTTCTCATTTCCTGTCTTCTACTCCTCCTGGGTGAGTCTGCTTCTTTTTGTCCTAGAGCTTTCAAGTGTACTGTTAAATTTCTAATGTGTGCTTTTCCGTTTTCTTTATGTGGGTACTTAGTGCTATGAACTTTCCTTTTAGCACTGCATTCATAGTGTCCAATAGGTTTTGATATGCTGTGCCTTCATTTTTATTCGAAGACTTTAATTTCTTTCTATTTCTTCCTTGACCCAGGGGTGGTTCAGTAGATAACTGTTCAATTTCCATGAGTTTGCAGGCTTTCTGAGAGTAGTATTGTTGTTAAATTCTAATGTTAATACCTGGTGATCTGATAAGGCACAGGGGGTTACTCAATTTTTTTTTGTATGTATGGAAGTTTGCTTTGTTACTGAGTATGTGATCAATTCTAGAGAAGGTTCCATGAGGTGCTGAGAAAAAGGTATATTCTTTTTTGTTTGGGTGGAATGTTTTATAGATGTCTCTTAAGTCCATTTGATTCATTACATCTGTTAGTTCCCTTATTTCTCTGTTAAGCTTATGTCTAGTTGACCTGTTCATTGGTGAGAGTGGAGTGTTGAAGTCTTCTACTATTAGTGTGTGGGGTTTGATGTGTGATTTAAGTTTTAGTAATGTCTCTTTTCATATGTGGGTGCTCTTGTATTAAGGGCATTGATGTTCAGGATTGAGACTTCATCTAGATGAATTACTCCTGTTATGAACATAAAGTGTCATTCTTCATCTCTTCTGATTAATTTTAGTTTGAAAACAATTTCTTAGACATTAGATAGCTGTACCCACTTGTTTCTTGGATCCATTTGATTGGAAAACCTTTTCTCAACCCTCTACTCTGAGGTAATGTCTGTATTTGAGGTTGAGGTGTGTTTCTTGTAAACATCAGATGTCTGAATGCTGTTTTCATATCCATTCTCTTAGCCTATAGGTGAAGTTGAGTCCATTGATATTAAGTGATATTAATGACCAGTGGTTGTTAACTCTGGTTATTTTTCTGTAGTAGTGTTTTTGTGTTTCCCTTCTTTGGGTTATTCTTGTAGGGTGTTGTCAGATGTCTGTGTTTTTGTGGATGTTCTTAGCTTCCTTGGGTTGGGGTTTTCCTTCTAGTACTTTCTGTATGGCTGGGTTTGTGAATATGTATTGTTTAAATCAGTTTTCCAAGAAATATCTTCTTTTCTCCATTGATGGTTAATGAAAGCTTTGCTGGGTATAGTAGTCTGGGCCTGCATCCATGATCTCTTAGTGTGTGTGGCACATCTATCCAGGACTTTTTGGTTTCATGGTTTCCATAGAGAAGTCAGGTGTAATTCTGATAGGTTTACCTTTATATGTTACTTGATCTTTTTTCTTTGCAGGTCTTAATATTCTTCTTTCTTTATTCTGTATGTTTTGTGTTTTGATTATTATATGGTGAGGAGATTTTTTTGACCCAGTCTATTTGGTGTTCTGTAAGCTTCTTGTACCTTCATATGAATAACCTTCTTTAGGTTGGGAAAGATTTCTTCTATAATTTTATTGAATATATTTTCTGTGCCTTTGAGCTGGAATTCTCATTTTTCTACCCTTATTGTTCTTAGGTTTGGTCTTTTCATGGTGTCCCATATTTCCTGAATGTTTTATGTTAAGAATTTATTAGATTTAATGTTTTCTTTGACCAATGAGTCTATTTCTTCTATAGTATCTTCAGTGCCTCTGATTCTTTCTTCTATCCCTTGTATTCTGTTGGTTATACTTGTCTCTGTAGTTTCTGTTCCTTTACCCAGATTTTCAATTTCCAGAATTCCCTTGATTTGTGTTTTCTTTATTACCTCTATTTCAGTCTTCAAGTCTCAAACTGTTTAGCTCACCTGTTTCATTGTTTTTTCTTCATTTTCTTGGGGTTCTTTGAGGGATTTATTTATTTCTTCCAATTTTATGTTTGTCTTCTCTTCCATTTCTTTAAGGGAGTTTTTCACTCCTGTTTAAAGGTCGCTATCATTTTCATAAGGTTATGTTTAGAGTTGTTTTCTTCTACTTCTGGGTTAGGATTATCAAGTCTTCCTATCGTGTGACCACTGGGTTCTGGTGTTGCCATGTTGCTTTTTAGAGGAATTCTTACATTGGCACCTATCCATCTCTTCCTTTCAATGAGGCCGGCATTGTTTTTGCATCTTGGTCCAATCCTGGCTGTGCCTGTCTGAGTATTTGGGAGTTTTTCTTGGTCTGCTTTGTACTGTCAATGTCTGTCTCAGAAAGCCTCTGAGGTCTCTATATACCCATTCTCTTGCTCTTCTCTCCTGGTTTGCTCTCTTGGTGCTCTTTCTTAATCACCTCAGTGTTGCAGCATGCTCAAGCTCTTGGTTCTCTCAGTATTATAGCAAACTCTCAGTTCTTAGGTGGGGTGTGGCTAGTAGTTTGGGAGGTCCAGTGGATGGGTTTGTCTTTTGGGAGAGCCGAACTACAGAAAACTCTCTGCTGACAGGCTAGAAAAGCTGAGGGAGTTGGGGAAGGGCCCCTGGGTTTTGTCCCACTGGGGAGGTCCTAGAAAATGGAGTGTCCAGTCCTGTGGTGGTTCACTCACCTCTTAAGTTCACTCAGTATTGGAGCAAGCTGTGTTTCAGAGTTCCACCAAGGTTGCAGGAGAATAGATGGGTTTGAGGGCAGGGTGTAGCTAGCAGTTTGGATAGCAGCTGGATGGGTTGCGGGATGGGGGGCTAGCCACAAGAAACTCCCTGCAGGCTGACTAGAAAAGCCAAGGGACTTGGGGAAGGGGCCCGGAGTTTTGTCCTGCTGGGGAGGTCCTAGAGACTGGAGCATTCTGCCAAGTGGCTATTTGCTGACTTCTTAGGTCCCTTCAGTATTGGATCAAGCTGTATTTCAGAGTTCCTCCGAGGTTTGGAAATCTTATCACATTGTATCTTTGGTCTGAAGAAAACTTTGCAAGATCTCATATGGTTAGATAAACACAGTGTTTAGAAAGCATCTTCCCTGTAGAATGTAATATATTTAGTTATAAGTCCTGCTAACCAGTAATTAGATATTTTAGGAGCTTTTTTTTTATAAAAAAACTCATATTTTATTTAAGAAAAAACAAGGATATCTTATTTATTTGACCATAGATGGATAAGACAGACCATGTTTAAAAATCATGCCAACAAACATTACAATCTGCCTTATTGTGCCAATGTTACAAAAAGAACTACTTCTAAAAGATGACTTGTAAGGGGGAAACCGTATACAAATAAATGAAGCAATAATTAAAGTAGGAGCCCCTATACCCTGGAGCATCACAGGTTGAGGGACAGGCTGAGACTGTGGAAAGAGCTTTTGATGGAGATCCAAAATGCTGTCACTGACTGGAGGAAAATGTGGCACTGTAGAAAGAATGACAGGAGATGGCTTCTGTACTGACTTTATTGCTGTTCCACCTGCACCTGATAGAGTGGTTGTTAAGAAATAAGTCAGGCAGTTTCTCATCCAAGCTACCCCATCTCTTGGCTATGTACTGCAGGGACAAGGCCCCCCTATTTTGTTTGGAAATACTGCTTGAGCAAAACCAGATGCTCAGGCTTCTGGTACTTTATATGGGGTGAAGGACAATTGAGGGATCCACAACAAGCTGGATTTATACCCTGTGCCTTGTCAATTGAGACCTTATACTCCCTTTTATTAGCCTCATCCTAGAAGGTTGCACCAATGCTGAAGAGAAAGAGAGAGGGGAATAAGCTTTATCCCCCGATGACCAGAGAGAAGGATAAAAAAGTATTTTGTGTCCCATAAAATTATCCTCTCCTCTTAATGAAAACAAGTCATGTGTTGGTAGTTTTATTTCTTATCATCCTTATTTTTTTTATCAGAGATCCTTTTAAATTATTCTCATATACTGAACATTTATTTTGCTTATCAGCTTTTTAAAGAATAACTTTTAAAAGTGTGTTCAACTTTGTTAATAGGTTTTTCACTTACTACTGTCTGTTTATGTCTAATTGAATTGTCAAAACTTTTAGAAGACTGCTTCTCATTCTCCTGCTCTCATTTTGACAGTTGTTATCCCATATTTATATGTGTGTGTCTATATATATATATA
>LOEQ01001328.1:19135-43304 GCA_001685075.1 Bramus lutescens
TGTGTGTGTGTATGTGTGTGTGTGTGTCTGGTCTCTGCTATTATGAAAACCATTTTTGGTTTAAATATCATCTAGTTCGATATAAGAGTGTTTTGTCTTTTCTAGAATACTTTAGATTGATTTTCCCTGTCTATGATTTATTTTGACCTTACACTGAAATATTCTGGCTTTAGATTTCTGTGCTAGTTTTCAGGCTAAGTTTCTCTGGTTTTACTAATTTTTATTAATCTTCATATTAGTTTCAGTCTGCCTTCGTAAAACATTTTTTAAACCTTATTTTCTTTTTTACTGATGTGCATGTATCTGTCATGTGTGTGTGTTGGAGTCCACAGGGAAGTCACAGAAAGCAACATTACTTTCTTGCATGGTAGAGTTCTAGGTGCTGTGTGCTGTGGGTGCTGGGGACTGAAAGTGCTCATGACTACTTAGAGCATTTTTATGTCACCAATTTATTTGTGGTTTTATTTAAGCTTCCTGGTTTATGTTGCTTAGATTATGCTATACATTTCTTTCCTATAATTTCTATTCCTTCCAACACCAAATTTTGCTTTATTATCCTTTTTTTGAATTTTAGATAGAAAGTTTTTTTAAATTGCTAGGTTGGCATTTGGAAGGAGCAGCAGAACTCCTGCATAGCAGGAGGGGGTCCAGGAAATGAGCTGTTGCTAGGCTGGGGCCCTAGGGAAGAATTTACAGTAGAAATAGGGCTGAGGTAGGAGAGGCCAAGGGACAGGTTAAGTCAGTTGACCCAACCAGTAGCCAGTCATCTCCTCTCAATAATGTGGTGAAAAATAGCTCTAGGCAGAGGTGCTCATTTACAATCTAAGGAAAGTCAGAAGTGACTCTTCTCTGGAATTTCTGGCCTCCAGCAAGGGCATTCTCAGAATGTCTGTGTTGCTTTGAGGTTCCTGCCCTACCTGATTAGCTTCTATCCCATTTCCAGCATTCTTCTCAAAAGGATCCCTCTGAAGAAGTAACCATAAAAGCATTAAAAATTCAGACCAGAGATCGTTTATCTTCTTTGTCTAATGGCTACTGAAAACTCCCTTTGTTCTTTCAATTTTTATATTGCCCCTCATTTACCTCATGAATGCCAGCCTGAATTATACATATTTTACTCTTTTCTTTGTTTTTCCCTGTTGATTGTATTCCTCCATAGCATTTTAAAATTATTTTTAAATTAACATGCAAAGTAGAGGTTTAACTGGACATTTTCATATATGCTTTGTTTCCTTGATCTTGCTTCACCTCTTCTTTCCTACATACTGGTGTCCTCTCCCTGAAACTTTCTTCTTTTGTGTCACATACAGCCTATTCCTCTCTTCCCTTTTCTCTTGAGAACCTTATTTCCCCTTTCATGGTCACCTACACACACACACACACACACACACACACACACAAACACACGCACACACACAAGCATGCACACATAAAAAACAATAAAGATAAATAAAAATTACCATCTATATCTGGCAGAAAACAGTCAATAGTTCTCTCTCTCTCTATCAGATTCTATCGTATTTTACATAACTATGATTTCCAGCTTAATCCATTTTCCTACAAATATAATGATTACATTTTTCTTTACACCAGAATAAAATTCCTTTTTGTTGTATTGCTACATTTTCTTTATCCGTTTATCTATTGGTAGACTTCTAGTTTGGTTTGACTCTTTAAGTATTACAAATTGCACAGAACTTTTGAAAGTATTTCCACAGAAGAAATTTGAATCCTCTGAGCACCTGCTGGGGTGGCAGAAGTGTCATAGGACAGGGAATCCACTATGGGGTTTCTTGGGAACTAAGAGTATGTCTCCCATATCATGTTTCCTTTGATTTGATTGCTTCTGCTACTTTCTTATTTCCACTTGAGCACAGCACTAAATGGACAATAGGGTATAAAAGCAATGGTATTCATGAAGTGACAGCAACCAAGTACTTGTAGATGACTCAGTTTGGTATTTCATTGAAAATTAAAATATAAGTATAAAAACGAAAAAGGTTGCATTCCGAAAATAAACCTGTAAGAAGCATAACTGAAAACAAAATGGCTACCCTCCTCCTCTCTCCCCATTGAGTTCTCACTGTGGTTGCTGGTATACTACATGGTAATATTTTTATTTTTACGCTGTACCAACAATAATTCCTTTTCATTGATTTCTTTATGAAAATTGTAAGAATCACACTGCGTACACTGCTCCATAGCTTCTTCCTGTTTATACTTCATAGATGTTTCTCATCAAGTTTGACAGTTTTCCATGACAGCATTTCAGATGTTGCTATATTCTCCTCACACTACTCTTCTTTGTTTTTTAGAGACATAACAGAGGGTTATGTTTTGAAGACAACCTAACAACTTTTCTATAAATTCACCCTGTACAAATTTGAACTCATAAACATTATTTCCATTTTTTTGCAATCCACAGATAAGCATATCACCACATAAAATATAAAATATACATTTTTAGCAAAATTGAGTCTTTATATAGCCTACTACTCTGACAAATGTGTCCACATTTCTATGTTAAGCATCTAAGTACACCTCCAATCTTTAAGCATCAGGAATTTAAACATCAAAACAGTACCAAAACAAGAGCAAGAGACTCCCAATTAACTCTAGGTTAACAATAAGTATTTTAAGTTTGATCAAACATCTACTTTGTTAAAGGAAATAATTAACATTATATGGAACTTACTACCAAAAATAATGACATAATAAATTTTTGTACATATTTTATAATGAAAATTTGACTAACGGCTCTGTTTTACTTAGGATTGTATCAGTTAAGGGGGGCTTTTTTTTTGAAGAAAACTCATCTGCAAGAGCACAGCACAAATACAAAGACCACAGAGTGTAGTGGCTGAGGCTGTGACTAAATAGTACAGCTCCTGAGCTACATTTTCAAGGCCCTTAGATCAATTCCCAATGCCATGCGCAATAAAGGAAAACCCGTAGGGTAAAAGCATGTCTAGGGTGTTGACTGAACCAGAAGGTAGCTTACATGGCAGTAAATCCTGAGAGAAAGCGAAGCCAAAAGTATAAAATAAAACCAGAGAAGCTGTTCAGTACTTTGTACATCACTTAAAATGGCTTGCCTTTATCCCAAATGAAACGGGAAGACATCAGAGGGATTTAAAATGGCATGTGACCTAATTTCATTTGCATTTTAATAAGCTTGTCTGATGTTCTGAGAGTATATTGAAAGGACAAGCTAGAAGAGAGTTTGTTGAAGGATGTGATGGAAGAAAGATGGCAGCAACAAATGGTTAAACCTAAGTAAACTTTGAAAAAACTGGCCTAAGGATGAAAAGAAAATTCATACTGAGGTCAGGAGAGCAAAGTTCAATAAAGTAGTAGAGTTGAAGCTTTAGAGAAGAGAGAAAAATCAAAGTTACTAGACTATGGATAGAATCTTGAAACTTACATAACAAAGGAGGCACAGTTATTGATGACAAATGTAAACGCCAGTTATGACTTCAGAAAAAAGACAGCTGAAGTTGGATGAGATTAGAGGCATTGAGGAATGAGCGGTTGAGGAACTAAGGGGGGGGGCAATGAAGTGTTGGCTTACGTGGACATTGAGAGCCATCCATCTTCATTATGATCAGAATGAACTCAGACAGTGAGTTAGTAGCTAAAATCTGTGAATGATGAAGGGGTCTCAGATACTATAGAGAAAAAGAAGATTTCAATAACAGAGTCTGATTCCCTCATCCTCGTTCAACATTTGAAGTTATTTCTTGAGAAACCCTTTACAGCTTCAGCTATAGAACATTTAAGGAAAATCTTTGTGCTTAGAGCAATTTAGGGGCATGGTTACAAGAACTAATTATTGGAGACAGACGTCCGTGTGCTCAGATATCAGCTGTTATTTATCAGCAGGATGACCTCGAAGGGGAGGGAAGTCAGTGTTTTATCTCACTATAAATTAGCAATGATGAAAGTATCTCCCTCACAAGGTTGCTCTAAGTCTTAATAGAGATAATATATGTAAAGTACCATTCCCTGGCAGACTCTAAGTAGCATGTAAGTGTTTGCCATCAATAATGTCACATTCTTTACTTGTGTATCATAGGGCACATCAAGGAAATAGTTATCACATGCATTTTAAGTTGGCTGGGCAAAGTTTTCAGAGAGCAATCGCTCAGTGTCTTTACACAGCAATCCTATTTCTCGATGTTTATCCTTTACATATAGTTAGCTTTTTGTAAAGTTACATATATACAAAATATCTTTCTATATACTTTATAATAGTAAAGAGTTTAGGAAAACTGTAATTCTTAAGTCTATTCTGTATGGTTTCTTGAAAGAATGCATTAGCCCCCTAGGTCTTAAAGGAAAAATTTCTCAGAATATATTATTGAGTAAACAAAGGTGTTCAAGATCACATGTGTACTTTGCTGTACTCAACACAGATATATGTATTTTCTATGTGTGTACTTGTAACTAAATATAATATGCTTGACACATTCCACAAGAAGAGTCTAGCAGCCTTGCCTAAGGAAAACCAGGTAACATAGATGAAACAGATTTTACCCATCACCAATGTGTTAGAACTAGAAAAACAATTCTCCTTCATAGCTCGAGTCTGTCCCCCATATTTAGTTCATAAATGCATAAAATATGTTCCGTTTTAAAAGTGTGAAATCCAATGTGAAACTGCACAGCTTCAGCTCCAAATGGCACTCTAATTGTGTAGCACACAGAAATGTATATATTTAAGGATAAATTTGCGTGTGTGTGTGTGTGTTTTATTTGTAAGGTTTATTATAATAAAGTTCATAAAAAAGGAAAAAATACTCTTGAAAGTTTATATACTGCCATTTTAATATTTTGTGCTAGGCATATGCTTAAAAACTAATGTTTTGGATTTAAACTTAGATGTTAGGAATTCAATTTCATATTAAGTATGAATCATTTCAGGAAATATTTCTATCGTTCTCTCTTTTATTATTTCACAATTTCATATGTATACATAGTGAACTTTGATCACATTCACCTCCATTCTTCTCTTATTCCTTCCATCCACCTCTTACCCAAGTCACCCTCAAATTTTCATGTTGTGTTTGTGTGTGGGGGGGGGGAGCTTTTAATTAGGATTCTTGCATGTCCATAGGTGGGGATTACTTCTTTATCAAGTACAATCATCAGTGACTATAGCACTGAAAGTTATGACACTTCTCCACCTCACCAATTCCGTAAATCCCCTGTAAACATTGGGAGGATGTCTGTTGAACCTGAGCATCATCCTCAGGTGCTTTGGTACTCACCAAAAGAAAGATGCTGTGTGCAAGTAGAGAAATAACTGTCAGCAGTGAAAGCAGAGTTCATCCAGGATTCTACCAAGGCTATGGTACTGATACCTTGTTTCTTCTGGAGACGTTGAGGTGGGAAATCAACATTGATATGTATTTTATTTATTCAAGATTTCTCAGGAAGGATCAATATTTATTCATTGTACACAAAGGAATAACAACTCTAAAATTCATTTTAAGGCAATGCCAAAGTTATATGCCTATTTGACCTTACTTCAGGGCTTTCTAGGGGCACTGCAGCTAAATGCCCTCTATGTAAACCCAAATTTAGAATGAAGTGATTGGGCAGCTCAGGACACTGCAATGAAATACTAGCCAACAGTGCTCTGTTCCATGACTGTTGATGAGAATGTAGGACATTAGTGATAGAGAAGAAAAAGAAAGGTGGCCTTCTGTTTGCAGGTAATTCTCAGCATCTGTCCCCCCACGCTCTCAGAACCACAGGTGGTACTTCTCCTTCATTATTCTAGTTCCATGTGTGTCATGGTTTTAGAACAGTGTGGAAAAACTGACCTTAGCGGATCTGTGCTGGAAGAGCAGGCACGGCTTCGGTGCCACAGGCTATATATAGCTGGTGTGTGAACAGGGACTGTTTTCCGATCCTGAACCAAAATATAAAATTAGCTTAAAAATGACTTTCTGTTTCCGTTTGTTTGCTCACAAGTTACAAGGCACTGATAGATATTTGAGGAAAATGAAATCAAAAGGCTCAAAGTCATTCAACCGCAAAGAATCGCTCTTTTGTGAAGCGGATGTTTCTGAGAAACCTCTAACCTCAGCCATCCACGCTGAGCCCCACCTTCCCTTTGAGGTTCAGAGAAGGGGAAAGTGCTGGGTCGAGAAAGGCCCTGCCACCCATAGGCTGCCCACCAATGGGAGGTGATTTTCATGAGAGGTGGGTTCCAAAGGCGTACTCTGAGTTTCAAGCAAACTGTGGAGTCTGCCTTTATTCCAGAACAGGGCATTGTGATTTGGAAAGCCTCGGAGCCTCACTCCAGTAAGGCAGAGACTGAAAGTTCACTCCAGACCAGACACACAGATGAGTATGACGAAACAGACTTGGGTCACCCAGATCCAAGGGCCATGGCATGAATTATGCACAGTCCTCTCCAAGGACCGTGTATAAAAAGGCTTCTTTCCCAGTAATGCACTACTAGAAGGCCAAATTGGAAGACATCTTTAAGACGTAAAATGAGAAGTCAGTGGGCAAGGGCTAGGACGATAGGCCTTTTCACTCTTTGCTTCTTGGCTCATAAAAGAGGTCTTTGCTCCATCACAAGCTCGCAATGTGATGTGCCACCTTTAGCAGGGGCGCAAGACAAGGGAGTCATTTAATCTTGAACAGAAACTTCAGACCCGTGAACCTAAATCAATCTTTTTTCTCTTTATAAATTAAAACTTCATGTTTCAATTTGAATAAGATATCCCCACTTACTCGCATGTGTGAACACTTGGTCCCAGTTGATATAACTGTTTCTGGAAAGTTGTGGAAACTTTAGTAGACTGAACTACACGACAAAGTTTGTTATTTAGATGGTGGTTTTGAGACTCTAGAACCTGGCTTAGCTTGCTTCCTATCCTCAGACTCAGCATGACTGGTCCCCTATGCTCCTGCTGCCAAGACAGATTGTGTCCTCAAACAGTGAGCCTGTACCAGGCTTTTTCTTTGGGCCACCAACCAACTCCCAAATCATGACACTGAGACTTATTAGTTTTGAGTGCTTGGCCTAGTTTAGACATGCCTCTGGCTAGCACTTTTAACTTAACCAGTTTCTATTTCTTTACCTTTTGCCTCAGGGCTTTTTACCTTTTCTTTCTTGCTATGTCTATGTCTGGCTTGCCTGGTTTCTGGCCCCTGGGTGTGATCCTCATTCTTTCCTTCTTCTTCTCGTCTCATTCTTCCTCTCTCAAGCCTAGACTTCTCCTCCTCTTATTTCTTTCTGTCCTGCCAGCCCCACCTAGTTTCTCCTGCCTAGCTATTGGCCATTCAGCTTTTTATTTTACCAATCAAGTGCCTTAGGCAGGCGAAGTGAAACAAATGGAACACATCTTTACATAGTTAAAAATGCAATATAAAAAGTGCAACATGCTTTTATACAGTTAAAATAATATTACTCAGCATAAACAGATGCAACACATCTTTGCCTAGTTAAAATAATATTCCACAACATGAGCCAAATTAAATTCTCCATCCCTTTAGTTGCTTATAAAAGGTATTTTGCTGCAGCAACAAGAAAAATGGCTAATACAGTCTCTCAAGAATGTTGTTAGAGAGGCCCAAAGCTAATACATTAGTTCTCAAGTTAAATTCCAAAGTTACCTGGCTTCCAGGGGTAATTAAGAGAATTCCCACTGATATTTACCAGGCCTAGAAGCCAATATTTTATGGTGTGTGTTCATTTAAAGCAGACAAGTCAGTTTTAGGCAGAGCTTTTCATCGGAACTGCCCATCATCTCTGTCCCACCAGGTGCTCCTGAATAACCACACTGAGACTTTTGTTAATTATGAAAGCTTGGCCCGTAGCTTAGACTTGTTTTTAACTAACTCTATAACTTGAATTAGCCCATTTGTATTAATCTATGTGTTGCCCCGAGGTTCATTACCTCATCTATGCACATCCCATGCTGTTTCTTCCCAGTCTGGCTGGCAACTCCTCAGTCTGTGCCTTTCCCTCCAGCATCCTCCTAGTATGGCTCTCTTGCCCAATCTCTTTCTGACCAGCTATTGACCAGTTGGTGCTTTATTAACCAATGAGAGTATTAATATTTACAGTGTGCAAAGATTGTTCCACAGCATCAGAACTGATGATGAACTGAAAACATCATAACTGGGTAAGGGAGGCCAGGATGAGGCTGGACAAACACAAATTTTCTCAAATAGATCTAGCTTTTCAGCTATCATAGAAAAAGACAAACTTCAGATTCCCTCACGTCTCCTCACATTACTCTGGCCTAGCTAGGGAATCCTTTGCTGCAATCTATTTATCACTAACAATCTCAGTTAGGACCAGGGTCTCACATGGACTGACCAAATCACACAAACCCTAGTGTTTATTTTATTTGGCATATGAATGGGAGCATGGTGTCCAGGACCTTGTAAATACTGGGCAAATACCCTATCACTGAGCTTTAACCAAGGTCTCATTTTTCATTTTTAGTTTTCTTTTCACTTTTTCCTTTTTTCTTTTTTCACTTTTAGTTTTGAGGAACGATCTTATTTCTTTCCCTAGATTCCCTGGACTTGTTATCCCCTTCCCTCACAAGGTAGTGGGGATTACAAGCTAGAGAAACCAGTTTCTAGTTTTTCACAACTTGTCAGGGCATATTTTGTGGACTGAACTCAACTTTCCACACTCCTCCATTAGGTTAAATGTTATTATTCAGTTCATCTATCTTTTAACCATGAGGCATTTCAACACTAATCTGAATACATAAAGAAAATATGTTCTATAGAGTTGTTGATGTAAGCAGTGGTTTTCCTTGGTTTAATCAGTTATTTCCCAAGTACTCTGAGCTAGACCCACCTTTCTGAGAGTGCCCCCAAAGAGGCAAGCACCTAAGAAGTTCTCATTGGAACTGTTTGTGAGATGCATTAGTACCCAGACTCACTGAGGATCCAGATATGAACAGACATGCAAACACTCAGCATTCACTTATGTTGAAAGTATGTGCATACACACACACACATATACACACACACATACACACACATGGCAGTGTGGGAGACGATAAGATGACACATCTCAATGAAAAGTTCTACGCTGTCCTAAGGACAGAACTCAGTTTATGTTTCTTTTGTGTACTATGAGAAGGGATACTGGAAAAGGAGACGGCTTGTTCGTTTCCAGCCACCCAGACCTGAATAATCACACAGAAACTATCTTAATTACAACACTGTTTGGCCAACATCATAAGCATGTTGCTAGCTACCTCTTACATCTTAAATTAAATCATTTATATTATTCTGTGTACCGCCATGAGGCTGTGACTTATGGGTGAGTTTCTGGTCTGCCATCTTTCTCCTTCAGCACCTACATGGTGCCTCTTTAACTCTGTCTTCTCTCTATAGATATATATCTCTTCCAGCCTGGCTATATTCTGCCCTGTCATAGGCCAAAGGAGCTTTACTCATTAACCAATCAAAAACAACACATATATAGAAGGACATCACATACCAGCATACTTCTTTATTCACAGAAAGATACATTTACAAAAGCAATTCTCTCTAGATGCAGAAGCTGGAAAAAGAAGTGTTAACTTCTATCTCTAGTCTCACTAAAGAGAGTGGGTGATGTTCATTGCACAAGGAGCAATGCCCAACAAGCTCTGCCCATCTAACAGACTATCAGTCTATTTGACTGAGAGCACAGCCAACTCAGTATGTTGAGACAGAAAATAAAGAGGACCCAGGTGTCTATATCAATATGGTTTTCAAGGGGGAAGAGGGTATGACTCTCTGTTCATGGTCTTCATAATCTTGTCAATTATTGAAGAAAATATGATCTCTGTCAATGAATTCATCCTGAGAAGGCAGCTCTTCTGTTTGGTACTGAGGGAGTCATGAGATGCAATCTCTTTCTTCAAGGAGTTGACAATATAGCTAAGAATGTACATTTACATCACAGAGAAGGAAGGCAAGGAATATTAAACACTGTATCATTAAATGCTATTAGTTATTTCAGGCAAGGGAGCATGGGTTTGCCTGACATGACTTTCCAACAGAGAAGGGTCATATGTGAACTCAGGAGGACAGAAACAAAGACAAGTGAAGAAAGAAGCAAGTGAACCACTGGGGTAGCACAAACAGTCATCTGCTCCTGGAGTGTGAAGAGGCCAGGCTGCCTTGAGCTGGCCATCTGTGACATACTAATAATTCCACTTAAAAGTTTGAAAATCTAATGAATATACAAATGCAAACAGGATAGGACTCATTTTTACTTCTGATTTCCATAGTGTGTCTATGAAAATTGCTTCAGAACTACATTGCAGTTCCAGGCATCAAACTAAAAAGAAGAATTTAAAAGAAAAAATACTTGGTAATGTGAATTCTAACTTGGAGTCAGATATAGAGGTTAATGATGAAAGATCAGGGAAGCAGAGCAGCTCGCCTAGTTCTTTCTTACCTCTACCAAATCCTCAGACCAAATGGGCGAACTTGTCCCTACAAATCCTTAGGCTGAGTGCTGTTTCTACAACACCTCAGACTGAATCCTGAGCTCCTGTCTCCTCCTGCCTTATATTCCTTTCTTTGCCCAGCCAATCACTTCCCATCTCCACCTCCCTAGTGTTGGGATTAAAGGGTGAGCCACCACCACTTAGCTGTTTCTCTTCCAGACTGATTTAGTCTCGTGTAGCCCAGGATGGCCTTGAATTCACAGAGATCCATCCACCTCTGTCTCCGAGTGCTAGGATCAAAGGTGAATGCTACCACTGGTCTCTATGGCTAACTAGTAAGGCTCCATACTCTGATCTTCAGGCCAGGTTTATTTGTTAAAGCACAAACAAAATATCACCACAATACTGCAATTTTATTTATTTTTCTAGGTTCTCCTTGTTTTTATTTAAGATAAGCAAACTTTTATGATGCTGACCATGGCTGCTTACATTTCTTCCTTTGTGATATGGCACCATTGGGAGTCATATTAATGTGCTCCATTTACTTTCTATAACAACTACTGAAATTTTAACCTGAAGATATAATAGCTTTTCCTATATAAAGCCAGTAAATGGTCTAGATGGCCAAAATCACCACGTCAGCATCGTGTGAGATTCAGGGAAAGAAATTAACCAAAGTGGAAGAGTAAGGAAGTTTGTGGAATGAGCTTCGTGTTATGCTTAGAATATGACATCAAGAAAGATAGACTAGGGCTCAGGAGATGGCTAGGACATTAAGAGCACTGGTTGCTCTTCCAGAGGACCTAAATTCAATTCCCAGCAACCACATGTTAGCTCACAACCATCCATAATGAGATCTGGTACCCTCTTCTGGCCTGCAGATGCACATGCAGGCAGAACACTATAATTAATAAACAAATAAATCTTAAAAAATAAAAAAAGATTTGCTCTAAAAAAATAAAAGAAAGGTAGAAGACTATAGACCTCTGTCTCCAATGACAAGGGTCTCAATAAAATGTAGTTGGTGATCAGAATTAACTATTTCCAATAATTGACAGGCTGAAAACTTTGTGAACACATTTGGAGCACATTACATTACTCTTTATAGTAATAGATTTTTTTACAAAATGACTAATTAGCCAAAATCCTTTTGTTTTCCTTTAAATTTAATATTCCCCCTTGCAAAAAGCTTAATGACTATAAAAGTGTTAGGCAAAAAATGAAATTAATGAAGAAAGCATGAATATTAGTTTGGAGCAGACCATGGGGAGCAAAGACCATCTGGCTGTCTAGCGCACAACTTATTGGACACGTGTTCCTTTAACTGTATACTGCTCACTAATCTGGGCTTTTTGATGAAGACCACATGAGAAATTAGCAGCCTTCTGCTCCAACTGCTAAGTTTGATCCCCAGTACCACATACTGGAAAATCAGATGTAATGCATATCTCTTGTGATTTGACAAGCTCGTCTTCACAGAAGTCTAAGATGAGATGCTTCTCAGTCAGTGTCTGTGAACATATGCACCAGAGGATACATCCAACGTTCGTAGATGACGGATGGGCTAACAAGATGACACTCTCCATTGCCACCAAATAGGTATGTGTCTTCACTGAGCCTCCTAAAAAGAGAGCAAATACGTCAAAGTTCCTCCAAATTCAGAAGAAAGTCTTCAAGAGCAAAGTGTTTTTAGAAGTCTGAAAGGCTTTGAAAACAAGCACACCTGACCCCCCCATTTAGGAAGACAGTGAATGGGGACCTTCTATCACTTCATACAGAAGCACCAGGGATGTAAGCTAAGTAGATAGTAGGAAGGGGAGTAAAGGAGTTGGCAGTATGCAATGGAGAAGTGGATGGAGAATGGGCCAGCCAAATTTGCAATAGAGGACTCCCAGCCTGGATAATTTACGTAATCTGGCAAGGCCTCATAATAACATCAGTGAAACATAATGATAATATCATATCTCCCAGTGGTTTTAAGTACTACAAATAACATTTTCATCATGCCTAAAAATAATGCCTAGAAAGTCCTAAACCTTCTAATTACTATTGTGATCTTCATCACATTAATATTGTCTCAACATGAAGAAATCACAAGATAAGAATCAGGCACAATTTCCTACTTTACGGCCTTCCATCTTCTAAGTTTTGGAGTTAGAACTATCTCAGTATGCTCTGGTAATATATTCTATTTCTTCTTAGTGCATAGCATACTTTTACCTGGCCCAGATCATATTTTTTCTTTTTATGAAAATTGATGCAGTATCACAAGGACACTTTTATTCAGATCCAGGCCACCTAAGCATGAACCATCACTCCAATAAGAATAAAACACCATGGTTCCATGATTTTACCGCAAGTTGGGCAACGTGCTGCAAAATGGTTTTGCCCACTTTTCACTCCTTGTCTAATCAATTTTTATTCTTGTTGTAGTTACATGCAATAGAGATGGAAGCGGCTAAATAAAGTGAAAAATGTTTTCAACGGCAATACTAAGTGATAGGTGTATTATTTCATAAATGAATAGTGCTACCCATATGCATATAATTTATGAATCAAAATATCAATTGGGGGAAGCCTGAGTGTCTGATTTTGCATTTAAATGCTTGTATTATCTCTCAGCTGGGCTAAACCCACAAAGACAAACAGCTCTACAGTGGGCACATAGATGAGGGTATTCATAGTCCCCTGTTTCAATTTGATGAAATACTGTAATCATGAAGATATTTTCTGCAATTACTTCCTTCATAGCTTAACTAAAATGTCCTATGCCTTTCACTACCTATGTAGCCCATATTTAATTTCCAAGCCTTTAAAAATTCCAATTCTTTCCATTCTATCTCTGTATTATATTTAATGATGTTTTTATTTGTCAGTTAAGTAAATTTTTTAAATATTATGCATTAGGCTATATAAGACATTGTGGAGTACGTTGTTTGATGTTAATGTTGCTAATATATGTCTCTATTTTTATGCTACTGGAATTTTCCAGATTAATGGATATTAATATGTAGCATTTTTTTCTGCTATGTGATCACACTGGTGCTATGTGTGTGAGCGTGTGCTTGTGTGTATGTGTATGTCTACATGAATGAAAGAAGAGAAAGAAAATAGCAAGGGGAGGAAAGGGGGAGACATCATACCATCAAAGCTTAGTTGTGAGGATGGTCAAATAAAGCCTAATTGAGTGTCATAGTTAGAGGATTCTAAAGTTGTTTAGCTTTAGAGAATATATCTCACATCTCAATCATTTATTTAATCTGTATTTCCAGTTCCTTGTCAGGGGCTGAGCATGTGGTCAAGGTTTGCACATTTGTTATTTTTTTTAACAAAATGAATAAGTACTATCCAAAGGTGGGTAGAAAATATGAATTTGGGAAGCAGAAAAATCTCTCAGTGAAAGAATTCAATGGAGTGTTATACCTTAGGATGCTTCATAAAATTATCTGTGGTTTGTCTGTGGTTTATGAATATAACAAGGGTCCCTTGTAGATGCTGACAGGGAAAATGTCTACTGAGGCTACAGTAAGAAAACAAGAATTGTGCCACAAATCAAATAAAGAAGAATGATTCTTGAGTAGCGTGGCCAGACTATTATTAGCTCACAAATAACTTAAATGGTAAAGATGAATCAGTTAACTCATAGAAAGGGAATCAAATATATGAATTAGAACGGAGGTTAGTGAGTGAAAGTCGCCATGTGCAAGGTCCTGAAAATGGGGACAATGGCACAGGAGACAATAGCTCCTATTTCATAGGGTGACACTAGTGGATCTCAGCCAACTGTAGTTACATTAAATAGCATCCTAACTTGATTTCCTAACTCATATAAAGCAAGAAATCCAAATTTCTGTGTGTATTCTCTCAATTTTAAATGTTTCAAACTAATATATGATGTGTGTGTGCATGCATGCATTTGTGTGTGTGTGTATTCAAATGTATATGGCCTATGGTTTTATTTCCACATCCTGTGATCTAATTCAATATTACACACCAGTAACTCTCAATGGACAAAATGTTTTGGACCATTTTTCTATTGTAGTAATGTATGCTCCACTTTTTGTTTTATAAATAATAAAAACCTCTTTCTCTCAATATGATGGTGGGAAAGTCTAAGCTCAAGGTACCAGTGGGTTCAGCATCTAGTGAGTGTTGCGATCTCTGCTTTAATGATGGCATTATTGTTATAGCCTCACATCTAAGAGCAGAAGCCACACCCTCACAAGATAAAGGACAAAAGAATTGAATCCTCTCTGTTAAGCTCTTTCCAGTGGTCAATAGTCCAATCATGGTGAACCAATCATTTTATGGAGACCCCACCTCAAACACCCTTGCACTGGAAGTAAGTTTCAACATAATTTTGGAGGATGGGAACAAACTATAATGCAGACTAATATAAAAGGTTTTCTACCTCACTCTATATATCTGTAATGCAAGTGATAATCTGAGCAGGATGCCAGAAATGATGCACAGAAATATTTGGGGGAGTCATCACAAGATTTACTGTAATGAGAGCTTTCTCCCACAGGTAAACTGTTTAGTGATGTCACACCACTTATTAGAATTGTAAATTATATGCTGTTCATAATGGTCATTGAAATGCACTCTTGAAAGCCAAAGAAACAAAAGCACTTCTCATTAATTTTAATTGTCAACATATATTTTCCTTTCAGATGCCTCTGCTAGAGAGTCTGAACCACCCTAATGGTTCCATGTTTTCATCATTTCTGATTGTTTAGTTACAGGCAACAGAGATGAGGGTCAATTTCTCCATTATATCTTTAAGTTCTCAGAAGCCAGATCCTGAGAGGACCCTAGCCTTAGCTGAGCTTTCCTTGCAAATGCACCATTTTACTTTGTAAAATTAAGATTGAATATTTGAAATTTATAGTAGAAGACATGTCCAAGTGATCAATGATCAGTGATTATTGCTACACTGTGCACGTGCACACACACACACACAGACATGCCTAAATAATAGCTCCAATGACAAAAGCATTATGAACATTGTATTTGTGCAAAAAGATGCATAGAAGAGAGTATGTATCCTAACTGAATAGAACAATAGATATCTCTAAAGTAAAAACATTACTGATGCTTCCCTTATCTTTTCCTATTTTTCCTTTGCAACTATTTATTGTACTTTTAAAAATCCATACAATCAAGAATGTATTATTGTATGTAATGTTCACAGTGAGTATGTTACTTCTTTTTCCTCTTTGTTTTCATGATGATATTGGGGATTGAACCTACAGTCTCACAAATATCAGATGAACACTCTACCACTGGGATACACCCTCATTCATGAATATGCTATTATTTGTGCCATGGAAAAAAAGACAAAAGACTGATTTATAAAATTAATATTGTGTGCAGTATGGAAATACAAGATGGTAGCTCTCACTAGACAGCTTTTCAAAAAAGTAAGCCTCGCTGGTCAAACTTTGGAATCTAGAACAATACCATGTAAGACAGAGGACATTGAAAGCTGCACATTTGTGATGTCATCATGGTTTGTGTAACAGATGAGATTTTTAACTTGAGGTATGCCAAATGTGAGTGTATTACACTGAGATAAATAAATAAATTCTGAGGACCGGAAAATAATACTCGAGCCAACCTTATAAGATTGCCTTGTTTCACAGTGGTATCAATGCTAACAATAATTCCAGCAGCAAAATTTTGGAAGAATAAGTAAATATAATTATGTCTCACTCAGCAAAACTGTAAAATTAGGATGTCTAGAAATAAATACAATGTTGGTCCCTTTGGACAGCATGCATATTTGTTATTAATACTCAGTGTTCCTTGGAGAAGGTGAATAGCTCATATGGCTACAGAGAATCTCAGCAAGAAATTTGAAGGATTCAGAATAACACTTAATTCCTTTAGAAACCAAAACTGATGCTCTGGATGCTCCCACTAGCTGAATGTGTCCTTGATGTGCCGAGTGAGGGATAAATAATGTTAACTGTGCTACCACTTCAGTGTTCCTGTTGCAATTAATGTAACCCTCTAGAGAGAAAAGGTTATCATGAAACCCCCGGCACCTAAAATTGGACATTAAACTGAGCCAGATCTTCACAATTGCCTAAACTACACTTTTTAAAGCATGCCATTTGAGACATCAGAGTAATAAAAAAGGCAAATTTGATACTCCAGGGCTTGTTTCTCTAGCTACCTGAATGAATTAAGGGAACAATTTAGATGAGAGGAGAATCCGGCTTGTTAAGAAAATACTTGTTAGAAACAAACACCGTGTGTACATTAGTCAGCAAGTTTTTACTTTTTCAAGCGTGTATAGGAAACAGTATGCTCACCAATCTTGTTCTTCCTCATGCTCCTCTTCATCGTATTTGTGACACCAACTCAGACAGTACCATTTTGACATGTAATTAGTATGGTGTTCATTGCAATCTTCATCTTGCCAAGATTTTAAAAGAGTTTTAGACAAACAGGAATTGGATGTAGGATCTTATCCAGCTGACACCAGATAAATGTTTTGCCAAGTACTGTTTATTATTTCCTCTATGGAGAGCCTATGCACAGATGCAGCCACATCACTCCAAGAATCTCAAAGGTCAGAACACCCATTTCTTTCATTTTGATGAGGAGGGACTTAAGAGCAAACACGAGTCAGTGATCCTTACCAGATTAGTTACTGCTCTGAATATTTGTTGCAGAATGCTATAGCTGCCATTTAGCCCATCCTGCAGATACCCGATTTGCATTCTGAACATACTAGTGAATGAGCAATAAAACCGGACGAAGAAATAATTATGAAAGAAAAATTTCAGAACTCCTCTAAGGAATCAATGACATCTTTTTAAAGGACTGTGCCCAAGTAAAGAGTGTATAAACCCAGAAGCTTTGAGATCCAGGTACATAAGATGAATGAAAGTGCATCCAAACTACAAACAAAACCGTGGACTGTATTGGAGTGTAGCCAACCCTTTCGATTTGCTTAAATCCTAAAGAGTTAAAAAGAATAAAAGAGAAAAAGGAGGGTATGGGGATGTAGGCTTTTCCTCTGCATTCTGGAGGCAGAGGCAGGTGATCTCTGTACGCTGGGTCCTACACAGTGAGACCCTGTCCAAGAAAGAAAGGTAGAAGGAGGAAGGGAGGGAAGAAAGGCCGGAGCAGGAAAACAGAAGGAGCTGCAGCTGCAGCAAGTACCTAAGCTACAAACTAGTTCTATCCAGAAGTTACACAGGATTAATGGATGGTTTTGATCTACTGTGGAGAGAAGATATATGGGTTAGATAGCTCCTCCTATCAAATACAAAAAAAGAAAATCCTTCAAAATCTTGTCAGGATGAAAGCACTATGTCAACAGAGTACACGCACTTTCTGCTTTGATGTGTTCCTTCTTCCCCAAACACATGGGAATAAAACATTCAAAGGCAGAGAGGGAAAAGGGCAAAGGAGAGCAAAAGCAAAGTAAATCAGAAAATATATTCAATATATATTTCTGAAATATATCCTTTCATTTGATTATTCAAGAACAGGAAATAACCACAAAAGTTTCATCTACTATGAGCAAAGGAAACACACATGCATACACACTACACATACACACACATGTGCACCCATACACATATATACTACACACCACACAAACACCACACCACACCATACACAATCATGAGTGCACACACCCACACATACACACACCAGGTGAGTCAGGCATTAATGCTTTCAACTACACACAAGACTTGAATTGTCCATGGTCGACAACCTTCCATGAAAACTGCTTACCATCATGTTTCTTCTGGCTATTTCTGTGGTTACTTTTTCTTGAGAGCAGCAGACTTCAGAAAGCACTGAACACAGTCACTCTTTGGGTTTAAATGACAAGAGATTTGAAGGATTAGTCATCAGAATGTCAGTGTTCTTCAATATCAGTGTAGGAAGAAGCATTGAGGCATACATAATTATAAGACCTAGCTTTAAATGGAATTTTAGGGTAAAAGGCTTTCCACATGAACACCAGACAGAAGCTGGAGAATTCAAAACGTCTCAAAGGTTTTAAATGATGCCAAATTTGTTTTGTAATTTACCCCAATGTGAGTAATTAGACCAGAGGGAATAAGCATATATGTGAATGACGCCCCCCTACACACACAGACAAATTTTAAAGTGTTCCACTAAGAGAAGCTCCAGGGATTAAAAAAATTATAATGGAAGAAACATTTAGAAGTAAATTACAAAAAGATATTAGAAAGCAAAGTTGAAGGAGTCCTGCAATTGATGTTTAAGAATGGACCTAGCTAAAGATGCAGTTGACTTGTTAGCAGCTTCCTTGGCATACACAAAGACCCGATCCCCTTGTCCAAACTGCCTAAGTCAACTGGGATGGTTCATGCTTGTACTAGGGTTGTGGAGGTAGGAGAAACAGAAACTCATGGTCATCCTCAGCTCAAGGCAAGCTTTGGAGACATGGGACCCTAAAAAAATAAGGAAAGAATATGAATATATAAACTGAAGCTCATCCTTTAAACTGAAGTTTCTTTATTTGTAAAAGAAGAATACTTTTAAAGTATATGAATTTTGATATAAAGTTAAATGTGCTAGAATGCCACTGAAGAACCTAGGACAATGCTAAAACAAATTTTCTGAAAGTTTGAGCTTTAAAATGAGAGTCAGGAGCAGGTATTCGAAATGACAAACAAGTATCAAAAGAAAAGCACAATAGGATCCTCCCCTGTTTAGGTGTAAAAGGAAAATGGGAAAATTCAACTAAAACCAGTAAATAAGCAAGACACAACTATTACTAAGAAGTAAATATGAGTCATAATTCCAGTTATAAAACACTTTAAAATTAAGCTAATGTGACAAATATGCTTGGGTGCACATGCACGGACATGCACACACTCATACACACCTGAATAATAAATTATGTAAATTAAAAGTCACATATAAAATTTATCAAAGATTATTTCTGATTATCTCAGGAGCACATAATTCAATAACAAAAAACTATTTGATATTACACTAACAACTATATGAGAAACTGTCATATGATCATAAAAACAGATACAGAATGAAAGTGTTTTATATAATTCAGATATGACTTTGAAAGTGCATTTAGAAAATAAATACAGATATTAATGTTCATTGAATTCTAAGCCTAACTGAGTTAATGTAGTAGAAACAAAGTTCTATGTGCTGGACTTCTGTGATTAAAGGGATTTCTCACTAATAGACTGAACAGGATGCATAGGATACAAGGTCAAAATAAAGATTATGAAAGTGTGAGGATACCAATTATAATCAAATAGAAAACATAATTGAAAATGCCTACCCAGTAGAAGAAAATAGCAACATTAATAACATCCTGACTCCAGCAATAACCCTGAGGAAATACTGTAAGACTTAAGTTATTCAAGTACACAGGAGCAGCCTACACTAAGTGGGTATGTATTTACAGATGAAACAGTTCAAACTACAGAGATGTCGAGTCTTCTCTTGATTTTTAGTTTTGTATACACAAATATTAGAGTTTTGTGAAGAGCATATGAAGTCTTAATTCATTATTTAAGCTTCGCTAGCAGGCCAATATTAATCAGTTTTCCTCCAAAGTCCTACATTCACTTCAACAGTCCATGTCATGTCTGTTTGCTTCTCTTCATTGTTAACTGTGGTTCCCATTCTTGATTTCTCTTTCGGGAATTTGGAGTTCTGATCACTAGTGTCAAGGCTGACGACCCCAGCATGCTCCTTCTATCTCACAGGCTGGGTAATTATCCCACAGCTTTGGAAAACACCACTCATGCCCAACATCATGTGGTTGCATGACCTGTCTGGAAGAGCAAAGGAAGACCATATCCACCAGATCACTCACTCCATACTTAACTCATAATAAAAAATTATGAAAATTTTTTGAAGGAACATTTAAGGCATTAATGCTTCAGTTCTGCTAACATATGTCTCATAATGGGTGTGCCAGTATCCATAATGTTTTTTCTTGCCCCTGAAAATAAGATTTTCCGGCCAAAATAATGACTCATTGAGGTGCCATTTCTAGAAACCTAGTCATTTCTACCTAGAAGACTGGTCAATTTCAGGACGTAATGAATAAGTTAGCCAAAGGAAAGTTAAACTATAAAATAAATTGAAGTCTTGCATGGATTTTGATGAGTTAAAGCAGTATTTTTATTCACAAAAGAAAAATAACCTTGAGTAATTTTTAATGTGTGAAATTCTCATTCTTTTAGAATTAAAAGGCAATGGGGAAAAACACAGCCTTTGAAACTATTTTTTTAATTAAAAGAAACCTGGATAATGAAAATAAATTTATAAGGTTGTTTTTTAAAACACCTCTTACATATGAAGCTGAAAATTTAACTGTCAAACATGTTAATTAAAAAAATGTATGCAGGTCAAAGAATTTGCTCAGTCTGGCTTATTTTTTGGCCCTACTTTATTCAGTGTGGAAAAAGGAACTGGAAACTGAAGACCTCGTCTGTAAAAGAGCTATTTTAAAAAAGAAACAAACTAAAAACAAACTAAGATTTAGTTCCATGATGCAGAGAAGTTAGAGATGAAATTATTAGTTCTTCCGGATGAGAAGGTGGGCTAGAGAGGATACTGGCTTCATGATTTAGGGAGACACAAAGGGTAGTTGGGTTGAGCAAGTTTTTTAATATTCTAGTTATGGGCATTTTATACATAGGCATTTGTTTGGAGCATTATGGGGGGAGTTTATTTGGTTTGTTTGTTTGTTTTGAAGCTAAGTATGGCTTTACAGCATAGGCAGATTTAGAATTCACTCTGTTGTTCAGGGTGACCTCAATCTCATGGCAAACCTCCTACCTCCCTACCTCAGCCTCCTGAGGTCCAGGTTATAGAAATGAGTCACCAGGCCTAGCCACACAAGGGGGTTCTGTTGTCTTTGCCAGTCCCCAGTCCAAAAGTTATATGCAGAACAATGCTCCTGGTTTGTAGGGACGATCTCCCTCATTTCATTACCAGTTTAGCAGAACTTTCCGTTTCAGTTCTCATTACTTCAGAAAATTTCCAATGCCTTTGATCCATGGTAACTGTGATTCAAAGGTTTTAATTTCCAGTGTAAAACGCTCTGATTTCTATCAACATGTCAACTCTATAAGTAATCAAAACTAAAAAAAAAGTCTCTTTAACAATATTCTTACATTGAAAATTGTTTGTATACTTCCTAATTATGAATTTATTATTTTCAGTTTTCTTTAATCATGAGCTTTTTAATAACAACATTGACAGACATGAGATATTTCGGAGGGGTAATACTCTGTCTGCTACCTTTAAGTGTGTGTAGTGTGTATGTGTGTGTGTGTGTGTGCGTGTGTGAAAGATGACTCTAAATACAACAATCTGAACATACTGAATCCTTACAATAATCTTATATACTTAATCTCTAGCATTCAGATTGCAGGAAATGTGCTACTTAATGTGTGTTAATTTGCAGGAAGAGTGCAGGAGCAAAGAATCAAGTTGAACATTGTTTCTGAGTATGTCTCTGGGTGATACTAACATCTGAATCAGTACAATAGCAGAGTGTGACCTTCTCTGTTGTGAGTAAACCTCATCCAGTTCACAGGAGAAGAACATGGGAAAGAATTCTCTTTTCTTAAATGCACTTAATGCAGCAATGTTATTCTCGCTTAAGAGCCAGCTGAACTTCCACCATTTACTGCTGAAGTTGTATTGCCTTGGGTTCAAAGAGGAACCTGAGTCATATATTAGACTGTGCCTCAGCTTGCTGACTACAGACCTTGGATTTTTGAGTCACTATAACCATGAACCTGCCAGTACCCTATGCATCAAGAGGTAAGATAGTTAGTTGAATATCATTGGTTAAAGGACTGTTAAAAAGCCTGTCCTATGCTGTCCTTTTGAAGGGAAGTTATCTGCCAACAAATGTCTATTGTAATCTCTAGTGAAGAAGAAACAGCCATTTTTCTATCTGGTCAACCAGTATAGATACCCTTTTAAACCTGAGATACACAACAGTGGAGGGCTAAGAAGACACATATTCTTATAGCTTGTGATGCATTAGAGGAGAGGGATGGCAAGAAAAATGAGTACACACTTGTTAGTAAACAGTTCTCCATAGAAATATCATGTTTCTGCATAGTCAGCAATGAGAACTATTGAGCGCCTACAAGGGAATAGTGGGAGGGGGAAGTGCACACAACAGAATACGGCAGAGGGAAATTGGAGTGAATTGCTTTCTGTTTTATGTGGAATTGAAATTTAATGACGTACATATGACATGAAAGCAGAAGAAAGACAGTAGGGAGGGAAAGGGGAACATACAGAAAGAAGACGCAAAATAAAAAAATGAGAGAATAAACATGAATCAAGTAGCATGATAGGCATACAAAATGTCACAGTGACATTTATTATTTGTTAACTAAAAGTCTTAAAACAAAGGTCTTCATTCTGAACATTTTCTTAAGACTATTTGTAATGAAATGCTTAATAAAATTCAGTATGTTCTTCCAAACAAGGTGAGGTTTGGTCACAGCCTGGAAGGACCCTAGTGGCGAAAGGCTATCACTTATCGCTGTATATTGTTGTTTCTCTAGTCATCACCGTGTTAGACTCTAGGGCTGAACAAGACAGAAAGTCACTGGAAGGTTTGGAGCAAGTGTGTGATATAGTTTGATTTGTGACTTTAATAGAATCAGTTTCTGGGTTGAAAATAGTTCAAAGGAGACTGGGCCAGAAGGAAAGTGTCGTGAAATTCAAAGATCGGTCAGAGGAGAAATGCATAGAGACAAGCGTTTTCCGAGTGACAGTGAGACAGGAGTGGAATTCTCTATATAAAGACATTTGTCTTTTTAATGTTTAAAATCGTAGCTACTGTGCTAATTTTGTGAACCACATTCTTTTTTAATCCACTCAACTATAACTATAGAACCCTAATTAGTGTTGGGAATCCATTAAGCAATAAAAAAATTCCGTCCTAGTTTAGAGATATACTTATCCTACATGAGAAATTAAGAATAACTTAATTTTGATTATCCTTAGTTAGAATCATTTAAATGACAAATTATAATAAGTACTTCAATTTTATATCATTATATATATATATGCTGTATCATAACAAATAATATTTGTACTGTTTTCTTGCTACTACATCAGGATACAGCCTCTTCTACCCAGACAAAGTCTTTATTCATCACTTAACAAGATAAAATTGTGAGGAGGCATTGCCATCTAAACCATTTTTCCAAGGATCCTTCTTTCCTAAATTATCACAGTCTTCTATGGATAGAATTTTCCATATCTTAAAAGCTATTCTAGCTTCTTCATTGACATGATTAACTCCTTGTGTCATATAGTAATGAACTTGGTGTAAATTCAAATTACATGGAAGGCAAGAAACCTCTTGTGATAAACACTAAATAGAATTATGAAATAAGTGATTGATCTATTGAATATTTCATTGTCATTCAGCCCTGTGTGGTGCTTTAGGGAGGAATATTTCTGTCCTGTTGTCAATATTCTGATCCACTTGCCTTGAGAGCCATCATAGTTAACATACTCCAAGTGACGATCATGTCAACTTCCAATATCTATGAGGATAAATATATGTTTTTCTTTGGGTTCACCTTCTTATTTAGCTTCTCTTCTATCACAAATTATAGGCTCAATGTTCTTTGTTTATGGCTAGAATCTGTTTATGAGTGAGAACATATCATAATCCTCTTTTTGGGTCTGGGTTATCTCACTCAGTAAAGTGTTTTCTATTT
>LOEQ01001328.1:55242-70656 GCA_001685075.1 Bramus lutescens
CTAGAGTCAAGACTCTTGCCATCCCTAAAATGGGTCCCTTAATTAAGATATCTAGACTTCTTCTTCTAGCCAATGTGGAGTAACACAGACTTGACTTAAGTTCTTGCCTGAAGTAAAGTTCACAAAAGTCAAAGTGTTTTGATTCTAGGGCACTGGACACTGATTTAAGGGATCAGATCATTAATTTTAGGATAGTAGGCGTTGAGTTTAGGACTCAGGACATTGATTTTTAAGGGCAATGGACACTGATTTTAGGGAGCTGACATTGATTTTCGGGCACTGTACAATGATTTTTAAGGGAACTGGACATTAATTTTAGGGGATGGACATTGATTTTAAGGAATGGACATTGATTTCAGGGGCTGGACATTGATTTTAGGGGACGGACACTGATTTTAGGGAATGGACATTGATTTTAGGGGCTGGGAATATTGATTTTAGGAGCTGGACATTGATTTTAGGGCACTGAACATTGATGGATTGATTCAGCCACTCCACCAAGATTAGTAGACACTCAGAGGCCTAGAAAAATTCAGAGTAGAGTAACCAATCGACTAAATCTGACTTAAGTGTTGGTGTTATCCTCCAAGGGCAATAGAACGATTGTTAGCTCTGTATCCCACACATAAAAAAAAAACCTTCGAAAGACTTACCAATAACTCAATAGAACTAAAAGAAAAACACACTGATTGAAGAACAATTTCAACATTGCACCTCAAATAACCAGAAGAAAAACAGTGACAGATACTAAGTTGGAAGAAGTTACAGCTGATTCAGCTGATTTAAAGAGAGAAAAACAGAACTCTGTGAGACTGAGTACCCACTGCCCTCTGCGGCTCCACTGTGACAAAGTGTGACCAGCTGCCTGTACCCTGTGATGCCATAGCTAGAGCGACTCTCATCTCATTACAACCTAGCCCACAAACTGGGAGACAAAAGAAACCCTCCTTTTTTTTTTAAAGATTTTTTTAAAGATTTATTTATTTAGTATGTATACAGCATTCCTTCCATGTATGTCTGCATGCCAGAAGAGGGCACAAGATCTCATTATAGATGACTGTGAGCCACCATATGGTTGCTGGGAATTGAACTCAGGACCTTTGGAAGAGCAGTCTGTGCTCTTAACCTCTGAGCCATCTCTCCAGCCCCCCCTCCTTTCTTTTAAAAAGAAATACCAACAGTGACTCTCTGAAAACATTAAAAATTGACAAACTATTAAGTTTACTGATGAGACAAATTAAAGAAAAAATTAGCAACATCAGAACCTAGAGAGGTAACATTACAATAAATTCTGTCAAAAAGGGTAGCAAGGTGATTTTATCAATATATTTGTGCGAATTCATTTGTTGAGATCAATAAGCCTTTTTAAGGACCATAAACTAACTATAGAAATATAAGAAAAATATAATAAAATATCCAGAATAAGTCCATCACCCTATGAAAATACTAGGCCTAGGTTGTCTGTATGCAGAAATCTATAGAACAGTCAGATGATCATGTCCATCTTTTCATGTCTGAGAAGACAAAATGGAGATAAACCCTTACAATTATAGACAGCTGATTGCCAACAATTAATCAATGATAAAGATAGAAAAGGAATATTTTTTTCTCAAAAAATAATGGCTGGAAAAACTGAACGGCCCTGTGGAAAATTATAAACCTTGATCCTTGGGTCCAGTTTTCACTATGTGGAAATTTACTTGAAGAGCTTACATATAAATGCAATATCTAAAACAGAAAAACTTTTGGAAGGTATAGAAAAATGATTTTCACAATAATGGTTTAGATAATAATTTCTTGAACAATAAATGTTACTCCATTAAATCATTAATAAAATAGGCTCTAACATAACTCAGAAATTTTTCTCTCAAAATGATATTGTTGAGAAACTATAAAGACAGTCCATGGGTTGAAAAAGAATAGTTCAAAATATATCTCTCTATATATAAAAGAAGACATTAGAAAAGTATTAAAACTTGCAAAGGGTTATGTAAGTAAAACAAACAGTTTGATGAAAAACAAAAGAACTGAAAATGTGTTTGTCTTCAATAATTCATAGCTAATAAGGGAATAGATAATCATACACTAATCAGAGAGTAAATGAAAACATAAGAAAGGCCGGGAATGTTTCTCATTGGTTGGCTTGCACAGCATGTCTGAGGCACCACGTCTGAGCCCAAGCATTGCCAAAGGTATTCAAAATAAAATATACTCTTCTAAATTATATTTGCAGAAAAATCAAGCCAGGGAGAAGCCTAATATGATCCACCTAATAGAATGACTGTAATTAAGTGCTGGCAAAGAGATAAAGCTACTGTCCTGTGCACACCATGCCAAGACTGTGTTATGGTGGACCATTTTAGAAAACAGCTCCACAGTTTCATAGAAAAACTTAGATATTTACCAATGTTAAGTAAAAACATATGTCCACACACAGGCATGTTCATAAATGTTCAAGGAAGTTATATTCAGAATAACTTACAACTGGGAATAGCCAACTGTTCATCTCAAAATAAATGTGCTGAGTGAAACAGCAAAACAAAAGAGCACACACAGCGTGACTTTTTTTACGTGAAACTCTAAAACCTGCAAACCTATTTGTAGTACACCAGGCGGATCTGGGCTTGTGTTAGAATGGGGCAGAGAAGGGACCAGTGAAGAGCCATTCCAAGAGACTCAGGACAGTGTCTGGGTGCGACAGACATATTTAGGATCTTCATTGTTTAAGAGCTGCTCAGTCCTAAACATATAAAACTTTCAAATTATGTATTTTAAAGAGGTATCGTTTATCGCTTATCTAATTTACATGAATGAAGTGACTATCTTAATCTATAATACATATATATTAAAGACACCGCACAGAATGCAGCCTTTGCAAAGTAAACTGAGAAATGTTAGTTAACTAAAAGAAACACACACAAAAAAGTTCAAGCTGACAGAAACTATAACATTCTGCTTCCACAGCTAGTGATAAATACTGAGCACACCGAAGATTTGAAAAGCACCTTTCCTGAATGTGGAACCTACTCCATTCACTTTTGAACATGGTAACTGTAATATGTATTCCTAGGTCTCTCTGATACAGCACAAAAAAAGAATCATTTTAAATTCTGATACGGAGGTTGGAATAAATTAAAATTGTTTTCCCAATAAGGATGTACTGCTCTATGTATTTCATTGCTTTTTAGAAGCTTGATATAAAAATCATCTTAGAATCTAAAATCATGCAGAGATTAATGGGAAAGACATCATGAAAACATATAACATAGTACTGTTACTGCTTCACGGCAGCAAATGGTTCTATATCGAGACAGTTTATAGGGGAGTCTCAGAGTAGATGGAAAGTTTGAACTGTCTTTTGAATTATAGGTTGTCATTCTTCTAGAAATGAAGGAAAAATACTTCTTTTTATCCAAAGGCCAAAACAGTGAAACAGGAGCAGCAGAAATCGCCCTTTGAAATTGTCCTGTAGCCAAGGTCCTTCTGTAATCTGCATGCCCAGTGTTCCGCATCATATTGTGAGTTTTGTGTGTGTGCCTTCACTTCCTCTTGACTTTGTCTTGGAAACCTGGATATCATTTTTCCTACATAGTTTGAAAATGTGAGAATCACCTTACTCAAGGGACAAGGGTTATAGCAATAAACACCTATTTCCTGTTTACCTTAAAAATCTATACTTTGGGTCAACTGTCTCTTGAATTTATTACCTCCTCCCCAGAGAAAGGAGGAATTTCCCTTAGGGGGACATATATCTGGACAAACGAGGAAGACTAATACTGTAAACATACTATGAATCTTAAAAGCTTCTAACCCTCATTACACTGGCTAACCAAGTTTCATGGCAAAGTGTGGTATAATAGAGGAAGACACTGAGAGGCACCAAGAGCCACACCAGCCTGGGAAAGGACACATTTTTTCCCTTAATCGAAGCACAGGTGAACATATACAACTACTGGAAATCGAGGCTTGAAAAAGTTTCTGTAAGTTGCAATTCACATGACTAAATAACAGAATCGAGATTCAAAATACTTATAATCAAACTAGGTTTTTCACACTTTACTACACTGTTTCTCTCCTAAATTTGGGTGGTTTGAGACTGTTAACGCTAACTGCACAATTTGATGGTAAGGCCCTATTTCTGGTAATGCCTCTTACTAATGTTATTGAGCGAGCAGAAATCGAGCTGCTGCCCAACTAGAAGTTTTTCCTTTATAGATTAGCATTTGTGGTGATGGAAGGAACACTGCATGTGACCACAGGAGAAAAGTAATCACTAATATCACTCATCGGCAAAACCCATTACCTACAACAGTGACCTGTCTACAAGACAGAACAATAGTGACAAATGTTAGGGAAGAACTCAACCACCTTGTGATTGGATTTATTGCACAGTTCCTGAGATGGAATCCAAGTCGAAACAGATAAAGTCATATGATTAGATATGTCATAGGCCAGGGGGGATTAAACCTGCTAATATCATTGTGCTAAATCATCATAACAATTAAAATGACTCCTAATGACGTATTGCTACCCATAGATTGCTACGTATAGATCAGCGTCTCATTCAACCCTCATCAAAAAACTTCTGCTTGCAATATGTAGTAATTAACACAGAGACCTTAACTGGATAATAAGAAAAGAGTGAGAGACTTTGGAACAGACATCTCTAAATGAGACATCTTTATCAAACCCTTTTCTTCAAGGCTCAAGGATCTATGTGAACGAGAAGGTAACCGGTCTGTAAGAGCTACAGGCAGAAGTTGCCTCCAAAGAAACCATGCCTTCCAGACAGAGAAGGTCTGATGCACATAAGAGCTCGCAAAGACTATGTGCAAGTCAAGTTCAAACCCATAAAATCCCAGCACTGAGAAGAGGAAGCAGACACAAATCTCACCCCTAACCAAGAAGCCGTTTACAACTGACACATTCTGAGAGAGGGAAAAATCAGTTTTCTCCCATGCAATATCAGTAGGTTTACAAATCATAATTCAGAGCAGGCCCCAAGCCCAGTAGTGTTTGGTCAGGACAAATCAGACTCCATAGTTTTGTTTTGATTTTTGTGTGTGTGTGTGTGTGTGTGTGTGTGTATGTGTGCTTATGGTTTTGTGTGTGTGTGCGCGCGCGCGTGTGCGCATACATGCACACACTTGAATGTTTAGTTTTATCTTATTGTCATTTATTTGTTCTTGTTTTGATCTTTAGGTTTGCTTTATGGTGTTTTGATAGACAAAGAACATGAATTTGGGGAGGGATGGATGGAGGGAACGAGGAAGGGAGGGAGGGAGAGTCAAAGAAGAGGTATGAATATGATCAAAATATACTGTATGTGAAGACTAGAAGCATTTTACTAACACTAATCAAAGCTAAGCATAAATGTAATATATATCCTGTGAGAGAAGAAAGAACTTAATGCGAGTGAGTATACATAGCCATATACATGTATCAGATAAGGACAGAGATGCAAAAACAAAGACACAAGGATCTAAGCTGGAGAGAAATGAGTTGGAAATTGAAGCCTACTATTTCCCCACTCATATAGCTATGGGAGAAGAAAAGTAGTGAAAGTCTCCATGACTTTAGTCTGTCTCCAAATACAAAGAAAATTATGAACTATGGAGAAAGTCCCTACATGAGTTGATTTTGTTTACTGTCAGTTTCTGACAAGTCTGCCAACAGTGTCTCTACATCAAGCATCTTCTCCTGTCCTACCAGGAGCAGCTCATCTGCTCCGCTGGGTTGACCTCCCTACAGTTGTTTACTACCTAGTACTTCTGTGCTAAAACTGAAGGAAGTGTGGCATGGAAGAAAGAGCCTGCTTGCCTCAAGCTTTAAAACAATCCTGTGGAAGAGAGAACATTTCAATAGTCAACTACTACCAGCCTTTCTCTTCTATCCTTCAATGGTTGTGACAGCGTGTCACAGGGCCCAAAGCTTAAGTCCCTTTAAGTACTCCTTCCAAAATCATTTTTCAGTAAATTGGAGGAGAATGTGGATGACAAAGAGAAAATAACTATTTATTAATTTATTCACAAGAGGGGCTATTAATTGGCTTTGTATTTAAGAAATGCTGTCACTTTAAGGCTCTACTTAAGACTAAGTTTGACAAAGCCAGTTGCTAAGGGTGGCTAAGGAAATCTGGGGGGGAAATATTTGTAAGTAAATCTCTTTCCTCATATTGAATGAGTCAAATAACAGTTGGCAGAGGTCATGAAAGAAAAAAGACCCAAACAGTAAAATTTCATTTTTGCTGTACACTGTCATCCTCAGTTTGAATGTGGCTCCAGTTACTGGTGAGAATGCAAATGTTAGGCCATGTAGAGCAATTTCTGGGGAATCTATTTGCATGGAGGCTTAATGAGGCTCCAGGGAAATACTGAGCCTGTATTCATTTCTGGGGCTCAGCAAGACAGATATGCCTGAAGACTGGAAGCAAGACATGTGCATAGTAGAGAACGGAGAAAGGCAAGGATGTGGTAAGAGCAAACATGTTTCCAAAATAAGAGCAGCAGGGAGCGCCCCCATGCATGTGCACAGACTCGCTCAGAGATTTTAGAACTGTTCAGCAATTTTAGAACTTTTCCTTAGAGTTGTAGGGCTGTGCTTACTGAGACAGAATAGAGCAGAAGTAGCTGCTATTTGATATTCCCAGAGAAGCTCCCTAAAAGTGAGAGATGGGAGTCCTCACATAAATATATGACTCCCTATATTCCCTGCTTCCAACAGGGTGGAATTCTAAGTTTCTATCAAATATATAAAAGAAATCTCCTGTTGTTAAATATACCCAGATTATTAGTATGTCTTGTTTAGTTGCCTCTGTCTCTCTGTCTCTCTCTGTCTCTCCCTGTCTCTGTGTGTGTGTGTGTTTCTGTTTCTCTCTCTGTGTGTGTATACATTTCCCTCTCCCCCTTCCTCTCTCTAAAATTCCCTCCCCCTGCCCCTCCTGCTGCCTCTTGCTCCTCCCAGTCCTTCACTGGTACTTCTTGGAAATATTTTCAAACCATCCGTTCTCAACATTTGTCCCAGAGTTGAGCTTTCGAGGAACCCAAAGAAAGAAATTCACTGAACCAAGTTCCTTACCAGGCCCAAGTAGCTCGCCTTTCAACTCTACTGATACATAGAAGAAAAGAGAATCCATCACCAATCTGCCAGGCAGTCTCAAATTTTGGGCATCATGTATTAGAAGCGATGATAGGCACAAAAATGCTTACCTGACAGAACCATGTGAAATCTACAGTTCTGGAGAAAAATATTATATTAAGAAATCATAAACTTTTGCATAATGAAATGATGATGCAGAAATCATAGACAGGATTTGAAGGTGTAAAAAGAAAGAATTAATATTAAATGTATGAAGGATTCTAGAAACAATAAAAATATAAAGTAACTGGAGTTCAGGATAGATGGAATGATGCAACTAATTTGCTAACAAAAATCTAGAGTGAGTATAAGGATTGGCAGGCTTTCTATTCCTCCATGGTTTTCTGTGCTTGCCTTCTTCTCAGCATGATACATGATATAGCTTTTTATAACATAACTCTTCATTGATTCTTTGGTGCATCGTTTCATGCACCCCATTCCCACACACCCCCAGTCCATCCATATCTACCCCTCATCTGTGCAGCATATCCCAAAAATAAGGCCCTCCCAAACTAATTAAAACCAAACAAACCAAAAACCCACCTCACTCTTCCAACTTCCTACATCTCCAACACTTCTTTATTCATGGCATTGGGAGCTGAGGTATGTCATACAATATATACTTTTGTCTAATCAGCCCCACCCACAAATGTTCATCGCATTGAGTCATTGGTCTGTTTCAAGGCCTTTGGACTCTGGCACACCATCATCAGTGGTGCCTCATCAAAACTCCACTCTGATATCCTGCTCTGAGATATGGGGATCCTGCAGCTATTATTATAAAGGACCAGTCCCTTCATGCACTCCAGCAGGTCATAGATGGGGTAGATGTTAGCGTGGGCCAACCCAAGGCCCAGAATGTGGTTCTGAGTGGGAGCTGACCTAGTCAGTCCTGACCACTGAGACTGCCCCCCCATACCAGACAAGGGGTGAAGCCACCTCTCCTAAGCCATGCTATCAAGGCCAGCTCTCCCATGAGGGGTGGGGTCAGTTCTCCTGATACAGTGTCCAGCAAGCCTGCAGGTAGAGTTATCCCAGGGCCAGGGAAGGGAAGGGTGGCTCAGCACAGCCCTTGGATTTCAACACATAAGGTTTCTATGGCCCCCTGTGGTTACATGAGCTGTGGACATCAATACAGACCGCAGCTGTAATGGAACCAAGAACACAGCACTTGGCAGCACCCCAGGCAATACCATAGCACCATATAGCAGTGTAAGTCATTCAGATCAGCAAGGCCACAGGTTGAAGTCTAGACGATGGGCATCCATGTGGCCTTTGACAGCATCGTGGGACACAGATATCAACATAGACTCCAGCTGTGGTAGAACCATGATCCTACACATGGTCCATATCAGCAGCCAGGGCTCAGATGTCACCATGACCTGGGTGGCAGCACAGGCCATTCAGAGGGTCATAGCTGCAGCGACAGCATGGTTCTCGGATGTCAACATGGTCCCAGGAGGTGGTCCAGACCCCTGGTATAGGCATGATCTTCAATGGTTTCAGGATCCACGGACATCAGCACAGACCCTGGCTGCAGTAGGGCCACAATAAAAAAGCTTTTTCAGTCTTACCAACTAGCTTACTCTATCACTATCCATGTTATTCCGCATCAAGCCCCCAAGACCACCAAACATTTTCTAGATTTGCATTTTAATTTTGTGAGATACAGATTTGTAAATCTACCTATGACAATATCTTATTTTATCTTGATTCATTCTTTTTCACTATTTTATTAGCATTGCTGTCATTATCATCACCGATCTACTGGAGGCGATAGATAGAGATGTGGCAGCACACTAACCTGGGTGGTTTGGGACGAAGGCAGTCCTTTGCTCACTTATTCTCTAGTATAGCTGTAGAAAGTGTGGTAATGTCACGTCCTGACGTGCGAAATCATCCAGATGAAACAGGGCTCTCTTCCAGCATTTCTTTGAGATGGGGGAGATTTTCAGGCTTTAAATGGTTCTTTCATGTGCCCCCCACCCAGTGTATAAAGCCTCATATAAACTGCTTCCCAACATCCCTTAGCTGTGATGTGCAGCGAATGAGTGTGTGTTAAAGTCCTATGGTAAGGCTGTTCTCGGTCCACTCCTTCTCGAGCTTCTAATATCTTTAGTTAAATGTGCCTCTTGTGTTTTGTTTGATGATTCAGCACTCGTGCAAGTGATACTTTTGCTGTAGAATTTCAAGTTCGTCATCATTTTGAGAATATTCTATATATCCATATTTTGGCATTATATTCCTTATACCATAATTGATAAGCCACTGTCCTACACTTGAAATTTGTCTAGCATTCTTCCATTCATGCCTTCATTTTTCTAGCATTGCAATATTGCTAGGCAGCAAATAGCTTTAATAGTTCCACACAGTCTTTGAGTACACTTGCAGATTTGAATAGTCACCCAATACAGGCCTCCCCTTTTTAGTTTGCCAGAGAGGATTTTTGTTTGTTTGTTTTTGAAGGTATTGGATTGTAAAGAACAAGACTTGGCCTATGGAACTTTGGAATCCCTGTGCTTTTCTGAGAGCAGTGCTTGCGGCCATTGGAATTATGAGCAGCTATTTAATAACTCTTTGGTCTTAGACAAATTGTTCTCTCTCTCTGTGTGTGTGTCTCTCGGTTATATTTTCTTTACAATACAATGAAGATGATGACATATGATGTCCGAGACATGCATGAAGATCAAGTAGATTAATGAGCTACTGCTAAGAACAACTCCTCCTCGTTGCTACTGCACACACAATGAAGAACAATACTATCCCAAGGGTACCTATGTCCTAAAATTTGTTCCTCATACCTACTGTTTCCCAGCTTCCATTCAACTCCAAAGCCTGCCATTGGATATTTAATGTTATCTGCAGCAGGTTAGCGTTCAGTTGTCAGTAGCAACATGAGATCACAAAACCATGTTTGCCATTCATTCTTTTGAGTCTTAACCTGGTAGAGTGTAACAATATTTAAAAAATAATGATTGTTATTTTCCTAGTAAATAACAATAACAAATTAAAAGGCACATGTAAATAAACTATCCTGGTTCAAATCAAACCTCCCTTCTCAAGACAAATTCTGTAACTCTCTTTATAGTCAGTCTTCCAAAAATATCATATAAACCTTTAAAAATAAGAGGAGAAAAAAATGGAGCCAAAAATCCCATAAAAGATACACCTGCACATTTATCTGCTCTTCCTATTTGATGATACTGATGAAATATACTACAGATTTTCTCTGATAGATTTACTATATTTTGCTTTAGAAAAATTTATTAAACTAGTCATTTTTGATATGATATTCAAACTATTTCCTAGTATATTATTTTTATCTATCAAAAAGTAATAGCAATAGCAATAATAAGTTTTTCTTTTCCATTTTTCATGCAATATATTTTGAACATGATTTTCCCCTCCAACGACTCCTCCCAGAACCTCCACATCCCTTATTTCATGTTCTTGCTCCACCTCTCCAAATAAAAACAAAGAAGACAAAAGCCATAAATCAAAACAAAGACCCAAAGAGACAAGAAGAAGAAGAGAAGGAAAAGGAAGAAGCCACAGCTGCAGCAGCCGCAGCAGACAGCTCACAGAAAGATAAAAGAGGGTGATTCTATTTTGTGTTATCCCTTTTATGTGAACCCGCTGCTCCCAAGTATGGGGCCTACCCTGGGAAGAGGTTGATTTAACTCTTGAGACTCCATCGAAGCGAACTGTTTTCCCTGTTCCAGAAGGAATCAGTTGCATAAACTTCTTGGTTAGGGGTCGGACTTCGTGTCTATTTTCCCTTCTCAGCACTGGGTTTTGTCTTGTTTAAACCTGTGGGTCTTGTGTGCGTCGTCACAGTTTCTATGACCCCATATGGGTTTCCATTCTGTTGTGTCTGGAAGATGCTTTTCCTTGGAGTCATTCCTCATGTCTGGATCTTAAAATCATTCTCCCTCCTCCAGCAAAAAGTGTTAAACAAAGACATCCTTTTTAGGACCGACTGCTCCCTTATGTCCCACTTTCTGCATGTTGTCTGGTTTTGGATCCTGTGCTAATTACCAATTACTACAAGAAGCTTCTCTGATAAAAGTTGAGCAAGGCACTTACTCTGTGAATTTTTCTCTAGCATAGATTTATCATACCTTACTTTATAGCAATATATTATAGTAGTCATCTATTGAAACTGTATGTAAAATGTTTCCTAGTGTATGATTTTATTAGCAAAAAGAACAATGGGGTTGTCACTATTCCTTCATTTTTAGGTATACCTGAATAAGTTTTATTTTTTCTTTTTAAACTATTTTGTTTCTTGAGACAAGGTAGTCCAATTGTCCTCAAAATTATTATATAGCTAAAGATAAACCGTGAACTCCTCTACATCGTGAGTGCTGGATCTGTTTTTTTTATGCATATATTTCTAAAAACACAATCCTAGCTCAAGAGAATGAACACTTTTTAATAGAGGAATATCAGCAAATTTTCCTCACTGGATTCCATCAACTTCTTTTCCTGCTATATTGCTTCAGGATCCATTTGTGATTTTCTCACTCCCTTGTTGAGTGTATTCAGAAATCTTTCTATTCTCAACTCATAGTTGGCATAGGATTTTGCTATGATTTGAACCTAATTTTGCTTCAGAGGAGTTTAGCCTTATTTGATTGTCATAATCACAATTGTCCTTGGGAGACAATGTGCATGACTCTGTCATCTTTGCTTAGAGGCATGTTTGAAACTCTGTGATTCACAGTCTCTGACTTAGGGCAGCGCCTCTCAACCCATGGGTTGTGACCCCTTTGGGGGTTGAATGACCCTTTCACATTGGTCACAGAAGACCATCTGCATACCAGATATCTACATTACAAATCGTAACAGTAGCAAAAATTCAGCTATGAAGTAGCAGCAAAATAAGTTTATTGCTGGGGTCACCACCGCATGAGGAACTATATTAAGGGCTTGCAGCATTAGAATGGTTGAGAACCACTGCCTTAGGGGATTGGTTTGTTTTCTTTTCTTTGTTCATAATGAAAATATTTTAAATGTTAGAGCTGAGGGTTTAATGGTCTTACTGTTTCTTTTATTTCATGGTTTACAAAAAAAAGCATCCTAAATTATGTGAACACAAGGTTCTTAGGAATTCTTTTTACTCATCTATTGATTTTCTTTTCAGCAAAAACTATACTAAGAAAATGTAAGGAAGGAAATTCTTTTCTACTTGCCTACAGCAATTCAAAGGCCAATGCTAAATGATAAGCTTAGAAAGGACAGATTCCCAAGGCAAGAAACAGAATGCTTAGGCTCTGTTAAATTCGAAATGTATTTTCTGAATATCTAAACAGTCGGATACCTATAGATACAAAAATATAAAAATCTAACGATCAGTTCACTACTTGTTAAGGAATCAAACATATAATCATTTAACATTTTCTCCCAAGGCAAAACTTAAATTGAGGACAATTTTGATTTTTAAGACATGAGAGCAACATTATTTTTCTGCTCATGGTCCATTGTAAATAAATGTGTACATGTTTAGCTAGATAAAGGAAGGAGGGAATTTTCTGTTCAAACTCTGAATCATAAAATGCCAACAAATACAAGCATGGTCCTTCATAGGAATTGCTTCAGAGAGAGGCAAGTTATCTTAAAACAAGCTGCTATTTATGAGTCAATATTTCAGTTTATTATCCAAACGCGTAGATTTTCTGAAAGCTCTTATCACACTTCATTGCTGAGTTACAGAATGTGCGATGTCAATAACTGAATCAATGATTTGTGCTAGACAATACTATTGCTACATTAAGCTGGTAAGCGGTGCATTTCCCAACTTTCTGTGTTCCCTTTGCCATGGTAATACTCCTCTCCCTATTAAACGTAACCTACTTACAACAAACTTTTCCAAAATAACCTTTCCTACCTTTTTACTGCTCTAAAGGAATTAAGAATTCAGCACTTTGAGAGCATTGTAGTCAGAGACTGTAGTTTGGTTTTCTGGCTGCCCAGACTCAAATAATCACACAGAAACTATATTAATTGCAACATTGTTTGGCCTATTAACTCAGGCTTCTTGTTAACTAACTCTTGCATCTTAAATTAACCCATTTCTATTATTTCATATTTTGCCATAAGGCTCATGGTTTGTTACCACTTGCCTCTTGGGCAGTTACATGACATCTACTTCCTTCAGCAGCTATATGGCATCTCCTTGACTTCACCTACTCTCTCTCTCTATCTCTTCCTGACTGGCTATATTGTGCTCTGTCATAGGGCAAAGCAGCTTTATTCATTAACCAATAAGGGCAACACATACAGAAGGACATCCTACATTGCAGCATCTGTCTGAGAGTGTTCTCTTTAGATAACTTTTGTGAATTAAATAAATATTTATTAAACTGTTATTTCCTCTACTATATTTGCATATTGTAAAATAAAAAGAAATTGTTTCTAATGTTAAGTAATGTTTCTTAAATATAGAAAGAACTTAATGGTAGAGCTGTGGTTTCTACGGATGTAAGGAGGCAGTTTCTTCACTAAATTTCTAGATTTTAACTTCCTTTACTCCAATATTTTTATCAATTGTTATTTGACAGATAACTCACCCTATATTTCAAAGCAATGACATTAAACACTGGCTTGAAAGCACTTGTGAGTGAAGGCGCCCATGCTTGGAGCTTGCTCTGAAAACAGCTTCATGAGCATTGTTATGTTAGGACAACCCATAACATCAACAAAACCCTCTATGGTGTCACTCCCCTCCCTCCAGGAGCAGAAAAAGAAGGTCATAAGATTAATGTACCAGGAACAGGAAGTATAGAAAACTTTCAAAGGAAGTTCCTAAAGTCAGAAGCACAAGGCTCCTCCCAGGAGTTATAAAAGCAGTAGAGAATTCAGGGGAGAGAAGACACACCCATCAGCCATGCTGTCTGTGGTTTCTGCAAGGAGCTCCAGAGACTCAGCTTTCTTGAGTGATAACCCAAGCTGAGGTGTGCTTCCAGGGATTCAGTTGCCTCTGAGTCACCGGTGCTCCTGTGAATAACTTCAGCAAACTGATTGGTTCACCAAGCTAGATTTGTATGTCATCATTTCTTTGGTCTGTTGGTGGTGCCTTATCTGGGCAAATAGTCGTTTGTTCACATCTCTCCAGGAAAGTCACATGACAGATAGTTTTGCACTTAGAAAAACTTTTTTGAAAAATACAGCAGTTTGTCTTCAGGATATTAAACTAGGGTGGTATCTATGCCAACAGTAAAATAATTGAAGAGCAATAAATGTAAAGTTACTTCTAATAAATGATAGAAGTTTAGGGAAGAGCTTAGGGAGCAGATAGTGAGATAGTCCACTTCATGCTCTGGTAGATAGTTCTGGAAGGATTGTTAGAGAAAGGAATATGTGCACTGTGTGATAACAAGTCAATAGGGCAGAACATGTCTGTCTTATGATGTGCTTGCTATAGTCTTGGAAGAGCTTGTTCTTTCCCTTTCTATAGAATGTTATTTCTAATGATAAGAGAGTAAATATGGATAATTGTGTGTGTACATATGTACAAAGACTTATGGATAAAGTTACGCCTTGCAGACTGTTCACTGAGGCATTACTTTAATAAAAGAAACAGGATACATATCTCTGTATATGTGCAAACACATATACATACTCACACAGTAGTACCAACTTCATCTTAAGGCATGGGATAGTGATGGAATCCAGACAATTAGATTCCAAAAGTTATGAATTATACAAAATATTTAAGCCATTTATTACTTTTTTCATTTTAGTGATGTTAAGAATATGAAAGCTACAAATGAGGATAATTATGAGTGCACCAACACAAAGTTATAACCTTAAATCATTACAAATTTCTTTGAAAATACTTTTTGTAGCTCCATTGTGTTGTACTACAGTGTCAAAAAGTTGAACCCACCTAGATTAGAATAAACAACTATCTTTAAAAAAAAAAGCCTCTGACCTGCAATGTTTCACCATTCCCAGATTTCTAGAAACAATATTGCAAATCCTTTAAAGGTGATTTCTTTTTCTATTGAAGTCTATTGATTTCCTTCTACTGTGTTCTCCTGACTTTGGGGTTTTAGACACTTAATTTTACACCGTGAAGCCAACTCAGCTCACACTCATTCACATTCCCTATCTCCCTCCCACCTCTTCTTCCAAATTATATCATAATTTTCCTTGACTCATGATGTAGGAGGGTCTTCTGTCTATGTGTTACTTTCATTGGTTAATAAAGAAACTGCTTTGGCCTTTTGATAGGACAGCCGTTAGGTGGGTGGAGTAGACAGAACAGAATGC
>LOEQ01001328.1:73859-97486 GCA_001685075.1 Bramus lutescens
GATAGATAGATAGATAGATAGATAGATAGATAGATAGACAGACAGATAGAGATGTATAATAGTCAATGAAAGATGGGGAGTTTAGAGGGAGGAAGTGGAAGGTGAAAATCATGTAGTTATATTATAATCTCAAAAATATTTTAGAGATTTATAAATTAAAAATCATGCATTCCTCTTATGTTAATGATTATGAATAAACAATGTGCTCATAATCATGAATATCACAAATACAAAATGAAAAATACAAAAAAGACTGAGGTTAAGAAAATATTTAAAAACATAACAAATATATAACCTTAAAAATAATGTTACCATAAATATTGAGCTCTTGAATCATACCTTTTAATATCAATTCTACAGGTTACTTTCTGCTTAAAAAAAGGAAGATTTAAAAAATACAAAAGAATGTCAATCAATATCCAGAACACTCAAACATCTAATAGTCACCACTAAACCAAGGATGTATAATTTTTAGATGTATGCACACCAAACTCCTGCAATTATTCAAAGATTAGAATTCACGAAGACAGCTGACTTTGTAACTATAGTTATAGTTTGTAACTTGTATCTCAACTGTGCTACTTGATTTCCATATATTCATTTGAGAATAAGTTTTGAAATATATTTAAAGAGAATTCTTGAGACACTTCAGTGTCACAGGAGATATACTAGGAGTCCCTGAGTTTTTAACCAAACTACGCGATTTTATGAAATGTCCTAGACATCAAACAAACTGTTTTCCTATGATTCCCTTATCTGTACCTTGCAGGCAGAGACCTCTCACTAGCAGGGTTATCAAAACACAGTGGAAGGCTAGAGACGAAAGAGCCCTAGTATGGGCTGTGAAAGCAGCTATCAGGAAGGTCTGATTTACATGCTGGTGGCCAAGATCCAGGGGTTTTTTTCTACAGCTCCCATCAATCAATATTAGGTGATATTGACTGTTTCTAGAGCAGTAATGTCAAAATTCATAGCCACTGCAAGCAAAGTCAGTTAGAACTTTAAAAGGTAAATGTTTTCACATACCACAGTTAAGCAAAGCTAATATTTCACATATTATCTAAACAAATAATATGTGTTTGTATCTGCTGGGCAACAACCACTGTTTATCATTTGTGGGACATTTGTCCTCTTCATGAAAAATTTAGAGTCATTGTCGTGCATCATTTTTGAATAAGTGGCCCTGGTATTTTATAAGCTACTCTCAGCAGCCTTATGACCATGGATCTGGAATCACAGTTATTGACACTTTGGAAAAAATACATTGTCACTGTGTTTAGAGAAGTATAAGAACTACCTTGTGTAAAATAAAAAAAACACTATTACTTGTAATTTTTTATTGCAAATCTCCAAAACCCTAATAAATTTTGCTTAAGAACTAAAGGGACGCTACATGGACTATTATTTGTGTGCTTGTTCTGGGGTGACTTCATTCTCAGTAGCATTCCTCAGACACAGCACCGAAGATGTAGCTTTCTGCCCATACCCACACATCCTCAGTACTAGAAAATAAAATTGCAGAATGGCTACTCTGAATGAGTCACATGACTCCCCAAGTGATTCTGGATGACTTGTGATTTCTGTTTCTACCCTTGCTGGAAAGATTAAGTACAGCTCTGATCTACATCCCCTGGAAAGGAAGGCATACTTATTGAAGGTAGCACTAGATGAAGAGAATTAAAAACTAACAGACAGCCACTCAGGTCTACTTATCTCTGTTTAATGAAGAAACAAGAAAAGGTATTATAATTTCAGTAAAATATCTAACATAATAACCCTCAATAATATTTTTAAGAAGTTTACTTGTATAGGTTATCCATTTAGACACAGATATTTTACATATTTACTTAAAAAGCTAGACCACTTTTGTTCCATGGCACGGTAAGTGTCTAACTAGATGGTGCTCATTTCATGTCTAGTTGTTGATAAGCTTGGTCAGTTAAAGACAGAGCTTTCAAAGAAATGATCAAAAGTTTTTCAGAAAGAAAGTCTAGAAGTCTTTAAAATGCAGACTGCAACAGTTCAGCGAAGTACTTAGACAGTCACAAACTGCCGCAGAAACCTGTGCTGCTTCAGTACTGAACACTGTGGAGAATTGACTACTTTAACATCTGCTTGGGCTATCTGAGGTGATAGTTACAGAAATCCTTTCAGAATCAATGTGTTTTAGATGTGTCTTATGAAATCTAGTTATTTAAATGTCATCTCCGGCATCTCCATCTTCGGCTACCATTAGAATTACAAAGATAATTTGAATACCCACTGTTAGCCCAGTTATGTTTTCTTTAGAGGGTCTTGTTTTGCTGTTTATTTGTCAAGTATCCAGAGATGGATACATCCTAGGCGACAGTTATTTAAAGTAAACAAGCGACAGCTGTCCATCTCGGGGACAATACTGTTTCTTTTGTCTTTGTTCACCATAGATTGGATGGCCTGTATCTACGGCCGTCATCTGGACAGATGTAGAAAGACAATGGAGCAGAATCAGAGGTGGCAAGTTGGAGCAAGCGAAAACCCAGTCCTGCTTCCCTGATAAGGAGAAGAAAGAAGAGTTGGGAAATAGAGGATATGAGGATATTACTTGTGGCATCTACATGTTTTATACAAAAGTGATTCTACTAGTTTTAGTTGTATATGAATCAATAAAAATACTTTAAAAAGGTTTTCTAGAATGTTTCAATACCAGGGTGCCTGTATCTTAACACTCCTTTCAACAGAGAAAGTCAAAATCACTTTACACTTCAGGAGACTCCACTGCTGTGTTCGCAGCATTTCCTGGTCGTGCCCGCCTACACTTTTTTGGTTTTGTTTGTTTGTTTCTTTTAAAAAGCACTGAAAATTATTTGAACTCTTTTTCAGAACATGAACTCCATGTACTCAAAAATCTGATTCTCATGCTGAAATTTAAGCAGTGTGGCTTTTTATTAAGCACGTTCTTCTAATGCTCAGGTTTTCTTATTGTCTCACTCAACCCCTGTCCTCAGAGCTGAAAGGGATTGTGCTGGCGCCTTAGTTATGACACACATCACCTTGAGGGGAAGGGAGGGAGGGTGGGGGAGTGAAGAGCAGCTCCGGGCTCCATCTGAACAGACTATCAGGGTAAAGTCTCTAATTTAGTATTGCTTTGTCTTCCTTTAATCTTGCAGAGCAAGAGCAAGAGCAACACTATTCCCCAAGGGACAGCGTATAATTTGTTACCCAATACCAAATGGTCACCCCTGAAAACAAACATAAAGGGAACATTATACAGCCTGAGCATGATTTTTCTAGGAAAATACAAGTATACCCATATCCATATCTGCATGTGAAAACAATGAAAAAAGGTACTATGAGTTTTGAAGAGGACAAGTGTTGAGAGGAATTGAAGTGATATAAGAAAAAGGAAAAATGTATTAATTACATTATGATCTCAAGATCAAAAAAATAAAAGCAAGGAATCACTCATTTGTGGGCTAAGGGGGGCAAGATATATTAGAGAAAAATATAGTGTCGAGAGAACTGTCAGTAAATTAGCATTGACCTTTCTTATCAACTGTAGAAAACAAACTTCTTATCTAGAAACTGGTTAGTAATAGCAATAAATTGTTGCTCATAACTTCAACTAATTATAAATTAAACCATTAAAATAAACCAAAAAACAAAGCATTATATGGTAAGATAAAGTGTTATAAAAACTGTCCTGTGAAAGTAAGACAGTTTATGAAAAGGGAAGAAATTTAGATTTAATTTTGGTTCATAGAAATTAACAGTTACTGATATAAAATTGTGTCAAAGTTCCCTGATTAGAAAAAAAAAAAGAAAAAAAAACAAGCAAAATGTGGGGTCCATATACAGGAACCAATACTTAGGAGTAGTAAATAATGAAGTTACTTTGGAATGGAATGCTTGCATGAGAAAAGTAGATTTCCCCAAGAGGTACATAAAAGTCAATTGTCTGAGTTCTCTAATGCAGCAGAAAGGGAAGGCAAGCAAGATAGCTGGAGAAAAGATTGATAAATGCTGGGTGATCTGGAAAGGGGAAAAGGCTAACAGCCCACTGAGTAGAAACCAGTCTTTGTGTAATTCTTTCAAGGTTGGTGCAATTGACAGACTCCACAGCGGACACAGCCCAGACGGCACGTTATCTGTGGGGATGGGCAGGAAGGAATGGTTTCAGGAGACATGGCAAAGGAATGTCAGATTAAAAGACAGGATATCAGACTTTCTGAGTCTGGGTGACTGTAACATACTGATATAGTAACAAAAATGTCGACATCAAAAGTATGGCTTGTAGCAAGGGAAATAATAAGTGGGTCTGAAAAGTAAGTGGGAATAATGATGTCAAAGAGGATGCCCAGACGCTAGGACTGCGGAAGCATGTTTGGTGTGTGTCTTTATAGGGCCATAGGTGAACAAGTTTAAATGATGCTTAGGCAGAGGATATGAGAAAGAGAACTGAACCCCAAGAATGCCCTCACCTCAGGGTAGAAACAAGAAGTGACAGCTGTGAAGAATGTAGCTAAGTCAAACATCAGAGGCCACAAACACTGGGAGCTGAGGGTATTTATTCTCCAAACGGTGCAGCTCTGGCTTGAAGACATCATGTCCTTGAGGAAGGACATTTTCTGTCTTCACTGTGGAGAACTAAACAGGACAGACATCTGCGATGACTGATTCATTCTTAAACAGTGTGTTAGATGAATTTTCCTGCTCAAATAAGGCCAGCATTGCTATCTACACACAATACCTACACAAAAACTAATAGTTCAGTCTTAATAATCCAAAAGGACAAGAAGGAAGGAACAAGAGGGGAAAAGGAGATGCCTGGATAGTACAAGATGTCTTAGAAAGATTGACCAGCGTGAGAACTGTGAAAGAAAGGGCAGAAGTCTCCAGGAAAGCTAACAGCAATGAGAGATGAGCGTGAAAACATTGTATTGTGGGAGAAGAGGTTTTCAATATTTTAAAAGTTTACCTTCTGCCCTCCAATAATTCAAAAAGAAAAGTCAAATAACTTTCAAGGTCACTGTTCTCGAATGATTAGATTAGATTTTATTAATCAATCTTTAATTTGTGACACAAAATATGAATCCATAGAAAACTAGCAGAAATGTGTCATCTTTTTGATAGGATCAGCTCAGATTAGCTAAAAACCAATGTAGGTTCATTCTTACTATTTCAAAAAAAAAAGAGAGAATGTTTTCTAAAACAATTGCTCTTAAGTAAATACATTAAATAAACATGTATAACTATGCCAGCTAGGACTTTATTTTGTGACGAGACAGAATTATAGTGGTTTACAAGTATTGCCCATTTTTTGTCTATAACTGTGCAGGTGCACACAGTACAGATGACTAAGGAAGTCCTCATTCCTGACTGATTTCATCTTTTGTTTATCTTTCTGACATCTTAATATCTAAAGTGTCCTCATATGCCAAGACGGCTGCTTCTAATTGCATTTGCCCAGATAAATGATATCTACAAAATTAAATAGCTCTATATTAACATTCATTCGTTTGCACAGCATTGTTTTTATCTATTTTAACTTCTATCTTCAGAATAAATTTCTAGTGCCAAAATGTCATTCAGAAAGGGAATAACAAAATATAACGTTACCTACTGTATACAAAAGTCGCCTTTCAACCAACACACAGCCTCAAAAAATCAAGCATATTGTTTTCTCAGTTATCTGCTAGGTTAAAATACTTCTTGGTAATTTTAATTTGTACTGCTTTGGTTATAAGAGGCCTCAAATAACGTTAGTGAATACTAATTCCTCACATTTATCTTAGAAAGATTGGTCTGAGTTTCTAATAATTCATTTGAAAGCTGAAACGAGAAAACGTGATGCTTTCTAAATATGAGGTAAGTTTAAAGCCTTAATAAGAAACTTTCTATTTTCAGAACTGATATTCAGATGACTTAAAATGTCATGTGAGATAATGATTTGAAACTTGACATATTTTACATGTAGAATTCATTATTGCATTTGTAGAAGCCAAAACGTTTCCCAGTATGGTTGATAAATTGACACAGGCAGAAGATGGAAAACGAGCATTTGCTTTCCTGTTGCTATCATCTTCCACAACCAGACGGACGGAAAAGTTAAACATTTCTACCACAGACATCTCAAAATCACCATCATCAAGTGAAAAATTTATTTGAAGGAAAAAAACAAACAACAACAGAAAACTATATTTGAAAAAGGAATTAGAGTACTTTCCAGATTCTTAAGCAAAGAATTTACTGTAAGTTTAAACTCTCACCTTCCCAGTGTTCTACGAGGAGAAAAAAGGGGAGGGGAGCTTATAGAAGTTATGGTACAGGAATTCCCTTCAAAGTCTTCCCCTCTCCTTAATGACTCTCCTTCTAAGCTCTCTGTTCTTGGTCACTAAGTAGTGTACACCCCAATGCATCTCCACACAAGTTTCTTCCCAAGGCATTGGGCAGAACATCCCTATAGGAAACACTCAGTCGCTTCCAAATCAATAAAATTCACCAAAATGTCTCTATGTTTTAGGGTTTCCTCATTAAATCGTTTATGGGACACAAGACAGTGTATTTCTGTGTGTCAACCAACACATCAGACATACAGACTTTACGTTACCAGGATATACATACAAGACACCAAGAAACAAACAAACAAAACCAGTATCTGTACATCTAAGTCTGCATTATTTTAAAAAGTTAGCATATTCAAAGCAGTGTGAAGTATTTTGACTTCATCATATTAGATTAATTTATTGAATTTTATATGTATGCTTTTCATTTTGTATGATTTGATTTGTAATGGTGTCTGGTTATTTTGTGGGCATGTGATATATTAAAGAAAAAAACAGGGAAAATGACATTTATGAAATCACCCCAATATTAAACACGCTTTTAAGCATGCTTCACAGGAAGTCAAATAAATAAATATTTCAAAAAATGGGTCTTCTTAACTAAGTCATAACTGAGTCCTTGGCTACTGAAAGGCAAATAAATACATCTATCTAGGAGCTATGAAGGCTTTCCTGAATGACTTTAAAATTAGAGAATGCAAGATATGTTATCAGCAGTTAAGGGCTTATTCTTTGTACAGCTGAGCAAAATAAGCAAAATGATTCAAGTGCCATCTATAGGAAATGTTGAAGTATGTGAAGAGGATTTGCTGTGATGATTGATGCATAACCTTTACATAATATATCTTTTTTTCCCTGCAAAGTTAAACATTTGGGCTTTGATTCTGAATGATTGGAAATTTCTCAGGCAATGGAAGCGGTGGGCATTAAAGCTGCCCTTTCCTGCTATCAGCTGTGGCTTCGCTAGTGTCCGAGTCCAAAATGGTGATGCAGAACAGCCAAACATCTGATGCATTAGTTGCCATCTTTTCACGCTGAGGATGGGTTATGAGTGCTGGGGCTGACAGCTACAATTGTTTGTAATTACCTCTATTTTCCTCATAGGTGGTCTCAGTGCCGCTACAGTTCCTAAGCAATCCTATCTAATGCTGACTTCTTTTAAAGCCGCAATGCTTAGGATGAACTTCCTCCCACTTTGCTCATCTGCATCAGGAAAAGTGAAACTGAAAATGCTTAATGACAGCAAATGTCAACTGTGCCTGCCCTGAGGCTACTGTCACGGGATACATGAAGTGGAGATGTTTGATTATTACTCAGGTGGTTAAATAAAATAGATGTTTGATATCAAACTGAGGCAGTACGAAGGCTGAGAGAGCATATTTTGACTGAGTGTTCTTGTTAGTAGTGGGTACCTCTGTACAGAGGACTGTGAGTCTATAGTTCATCGTGGCAGTTGGGGAGGGGGTTCAAGACACACTACCCCCAAATATAGCATCCTGAGGTGCTAGATATCTGAAGCTGGAAGGATTTGAGAAAGGCGGGTGTAAGAGTCTTTCTGACTCTCTCTGAAACAGATTGTGAGATCCTCAAATAAGAAATGCCACATTGTACCTCATGTCTTGAGTAATGGAAGGGTGCTAAGAACTGAAGAAAGAGGTTTGAGATCAGATTTCCTTTGTCTTGCCGTATTTCTCTATGGCTCTCCACCCTCTATCAAACTTATGAAGCACACAGGTTTCACCACTTCTTTCGGTCTTCATGTCCTTATGAAGCAATCTTGGTCACCTAACATTTATAGTTCATGTATTTGTATGTTTTCTTTTGTTCATTTGTCTTTTGTTCCAAAGGTTCTATCTAAGATCTGAGGAGAGAAGAAAAAGGAATTACCAACCTACACACACACACACACACACACACACAGAACACATATATGCACATACAACACACATATGCGTGCATACACACACACATACACACAAAAACTAGAAGCAACAGTATTTAATTAGTCATTAACAATAATTACCAATCCATGAGCAGTGAGTGACTCAGATCTTCTCCTCTGGGTTAAGGAATTCTAGATGAATCTGCTTGTGATTGAGAGAATTATATTAATTATGTAAAAATTGCTTTGAAATATAGAAAAAGTAGTGGAGCATAAGTGACTATAGTTTGATTTCAATATGTATATCAGGGGTATTTAATAGCATCTTAGATAGATTTAAAATGATCCATACTCAGGAAACTATGCTTAACTACATATATTTTATTAAATCTTTACAAGATGATTTTTCATACAATAAAACTTACCAAAAGTTATTGCTGCTAAAATCAATGTTTTGTAAGACATGTGGTTGGCTGGAAAGGGTATATTAATATAGGTGTACAAAACAAAATAATCAATAAACCCAAATAGGGATTAATTCAGAACAAGGATTATAAAAACCTGTGCTATCACACTCCACTTGAAGGTTAGCTCTATCGTTTATTTGGCTAGGCATCAGGTCCTGTGGTTCAGACACTCACTGCATCAGCCTCGATGGAGCTATTCTATCATATACTTATCAGAGAGGCAGATAACAAAGGAACATTCCACAGGTAATGAGATCATGTGGTTGTATTTAACATTATGTAATGATAAACATACTGCAGGTAGAATGAGTTTGAACTAAGAATAAAGGTCATCATATATATATAATGAAATAGCAATGAATTTACATGAAAATGATGAAGGGAATTGCTTGTACATTTCCCACTATGAGTTAGTTTTTTAGCTGTGATAAAATATCTGTCATAATCAACTTAGAAGAGAGGAAGGATTCCTTTCTACTTGGTTTCAGAGGTTTCACTGCCATGTGGGAAGGATTCAACTCATGTCATCCAGGAAGCATGGTAGAGTAGGAGGAGGAGGCAGACAGGCTACATACAGTTCCAAGGCAAGCGCCCCGGCCCTCTCCCACAGTCAGGCACCACATCCTCCTAATGGTGTTCATTTCTGTCAAGTGGCAGCAGCCCCATGATCTGACCCCAGTTTAAATATAATATATTCATAGACACACCATCATCTTCTAATCTCCTTAATCCCCCAAAGCCAGTGAAATTGACAACTAACAATAAATATCCATCCACCTGTCTTTATTCACCGAAATTGTGCAAGGCTTCTGACCAGACATATTGGCTTAGATTAATTTTTTTCAAAGGGAGTTTCCGAACCTTGTTACTTCATTCCTAACCACTAGATACAGTGTATGTGCAGTGTTTTGTTGAAAATAATCGCCTTCACACTCTGAACATGTTCCTTTCTACATTTTCTCCATAATATTTAGTGAGGCACTATATTGCAACATTCATTTCCTTGTTTTATCTTTTGACTTTTGAGTCACTCATTTTATTGTGGTAAATTTCCATACAGGAAAACAATCAGGNTATACCAGTGAATTCTGAAAAATGCACATATATTTGCAATTCCTAACCTGAATGGCAGCTTCAGATTTTCCTTTTTGTTTTAAATTACACATAGATTTATAGCCAGTTACTTCCTGCCCACACACAGGAAGGCACTTTGTGCTGATTTCTGATACCTCACATCTGTCTTACTCTTCTAAAACTCCACAGAAATGAGAGCACAGAGCAAGCCCTCTTTTATTCTGGCATCTTTTCCAGGAAGGTTTTGAAATTCATACTCGTTATTGAGGGTATGAGTAGTTCATTCCTTTTTATTAAAAATTTCTATGTCATCATATGAATAACCTGTTGCTTTTCTATCCTTTTTTCCCATTTTTGCAACTTTCATATGTGACTACTCTATTTATTTCATTTTGACCCAATCCTCTTTCTCATTAGTCCCTCCCTTGTCTTTCCCACTCCCTCTAAAATTTATAACCTCTTATTTATTATTATTATTATTATTATTGCTACTATTATTATACAGCACTTTCCTAAGCCAGTGTAATTCTCAATTGCATTCTAAAGTCCTATACTTATATTTGCAAGTAAGTGTAGCTATTATCCCTCTAAACAGGGACTTTATTTTTTGCAGCAGATGGGGTAGCATCACAGAAGTCCACAACTGGTCAAAGTACAGATGGGAGACTGCCAATCACCATTGCTCCTGGGAAAGGGAGAATCCTTCTCCAGGGTTGACTCCCACCACAGATATTATCCAATCCCAAGCGATCAATCTTAAACTTGTAATAAGACATTACAATGGAATATTCATTTCAAATAGGCAATGGACAAAACCATCTATAGATTGAAATAGATAAAATACACCGTTTTTTAAGCTTATAAAAATTTTCAAGTATGCTAAAGACCTAGCTCCTGTTGAAGAGAAAAGCCAATGTTCTGGTGTTTGCCAAAAATACGGGTCACTTGAAAAATAAGACTCATCTACTTGGGGAAACAATTTTCAGGAAAACATTAGGCCACTACCAATTAAGAGATCTCTGGCCTCACAAATTAAAGGACAGACTCTTCTTTGGTGCGAACATAGTCTTACTAGCACACCAGCAGCTTTCATGGTAGCAAATATAATCAAACATGCAACCATGTCCATATGACATGTGACAAGTGCGAATGCCTTGCATATTTAAATTCTAACTATTCCTATGAAAGAAGATTATTTATTGTGTGTTATTTAACTGTTTCATTCATTTCTAGGGAGATTTATTCAAAGTATCCACATTAGAAAAAAAAAAAGACAAGCAGATCAATTGACCCCAAAATCACAAGTCCGTCTTTTATCTGTGATGTACTTTATGTTCTCAGCCTCAGTTTATAATCATTCAGGGACCTCTTGATCAGGAGAACCCATTCAGGTAAAGAAAAAAAATGTCATATTGACCTATCTATTGGGAATCTAACAGTTTTGGACAAATCATAAGTTCAGCTATTAGAAATCAATAGCAAAGGAACAGCAGTTGTGCAAAAACTGAAGAAAGGACTTAACCTAAGTAACATCCATATTTATTTACATGATTTAAGTTTCTGGGATACACCAACTAAAACCTAGGGGAAAAAATGTAATCTTCTAAAATGAGGTTTCAGAAGACAAAGTTCAAGACAGCATTAGACTGGTACTACTTTATATAAATCTTATGAAGGTAGGAATTTTTCATCATGTGTCATACAAATTGAAATAGTTTATTCTGCAGAAAGTGATCTTTTTATCTTGATTTTAATTTGGAAAATGCCAACATTTAAAAAGAACATTGAGTATACTTAATTGATTGATTCAACTGTATCTTTTTTATCAGTTTTGCTAATGAGCTAAATTTTTAATGATGCCAAATATTATTCTAAAATCATTGAAAATTAGTGGTAAATTTGATAGATTAAACTTTCAGTGGCAGTGTTTAGAAGATAGAGGCAAGAACTTAGTCTTAACAAAAAACTAGATTTTGAAATTGCAACTTTAGTAAATCAAATTTCTACTAATTAACCTCTTAATAAATTTTCTTCACACCGAAAGAAACTGACAGAAAAAAGACTCCTTACCACATCATGATAAGCATTATCAGGGGGAAAGTGTCCAACTGCTACAAAAGGAAGTGAAGCAGAATGTTCAAAGTTCAAAAGGATGCACAATGCTGAGGTCAAAAGAGCTGAGCTCCCAGAGGAAGGGAAGCGGGAAGAAGACAAAGATAGCAAGCACAGGAAGGACACTGTTGACACTGACGGACCCTTTGTGTTCCAGGAAACCTAGCCTAGAGAATAGTTGCAGAATACGAGAAATGCTTGTAAACCATGCATTTGACAAAAGGTTGCTATCCACAACACAACAAAGAAATTTGGGAGAAAAAAAGAAAAAAGCTCAGTAGTCAAAAAGAAACTAAGTAAATGGGATGGAAAAAAATTGAGCAGTAAATCAAAATAGACATTTCCCCAAAGAAGTCACAAAAAAGCCATAGCCATATAAAACAAAATGTTCAGCATCAACACCAATATAAAAATGGAAATCAAAATCATACCGAGATATCAAATCTCTCCAGTTAGAGATTTTGTTAGTAAAAAGATTGTTTAAAGGTACTGGTGTAACAAGGAAACACTGGCATACTGTTAGTAGAATGAAGGAAAACCGTACTGAAGTTTGTAAAAGACTGAAAGACCAGAGTTACCATATAATCCAGCAAGTATAACACTGCACACATGCCCAAACGAAATGAAATCGGCACACCAGAGACGCACCTGTACTCTTGTGTTCACTGTAGCACTTTTCACAGTAGCCATGAACTGGAAGCAGCCTACGTGTCCAACAATTGATAAAGGGGATAAGTGAAAAATATAATACTGTATTCAATTCACTATGACTCAGCTGTAAAAAATCAATGAAATCCTATCATTTGCAGTAATGTGGCTAGACTGAGATCACTGAGTAAAATTAACCAGGCACAGAAGGACAAACACCTCAGGATTCCATTCTCAAAACTGGTATCATTGAAATTAAGAGTAGAGGAGTGGGTACCAGAAGCAGGCAACAATAATACAGAGGAGGAGGGGAGGGAAAGATTAGATTATTAGACGCTGAGTTACAGTTAGGTCAAAAATATGTTTATGCATTTAGTCTACACTGGGCTGTCTATAAGTAACAAATTTTAATATTTTTGAAATTCTAAAAAGAGAAATTAAATATTTTAACCAAAAATAAATTGTCTTTGCTTTAAAATCAACAAAGTGAGAACAAACATTAAAGCGCCACATTGTACGACAGATATATGTCATATTAAAATTTAATTAATAATGAGATCAACAAAGAATCTTTTATAGGTATATATAAGGAGAAAAGAAAAATAAGAGAGAGAAAGAAAGAGTAAAATTGAATGTTTGCAGATTGTGTTTAAAATCAAAGGAAGACAGGCCTCAGCCCTTTTTTCCTTTGCATGAAGTTTGAATTTCCGTGGCACTGCAACCGTGAGCTGTAAGAAAAGGTGAGGATACTTCCCACCATAATGATGATGGACTAACGTTCTGAACTGTAAGTCACCCCCAAATAAATGTTTTCCTTTGTAAGACTTGCCGTGGTCATGTGGCTCTTCACAGCAATAGGACAGTGACTAAGACAGTGTTTGCCACAACAGAAAGCAAGCTCGAACACAACATACTAATGTGGCCTAGTGACCCTTCAAGTTAAAGGTTCAGTTTGTCTTATTAAGGATGGTCTTGCAGATACTACTGTAGATGTACTAAGCTTGGCAGAACTTCTAGACCAAAGTTAGCTCAGACTCATCTTTGAATAAAATGGGGGAAATCAATTGTTACAAACAATGTTCTTAAACATTTTCTTTTCCTTCAGTCTACAGGGACTCACTACAGCTAAAATTTGGAGTCAAAGGAGATAAATTTTAAAGACCAATAATCTAATTCAAATATTGCTGTTACTTTCCCAATCACTTGAAAATGATATGCATAAATAAAGCTATTATCTGGATACATAAATAAAATTTTTGATAGAAAACATCTCCAATGAAAGCTACCTTGCTGGGAGTGAAGCCTGGTGGAGAACAACTGGGTAACCAGAGCCTCCACTCTCAGGAACATATCAACACAATCATAACATGGCTTATCAAAAGGAGTTGGCTTTTACTTTCTGTCTCTCAGCCTTTAAGAAAACTCAGTCTTCTCCTCTGAAAAATTATTGTACCATCTTGGAAGAAAAAAGCAGCATCTAACTACATTGTGAAACAAACCAAAGATTTTTGTCTTAGACTTCCCAGTTCTTGGAACTCTATGACATTATTTCTATCCTTCAGAAGTTCCCCAGTTTCAGGTATACTGTTATGACAGCACTAATTGACTAAGATTAATAGTATCATCATAGAAGAGGATGAAAAAATCTAGATAAAGAATTAATTTTTAGGAAATAAATCTTTAATGGGAATGTGAAGCATTTATATTTTAATATTTCATTTATGAAATATTCTTGAAAGATCTTAAACTCTTGAGTAAGAAAAAATGGAATAAAATTCAAGCACTACCATTATGTGGTATATAAATTATTGTTTAAATCTTGAATATCCCACAAAGGATCATGACTTGGTCTCCATTGCAAATGTGCTCAAAGATGGAGCCTTTGGAAGATAAATTGTCAAGAAGTCTCTGCGTCATGAATGAACTAATCTATTTCTAGATTTATAACTTAATGTGCTAGTGTGGAAAAGTGTAACTTTTAGTAGACAAAGATGAATGGAAGAAGTACTTGAGATTACATACTAGTACAGGAGATTTTGTTCCCAACATTCTCTCTCCCTGTGCTTACTGACTGCCATGAGGTGAATGGTTGAGCCTTATCACCTGCCTCCTGCAACAATGTTCTCTCTTACCATGAGCTTATTACAAACCAATTCAAATGATTAAAAACTAAAGCCTCTAAGACCATAAGGCCAAATGAAGCTGTTTGTATTAGTCATGGTTCTTTAGAGTGACAAAACTTAAGGAATGAATCTCCGTCTCTCTCCTTCCCTACCTCTTTCCCTCCCTCTATGGATTGATAAATAGATGATAGAGAGAGAGAGAGAGAGAGAGAGAGAGAGATATGATAAATATAGATAGAGACAGATAAAGATAGATATAAATGGTATAGATATAGATGATATAGATACAGATATAGATGGTGATTTATTGAAATAACTTACAGGCTGCATTCTAGCTAATCCAACAATGGCTAGATGTGAATGAAAAGTCTAATGATCTAGTAGTTGTGCAGTCCCACAAGGCTGGATATCTCAGCTGGTCTTCTGAATATGCTGGAATCATGAAGTAGTAGGCTCCATAATCAATGAAGGAATAGATGTGATAGCAAGATGAGGACAGGCAGGCAAAGCACAGAACTTCCTTCTTCCATTGTCCTTATACAGGCTTTCAACAGAAGCTGTGGCCCATATTAAAGGTGTGCTTTCCTGCCTCAAGGTCTGGATCAAAGGTGAGTGTATTCCCGATTCAAGTTTTATCAAAACTTATGTCTTCCAGGCTTAAAGTGTGGCTCAAAGGCATATGTCTTCCTGCCTCAAATGTCTAGACTAGAAGTGGATTCACCCACCTCAAACCAAGCAGAAAATCACTCTCATGTGTGCCCTCCATTTCTGGATAGCAGTCCCTTCCAGACTGATTCAAGGATGTTGGTTTTAATTAGTCTGCTTGGATTGCCACAGTAGAATACTGAATTCAGGGTGTCTTGAGCAATAAAATTTAGGACCTATTTATTTTCTTATACTTCCTGAGGCTGGAAGTACAAACCAAAGGTTCTGATAAAGGCTCTCTTTGTGCTCACGGATGATCACTACTCTTGCTATGCCCGCAAAGCAAGGGGGATGGGTAACGAAGGTTACTTGTGTTTTTTTTCTTAACCTCATCTAATTACCAGTCCTGTCAGATTAATGTTCAACTTTTGCCAGAACAGTAACTTTTCTCCCCTTCTTATATAGGCCCTAATTTCAAATATACTAGGACTGTAGCAAATGAGTTGAGAGGACCATGGTATCCAGACTAATATGTAATCCAGATGCCTATCAACGGCAATCAGTCGGTCAATTAGTCCACATGAATGGGAGGAATTGCTCATTAGAAGAACAATCTAGTGACCCTTCAAAAAATTTAACTTCAATTCTCTAAAATCTTCTGAAAACAATAATTTTACAACAAAACAAGCAAACAATTACCTGACAACTCAGGGGAGGGTGAGGGAGAGAAAGAAAGGCCAGAGGCATGGATCCAGCTCAGAGAGGGCTCATGGTGACAAAGCCATCGCTCTCCTAGAGAGATGTCGCTGGGAGTACTACCTGTTTACACTCTTCCCTCCAACATGGAAAGTCTTTGGGTAGTGAGGTACTGTTTAAAATTCTTCTACACTTCTCCTTTCCTCTCCTTTCAATTACACAACTCAATTATATAAATATTTTTCTGCCCGACCTTTGGGCTGCCAGGGCACACCAGCTTCCGCTTCTAAGTGGATATGGAGCACAGCTATTTAGAGTGTTCTAAAGACTGAGCCAGAAACCCCAAGCTCTCCAACCCAAGCTATTTTTCAGAAGGGAAAAATGTTGAAACATAAATTAGACAGCATCCTATATTTTGACACCATTGAATTTTAATACAGAAGTTTGATTAGTATATTTCATTTCATGGCTATTACTAGCTTTCCCCTTGAAATACTGCATGTTTGTTAATTTTCAAAGTGCACTGATGTACAAATGCAGGGAAAACACTTTAAGTAAAGGATTTATGGATAATGTTAGCATTTCTAAATTATAATGATTCAAAAAGTACAGAACATGGGGAAATGCAAGAGCATACAGCAACTGACTGGGCCTATGTATTGCTTGATATAATAAATAATTGCAACATCAACACTGAGAAAACAATAGTGAACACAGGAGAACATATACAAATGAGTGCAGCCAGCCAACACTCTGAAGCACAGATTCATAAGCCCTGATTAATTAGGACCTTAGGAACTCTACTAGTCAGGCATTAAGCTACTGGCAACATGAAGTTCACCCAGGTGGAACTATTTCGTACGTACACATCAGGATATTTTCCCAAAGGGCTAGTTGTTAGATATTAACCTGCAGGACACTTTATCTCATGCCATGGATACTCGTTTAAAAATGCTCATTTAAAATTTTTAACTATAAACAAGATGTTTTGTTGTGTGTACACCAGAAATTTACCCCCTTCCTCTCACTCAGTCCCAAGCCCTTCCGGTTTGTGTATAAAGTGACTAAATATGTTTTAAAAGAAGAACATAATAATTAAAAAGCATATTAGGTTATTTGAAGCTTAATTTGAGGTAGCAATAAATCTCTGCACCACACCTAGTAAGAGATGGAGGCATACCACAGAACTTCTACTTTATAATGTCTACAGTCCTCATTCTATCAAATAATCAAACTTCCGTGTTTGTATGTCAGCCAGCTCATGGTGTCTAGTGTCCCGGAAACTACCTTTTTGACACTCCTTTTTGATACTCCTTTTTGATACTTGTGGATCCAGGAATTACTGAGTGCTGATGAAAGAGTTAGACCTTAAGTCTTGCTCTTACAAGCAGTGATGCTGCACCACAAGGCAGAACCCAGGAATCCAGCATCACACTTCTGAACAACGTTGATGATTCCGAAGAAAGTGGTTCTCAGCCTAGCACTCCCTGAAGCATTGCCACTCAGTGGTGTGCAGGTCGTAGAGTTCCTTCTGACTTCTTATCTCATGGCCAGAAACTATTCCAAACCCGCCTGCTTTAGGAGCAGTAGTTCCCAGTTCTCCTGGGCCTGCTTGCTGTCTCTCCCCATCTGCCTCCTCCTCCGGAGCCCCTCCCTGACAAACTACTCCTTTCATTCTCTGGTGATTCTTTCTCAGCACTTTTCCATTAATCTTGCTTATGGAATAATAATTAAACTACTTAACTTTAATCCTTTATTTTGTAAGGGGTTACTATTTGCTAACAACCTCTTAGACAAAGGTAAATCAAGCTAAGCCCTTGCTTATTGGAGTTCTGAAAAGGTTAGTTTATTAAGAATCCTTTATTCAGTTAAACAAAATGATGTATGCACCAGTCACTCTCCCAGGAATTCCCAAATTATTCTTTTATATGTGACTTCCAGTATGCATCCTTCTGTCACTTTAATATTTATACATGTTCCTCTCTGCTTTTCTCTGGAAATTTACCTCTCCTAAAATTAATAAATATTTCTATTTATGCAGTTGGGACATTGTCCTTGGGGAATGGATAAATTTGCATCACCTACTGCAGGAACACAAAACAAACATAAAAGCAGTATGTGTATGTGTGTGTGTAAGAGAAACAGATCAAATGATGAGGCCCAAAAAAAGAGAGAGAGAGAAGCAGAGAGAGACAGAATCAGAAGCCAGAGACAGAAATAGAGAGAGGGGGTGGCAGAGAGGGAAAGGAATATGCTGGAAAGAATTTATCACTGCAGTCTGCAGAAAAACCAGTGGGAAAGAGAGAACAAAGAAAATGGAGACACATTATGTAGAAATGTGGAAACCAGAAGCCCCTAGGATATAAGTTTCCTGAGAGTAAACTCAAAAAACAGTTGTTCCCTTCTGAGAAGGAGCCCATGAATGAGCATCCTGTTGTTCCTATTGTTTGGTTTGTGGGAGTTGTGCTTGGGTTTGTTTTATGGTCCTAGAGCTCACCCCCAAGGTTCCAGAATACCAGCTAAAAGTTCTCTACCACTGACATACATACTGCAGCCTGGCTCCTTTGCTCTGTTTTAATTGAGATCTATACTGTGAAGAAACAGCCCAGGGTGAAACTTAACTCTTTCCAACTTCTCAATCTCCTACCTGCTGACAGCACAGAGGCAGGAGGACTGGGTATCTGAAATTTTCTCTAGAGAATAAAGGGCTGGGAGATGATCAACTTTCCAATCAATGGTAGTAAGAAAATAAACTCTGCTTGCTTGCCAACTGTCAGCACAGTTCCATGTATAGCAGGTTTGTATAAACTGCAGAAAGGACCTCTTTTAGTAGAGCAATGCAAAGGGGTACCAATTCTCACTAAACGAATTATAGAAAGCAGCATCCTGTAGACAGACAAGGTACAAAAAGGTGCAAGTTTCCAAGTCCTGGTTGACATCAGAGCTCGGGCTGCACAGCCGCACTCAGCAAATCTGCCGCAGTAGAAGCACTGGGAAGGTGCTCATGAGTTCGCAGTTCCTGGCCGCTTCTCTACGTGGCAAACTTATCTTTGAAGACTATTTATATAGCGCCTTACCTTACTAGCCTGGGCAAACGCTAAGTGTTCTGAAACACCATTGAGCTAGCTCTTTCGTGCTAAGATTAATGTAAAAATTTTATTTTAAAATAGCCTCTTTCTGTATCCCTTCCTCACACTAAACTGTCGGTTCCCGAAAGACAGAAATCATGCCATGGCGAGATTGAGTTTCTTAGCACCTAGTGCTCGCAGAGTAGAGTCTGAAATTATTTGCTTAGCTGTCTATCTCTTGCAAAGCCATGACATATTTACAAAGTGTTTACTTCTCTGTTAAACATTGCTACGAAGAAGAGAAAGCAGTGGTACAGAAACTTTCGTAGCATGCAGACACTCCACTCTACCTGACAGCTTCAAAGAAGAGCCCTTTGCTAATTAGGCAAAGTAAGTGTAGCGTTTTGAATTATTAGTGTGCACTGCCTCCCCTTTAACCTAAGCACATGTTCAGTTTTAAAAATGAACTCTTTCATCACAATCCATTTTGTGAAAAGGTATGATTGAGTGTATTACTTGCAATATGAAATGGGCTAGCTAACTCCTTAATAGTCACTTGAAACACCTCTCTTTAGACATACAACGCGCCGAGTCTGGCAACCTTTCCTGAAATGCACAAAATGTCATCTTACAGTCAGTGGGTTGGTGTTAGAATTACATTACAGGAACAATATTCTGGAAATTATATGTTTAGATTTATAATTTAGAAGACAATACTCAATAAATGAAATACTCCTAAAATTAGTTTTCACTTACTGTTGCAGAAAAGAGGCATTCAGGATTCCTACTGAGGGATAGCAGGAGACCTCCAGATTGCGCCCATGAAACCAGGCATGCGCAGAAGCCAGGACTGCGCTGACATTTTCACGGTGTTTTCAGGTTTTGTAAGTAGTCATTTTTGTCAAAAGGTAACAAAGCGTAAAAGCTGTGCTGTGGTGGCAGTGTTCACAGAGCTGCCTCGATGGCGACATTAGTAATATACTGCGCTGCTTGATAGCATGTGGTTTTCAGATGTTATCTCAATGCAACTTCAAACCCCTGAGGAAAAAGACATTACATTTTAATTTTACGGGTGAACTACAATAGGTTCACTTTGCAGTCCTTGAAATTCTTGTGTGCTGCTTGGTCATTTTGCTAGCCAATGATTATCTAAACTTAACAATTTTCAAACTTCGACCCCTCTGGCTCCTGTAATCCTTCCTCTCCCTCTTCTATGGGGTTCCCCTGACTCGGTCTAGTGTGCGGCTGTGGGTTTCTGCATCTGTTCCTATCGGTTGCTGGACGTCGCCTCTCTGAGATAATTTGGCTAGGCACCTGTGAGTATAACAGAATGTCATTAGGAATCATTTCACTGACTTTTTTTTTTTTTAATCAGACCTGTTGGTTCTAACCTGGGTCTCTGGGGGGTCCGGCCAACCAGGAACAGTCCGATACTGGGCTCCCTCTCAGAAGCATGGGCCTCAGTCATTGGTCAGCCACTCCCATCAGTTCTGTTACACCTTTACCCCCAGCAGATCTTGCAGGCAGGACAGTAGGTCGAAGGTTTATGACTGGGTTGATGTCCCAGGTTCACTGCTAGGAGCCTTGCCTGGTTACGGATGATGGCCAATTCAGGCTCTGTATCCCCCATTACTGGGAGAATTTGCTAGAGTAGCTCTAGTAGATTTCAGGGAGTTTCCCTTGAACTAGGTTTCAACATTGCCTGCCCAAATGCCCCCAATTCCAGTAATCTCTCCCTCTGTCCCTCACACCCAACACCTGATCCTTCTGCTTCCATTCAGCTACAAAATCTATTCTATTTCCCCTTGCTAAGGACACCAGGAGAACACGGCCCACAGAAACAACTACGCAGAGTTCATAGGGGCTCACAAAGACTGAAGTGACAATCACAGACCCTGTATGGGTCTGAGCTACGTTCCCTGCCTATACTTTATGGTTATGAAGCTTGGTGTTCTTGTGGGACTCCCAAAAAAGGAAGTAGGGTGTGTCTATGACTCTTTTGCCTGCTTTTGGGACCCTTTTCCTTCTACTTGGTTGTCTTATTCAGCTTTGATATGAGGGTTTGTGTCCAGTTTTATTGTATCCTGTTAGGCAATGTTTGGTGGATATTCCCAGGAGGCCTGCTAAAGAGGTATTGAAGAGAAATGAAGTAGGAGTTGATCTAGGGGAGAGAGAAAGGAGGGAAAACTGAGGTCAAGATGTAATGCATGAGAGAAAAATAGATTTAAAAACTTCATAATCATTTTTATTCTTTTCTTAATAAATTGAGGGAAAAATGATGAAAAATGCTCTATGTAGACAAAAATAATTAATAGAATATTGGTCACATAGAAAACAGTACTCAGGCCCTGTGGTGGACATGTAGACATATAATGAACCAATTCTTGGAACAATGCTGCCAAGTAGTATCTGAGAGATAAAGGTTTCATTGCTCAACTTAAAACACCAAAGCCAATTTAATATTTATGCATGTATACTAATCTACATACAAGGGTTTGTGTAAGATATACACATATATTAAACATGGGAGAGTAAAAACTTATCAATAAGCCTAACAAAATAGAACAGCTTTGGTGGGTAATGTATTTACACTGACTTTCTATTCTTCCAATGCAGTGCATAACAGCTATTGTCTAAACTTTTTGAATTGAATTATTTAAAAAATATTTAACCTTTATTTTAAAGTCTGTGAGTAAGTCTCTATAGGAACAAACTGATATAGGAAGTTCATCTGTCTCTGTGTTACTTTCATTGGTTAATAAAGAAACTGTCTTGGCTTTTTGATAGGCCAGNTGTGTTGTTATTTCTGGGTATAAGCTAGCCGTGCGGGAGCTGGGCAGGATGAAAGGCAGGCCTGCTCCCCTATCACTACAAATGGCATGCTCCAAAGTGGAAATGAACTCCATGTGAAACCTGAGAGAGCTTAATTTTAAACGCAGAAAAAAAAAACAAAACAGAATTTAACACAGCGTCTTGCTGTTTGCTAAGGCGTGCTTTAGAGAGATTTCCTGATTCAGCATAAGAAACAGAAAAAAAAAGCTGCACTATTTTAAAACATGGCTTCCTGGGCCCTGCTGCTGGTGCAAACTCTAGCTATGGTGCTTTTCTGGGCCCGGATGTTTATGTGCCCACTCGGGGTGGGAAATAAAGTAGCTGAGACCATGCCCATGCCTCCCTCGGTTCTTCTGCCTGAGCAGGCAGCGGGATCAAATCTACTAGAAAATGTTGGTTTTAAAATACCAGTTTCTTGGCTGTGCCACCATTGCGATCTCTGTCTGGCTCCTGCGGGAGACAGAGCTTTTGAATGGAGCATTTGGAGTAAAATGCTATGATTTATTTGATGGCAACTTGACTCGCTGTATGCCTAAAAGGGGGGTCATAGCATGCTGTAGCTCAGAGGCACAAACAGCTCCGCCAAGCTAATGGTACAATATACAAGGCTCAGAGGCACGAGCGGCTCTGCCATGTTGGACTGGGTGGGGCAAGCCCGCAATACCTGTTTTTGACCTANCAAGGCTCAGAGGCACGAGCGGCTCTGCCATGTTGGACTGGGTGGGGCAAGCCCGCAATACCTGTTTTTGACCTAAGAATGTCACAGCTTAGATTCTTAAATGCTTACCAATTTAAAACTGCAAAACAAAAATGCTCCTGGATAATAAAAAATTACAGATTCACAATAGGAAAGATTCAGACATAGAAGACCTCTAAAAGGGTCACAATGTTGGATGACTATACATAGACTTGGGAGAGATAAAAATATAGACAATAAATTTAATGCCTTAAATAATATTTAAAAAGACAAAATACAAATAATTACTAGATTAAAAGAAATAAAAATAAACCACATAACAAAAAATATTCTCAGAGAGCCTGGATTCTCTGTATTATTATATTTTCTTTAAATTTTTTTTACTATGAAGGAGCTAAATACAAAGAGACATTTCATTATATGGACTCCTAAGCTGATCCAGCATATATGTTCTAAAAATATCATGACTTCCAAATTTGGGTCTAAAGATATGATGCTTTGGAGAGGGTCTTCTTTTGTTTTCACAGAGGATGAGACTCTGGATTGCTTCTATCCCAATATGATATGATAGACCACACCCTCCTAAAAGGTTGCTATAAACACCTTCAGAAAATTACTTTACCCAACCTATGACTGAGATCAACCTAGCACACAGGTTATATACCACAAAAGACCTAAATAACAGCACCCCCATACAACAAAAAGCAATTTAGAAAGGAAAGACTGCACCCATATTCCCAAATATTGTTTATAAATATTCTTTTACATTTAAAGGGGGATATGACATATATATGAATAACTTGCATTGGTATGGATTTTAAGGTCAATTTTGTTTTATATATATATTTCTGATCTTTATTAAGGTATTATGATTATGTAGTGTGGAGAGATGCATAGTGCCACGCCTTAAAGATGGTGCGGGTTTCCGCCTTCCACTAGCCCGACAGCAAGTGCTCTCTGTGATAAACAAGTCCTTATTTGGCTAAGGCTGATCATCAGGCTTACTTTTGTGTATGTGGGCCTATTAGAGATTGCCGCATGGCTTATTGGGATTGGTAGCCCA
>LOEQ01001328.1:98175-113750 GCA_001685075.1 Bramus lutescens
TGCTTAAATGAATACAATTTATATATTGTTATTTCGGGGTATAAGCTAGCCATGCGGGAGCTGGGCCGGACAAAAAGCAGGGCAGCCCACCTCTCCATTCACTACAACAAACTCTACAAACAGTCATTAATATTTTTCTAGAATATTGCTGATTTTTATACTCAAACCTTTTAAATTAAATTTTATTTTACTGTTTGTAACTCAACCCTGGGTAACATACTGGAATGCTAATATCCAAGGCATCGAAAAGTCCTGTTCACAATAAAATCAAATAGAACCAAAGATAAAATAATTAAATCAATTGACTGCAATTGGATACCAAAATAGACAGTGCTTCAAAGTGCAAATAAATAAAAAGTTTAATAAGGAAGGGGCCCTAGCTGTCTTGAAAGCTGTATAGTCTGAAGACAAAAGGTTTTGATGGCTATTTAATTAAGAGGTGGAAGACCCAAAAATAGCTCTGCTGTTTCAGGGGCCAAATGTTTCTGCCTTTTGCTAAAGTAAGAAATGCCATGGTTCATTGATTCTACTCTGGTTAGGACTACAGTGAACACAAAGTTTTCAGAAAACCAGTGAGGGAGAACAGAGAAAAGGAGAAATCAAAGGAAGAAATAAACAGGTAAGTGCATGGAAACACAACCCTACATCATTTGCAACTCAATGATAAGTTACAAAAATAAAAATAAAAAATAAAAAACCCAGCCTGGATGAAAATAAGCATTAAAAATGAAATTAGATTGCAGAAGGCACTGTATGGTAAAGAGAGTGGCAAACTCTAACTGGTAGGAATAGTCATGGCTGGTTTTTAAGACAGACCTCAGAACTATTTCAGTGGAAGTACCAAAGAACTTATGGGAAAACAGCCTCTTCCAGAAGCTTCCACACTCCATGTAGCGTTCAATAATCTCTCAGATAATGTTTACAAGAACATTTCACATATATTATAATCTTCACTTTAGACATAAGAACTTCAAAATCAGATATTTTAAGAAGCATGTTAACTAAAGTTAGAGAAGAATAGAGAACCCTGATAATTGAAGTGGTAGATTTCTGGAACCATGGACCAAGGACTTCCAAATTTCATCTCTTCTTCAACTAATGGAAACACTGTCAAAAGCAGTGAAAGCTCAACTTTTCCAAAAGTCTGGAAAGGAACGTATGGTTTGCAAGAATTCAAGGAATGCTATTAAATAAAAGTGGCTAAGTTAGAGCAAAACAGAAAGCTTTTGTGGCATTCTGGCTTACCCCATTCCTATCCCTCTTTCCATTTCCCATGCTAGCCATGAAAATCATCAGTACTGTAACCATGGCAAATAGAAAACCAGCAGTGTGACTGTACCTGGAAGCAGAGTGGATGTGAACCTCCATAAAAGCCCCACCCACAGCGAACTGCCACTATTTTTCATGTTTGCTAGTTTCCTGGAGACTCTCCATTCAGAAAACTTGTCATTACTTAATTTGACTCAGAACTCCCTCAGTTGGAAAATACCTACCGTAGAGATTTTTTTTTAAAGTAATGAGCCGCAATTTATAGCAGTCTAACTGTCTGAAGTGAAAGTACCCACTGGAGAAGAGAGGAGGCAAGCTGAGATATTTAAGATGTATCTGGGAACTGAATTTCCAGTGGAGAACATGCAGGGAAGAAGCAGAAGTGTCCTTATCTCTCACCTCTTGACAATATTGCAACCCCAAATGAGGAAATAAGACAAATACAGAGTTGTAAACTTCTAAAGCATGGATGTTTCATCCCAATACACAGACACTCTTAATATTGTATGTAAAATTCATAATTAAAAACTGAAACTTCTGCATTAACAACCATCTCCTACATAAGAACCTTCTCTGATAGGATCTAAGAGATGTACTCTAATAAGATTTTGCTTGTGATCTAACAAGTAAAGCTTACCTGAAGATCAGAACAAGGAGCAAGTCACTAGTAAACCATAGAGGCCAGGCAGTGGCAGCACACACCTTTAATCCCAGCACTTGGCAGGCAGAGGTAGGTAGATCTCTGTAAATTCAAGGCTACTGTGGGCTACAGAAGATTGATCCAGACTAAAAGAGAAAGAGCCAGGTGGTGATGACTCCCACCTTTAATCCCAGTTCTTGGGAATCCCACACCTTTAATCCCTTCACTGGGAAGGTGGAGACACGAAGGGATATGGCTGGGCAGAGATAGGAATATAAGGTAGGAGACAAGAGCTCAGTGCATTCAATGAAGTATTCCTGGAGACAGGATCTTGCACCCTTTTGTCTGAGGATTAGGTATAGGTAAACCGTCTCTCTGGTGGCTAGCTGCTTTACTTTTCTGATCTTTCAGCATTTACCCCAGTATCTGACTCCAGGTTTTTATTATTAAGACCAATTAGAATTTGAGTTATACTGTACTATCCAACAAGACAGGAATTCAGAGGGCAGTAGGATATTGTGGCCATTTAGCAAAGGAATATTTACAGGCTCTCCTCTATGGCAGTGAACTCCCCAACCCTTGGTTCTTGACCAGATTTGTGATACCAGGTATGTGCTTACTCCTGTGAAGTAGGCCTTAAAACAGAAAGCTCTTGCTAAATGGGAAATTGAATGAAGATATATGAAGTTGAACACAATTATGAAAACATATTAAATATGTTACGATATAGCTTTTAGTTGATGCAACTCATAGCAATAAAATGGTGAAAGATTTATTTTACTTTATTTAATTGCTAAAAGTCACAATATTTCAATTAAGTATTAACTCTTAGCTCTCTTTGAAGTGTGTTTTTTTTCTGTATAAATTCCTAAAAGATGTGGGGGAAGATAAATGATGATATTATATCCCAAAAAGAACAAGCTTTATTGTATCAATGTTATTTCATTGCTATCTAGGATAGTGTTTTCCCAAACCAGAAAGGGAGAGGGAATTGGTGCTTACCCACCATGACACTCATACCACTGCTGCACCCGTGAGCATCTCTTGCCACACCATTCCATACTGCATTTCACAGTGATGAAACTGCATGACTGTGAGCTAGCTGCTTTATTAAATTGATAGTGACTTCAAAAAAGACAAAATAATTTTCGGGAAAATCATAAAGCCAACAGTAAAACACAACAGCAATCCCTGTTGCTAAAGGGTATTGGGGTCTGGTTTTCAGTAATGGCAAATTATTTGATTTGTTATGTCATTATTCCAAAAAGCTACAAAAGAGTGAAGTAGGTCTGTTTGAAGAAAACAATAGTAAATATACAATGCTTATTAGAAAAGATAGGTATTTAACTTACTATAAACACTTTCAATCTGTTGCTGATTTTATACATGAAATATAAAATATACCATTAAGCATTTGAAAGATTGAAAACAATGTCTCACAAATAGAGAATGTAAATAAATAGATAGTAAATATTTCAAACTGAATAGAAATTATGAAGCAAAAAAATATACTTACAGAAATAAAAATTCACTAGAAGAGCTCATCTGATCTGTGAGTGAGTTTGTTGAAGGTAAAGAGAAATGAACTTGACCTAAAATTGTCTGGTCTGAGAAACAAAATGTTGAAATGATGAACATAGCCTCAAATGTGAGCTATTATATAGTATAGAAATACAGCCACAACATATGTTCATGAAGACAATCAAAGAGAAAGGAAAGAGTTAGGAAGAGTTTCTGAAGACGTAGTAACTCAAAATTATAGTCTGTAATTCCACAGCTTTAAAAGTTATGAAGAGGGAGCTAGAGAGATGACTCAGCTCTTCAAAGCTCTTGCTGATTTGCCAGTGGACCTGGGTTTGGTTCACAGCACTCATGTGACTGCTCATAACCACCCAGAACTCCAGGTCCAGGGAATCTGATGCTCTTTTGTCCTGCACAGGTTCCTAAGTGCATGTAAACCATATAATCTCCCGACGGCACACACAGATGCACATAAATAATTCTTTTTTAAGTTATGGGGAAATCAAAATGCTCCAAGGTAAACAAAACTTAGAAAATTGCTTCTGACACATCTATCCTATGAGAATAATAACAAGATTCCTCAGTTTGCAATGAAAGAACATTAGCTCATATGAATCCACATGAGAAATACCAACCACAGGCTGCTGAGTCTTCATAGGTATAAGTGAAAAAAAAAGGTAGGCAGGCATATTTTTATTTTTAACTCCTTCCTGATATTATATATAAACAGGATAAAAGTATAAAGAATAATTGTGAAATTAGATTAATAGATATACAACATATAAGTATAGAATTTTGTAACAAAAATGTACATTTTGAAGTACTATGACTACATATATCAACATAAGTGGAATTATGTGAAAAAATTTCCAAGCCTATGGGCAATCACTAAAATATAAATAAATAACAGTGAAAGAACCAATAAGAAAATAAAAGTAGTACAGTCTGCAATATTTATTAACATAAATATAAATTAATGAAGAAATAGAGAGACAATAATAAGACACATAATGAGAAAAAATAAGCAGCAGAAATCAATAAATGCCTCACCTGTATAACAAAACTGCTCATATTTAACACAGAAATATATTGAAAAGAAACAATAGAAAATACATGACTAGAAAAGAAATAGCAAAAAGAGCAATAGTGTGGTGATACTAATTTCAAATAAATAGATTCTATGACAATAGTGTTTACCAGGTAAAAAGGCTATCTTATAATGCTATAACAATAACCTATTAAGAACATACAGAAATACAAACATCCACAGTTCAAAATCCAATGTCCCAACACAGGTAAAACAAAACTGACAGAATTAATGCATGGAAAATTCAATAATGAGCATTGGGGATTTTAGTGCGGCAATCTCAATGCAAACATCAACAAGAAGAGCATAAAGAAATAGAGTTTAAGAGCTTTTAAATAGACATCTCCAACATCTGTATGTCCTCTTCCAGACAGTACATTTTTATCAATCGTGTGTGAAACACTATCCGTGAGAGAACATAAACGGAAACAGAAAATAAAGCTCGAAAGGTTTTCTTATTTTTTGCTTGTGAGCCTAGCCTTTGATGGCTTAACCTTCTCTCCAGACCTCAAAAGGTTTTCTATGATAGAAAACTCTGTTTGTGTTCTTCAACAACAGGATGAAATTAGGCATCAGAGTGTAATGACATTTAGGTGATGAACAGATGAGCGGAAGTCAGCACAATTCTAACTAACAATGAACAAATATGAAACCACACAAAGTTCCATAACAGATGAGCAAGAACAAACGCATGATATACTAAATATGTGTGATGAGGCCAAAATAGTCCATAGAGGGATATTTAATTATATATACTCAAAAAAATGAAATGTCCACAGATGAACACCGCGAATTTTTTTGCCTTAATACACTATAGAATGAAGCAGGACATAAACCCAAATTAAACAGAGTGAAAACATATTAAAGAAGATCAAAGTAAGTAAGAAAGACTAGAAGCCATTAGAAAAAATCAACATGGGCAAACGTGAAAGAAATCAAAAAAAATATAAGGCTTTATTTAGTTGACTTGATCAATAAATAAGAGGGAAGACTCACTACTGAAATTAAGATGGGAGAACATCCCAACAGTCTTCGAGGTTGCCAGCAAATTTGATGGTTGTTACCCCTACTCTCAACATTTCTCATTGTTACACAATGCCTTCTACATCTTCAGGCTGACTGAGGCAGATCTGACCCTCCTAAAATGCTTGGAACTTTTTGTTTGCACTTTAAAAGGACACACACACACACACTGCTTTTAAGGAACACATGTAATTAGGTGGTCCCAATATAATAATATCTTTTCTTACAAGTCAGTTGATTTGAGACTTCACTTTTACAAAATTCTTTCATAGCAGGACCTGGATTGGAGTTTGTTTCAGTAATGTATGTGAGCACTAGAGACTTGGGCTAGGAATCTGGGGGTCTGTGCAGTGGGACATTTTTGAATTCTTCCAGGAACATCACCACCACCACCACCACCACCACCACCACTGTCACTTATTAAACTTTAAGAGAGCTTGCAACTTAACTGTTTAAACTATTTTATTCTGCGGTGTCAGAGCACAATGGGGCACACTTCTAATCTCTGTACTGAGAATACCGTGGCATGAAGATAACATGTTTGAAGACAGCTTTGACTATACAGTGAGTTCTAAGTCAACATTAGCTACATTATGATATAATCTCAGACACGGCACAACAAAAAAGGAAAGAAGTGTAACAAGACAGTAAAAGCCCAAATCCATGGAGGGTGTGGAAAGACAAGGAGTGAAACTGATCCACGCCACCAATTGCTGCACATATTCTTATAAAGCGTGCATAGGGAGGCTGTATATATCACTAGAGAATAAACCTTTCAGGAGTGCTAAAAGAGATTTTCTTTCATGGAGAATTGGCAACAAGAAAACAGCTACTTTAATAAATTCCTTTAATATAGATTAAGAAAAAGAAAAAAACATGGACTCTGTAAGTCAATTGTCTGGATTTACAGTTTGCTTAAATCACTAGTTCTGTGTTCTTGACGGAAGTATTTAACCTTTGTGTGTCTTGAATATATCTGCATGAAAAGAAACTGCTTAAAAATCTTCACTGGGTTCTCTTGGCCGTAAAACTTTATATGTAGGTAAATACTCAGAACAGAGGCCACCAGGTAATATATACTACTTAAGGATTGACATATATCATAGTTGAAAGTATAAGAGAGAAATTTGGGGAAATTTTAAAATGAGGTTTACATAATAAAGATATGATGACTACAATGACAGTAATTGGTATAGGAGGTTCTGTTTGTGTGTTGCTTTCATTGGTTGAATAAAGAGACTGCCTTGGCCTTTTGATAGGGCAGCCCTTAAGTCGTCAGAGTAGACAGAACAGGATTCTGGGAAGAAGGGCAGTGTGGCAGACGCCTGAGACAGACATCGGTTAGAATCTTGCCGGTAAGCCACAGTCACGTGGTGATACACAGATTTAATAGAAATGGGTTAATCAAGATGTGAGAGTTAGCCAATAAGAGTCTAGAGCTAATGGTCCAGACAATAATTTAATTGATACAATTTCTGTGTGGTTATTTCGGGGGTTAAGCTAGCCAGGCAGCGGGATGCAGCCCACTCCTCCTTATTACAACAAGTAATGATTCAAGTACATGGAACCATATGAAAAACATCAAGACTGGATGAGAACACAAGAGTGTCTGAGAATGATCTGGGGATTTCTGGATAAAGGCAAGGTGGATAAGGATTCTCAACATCAAGGCAGGAAAGAATAGATTTATTAATAGTCTCGTTAACATGGAGATGCTCCATTTTAGCACACAGATACACATTTAAACATAATATCTACAATCTGGAGATGTAGATTTACAAGTGGTTGTCATATACTATATGAGTGAAATCATCTATGGAAATCATATAAAGAGACAAAGAACAGCAGGTCAAGGATTGAAACCTGGAAAACATTAAAGTTACGACAGAGCAGGGAAAATGTGCAAAACAAAATACAGTGGTGATAGATTTATTAGAGCCAGGAGAGAATATTTTCACAAAGCCTATGGGAATGAATCACTTTAAGTCCATGTAATATGGCTGCCATCAGAAACTGCAGCGATGAACCACATACTATCAAAGTTGTATCTCCAGAACTAAAATATGGAGGAGGCAGCAGTCAGGCTGCACTGCTAGACTGAGTTCAAGTCAACAACAACAGAATCCACCCCAATGTGTATGAGACAAGTTCAAGGGTGCACTCTCTGTTTAATTACAAAGCTGACCTGTTAAATAAACTGCCTAGCATGTAGTACTTGATGTTTTCCACAATTAAAGCTCAAAACACTTTTCTGAGAGCACAGCTAGATTAAGTTCCTGTGAAACAACACTATGGTTAGTTCCACTGAAATCTGCAAAAGATCTCACGAATTTCAGAATCGCCTTTCATTCCAGTTTGATCAGGTTCAGAAGGCTGCTCCCCCAAGGATGACAGCAGACATTCATGGAGTGGTTGGTAGTATGTATCATGCTGACTTCCTGCCCCAGTTTGTTTAATCCTTAGGTAACCCAGAAGTTAGGAGCCGTGATTATCCTTAGAGTAGATGAACCGTAGATGAAAGAGGTGAAGGAAGCTGCCTATAATCGGTGGATGTTTCAGATTTAAGCATCATCAAGAATCTATAAAACGTGGTTTGTTCTCTCTGAGTTCTGTGTATATACCCATTTAATTAACTCAGGAAAAGAAACATTTTGTCAAAATCTAAATCTGATGATAGTCAAAAGTACATTGCATCAGTTATGTCGAGCAAGTAAGTTCTGAAATCTGCTGAAGAGCTCAGCACTCACTTCATGACTCACAATACTCATTGTACATTTAAGATTTACTAAAATTGGGGAATTCTACAAAGATCCGAAATCAACTCAAACTCTTAATGATTCGGGCTTCTTAATACTTATTAGGGAAATAATCCAAGTCTATTACTTTCTTATCTTTGGTCCTTATTTTGCCTTCCAGCCAATGTAGAACACATTACCACCTAATACAAAGAAGCAAAGCAGAAAGAGAAATTGGGAGCTCTAAATAAGAAAGTCAGCCTTAAATAAAATTATGAAGCAAATGAAATTGGGGCTGTAACTAGCCAGTCCCACTTTCATTTCCTTTACAGGCAGATGGTGATTCCACAAGCCAAAGAGTTGCTTTGATGGCCTTTGGGTTGCTAAGCAACACTTCTTCAGTACCCCTTATGTCTGCCCCTAGACATTGCTCATCCAATATTGGTCCTGTTGTCTCATTCATTCATTACACACACACACACACACACACACACACACACACANAGAGAGAGAGAGAGAGAGAGAGAGAGAGCAGAAAATGTTCTACAGTTTTTCAGAAATGCTCATTTTTCCATATTTTCAAAGCTGTGTAATATGTTCAGATAACTGCTCCTATTTACCATTTCACCCTAATTCCCCTTCTCAGGAAAGGGTCTTTTTATTTGTGTCTGAAGCCCGACAGATCTGTGCTGAGGTTTTGCAAAGTTTTACTTCTCAAATTTTCCAGTTAAAAATTTCTGCCTGCCCAAGAAAACAGTCGTACCTTTTTATGCTATTTATAGATCAGAAGGTTGCCCTTCACTTCATAACATCCAATTATCACACTGTACCTAAAAAGGAGGTAGTATGTCATTTTGCTTTATAACTGCCTGGGAAAAAAAGAAGATAAAATGGCCTTCCTGAGATATTTTAATAGCAACATCTGCAAATTACCCCAGTGAGGTGTTCTCCAAACACCATAGAAGCTTGGTGGAACTAATTTGGAAGAGACAGATGACCTCTTTCAGTCCCTTGAATTATACCACCCATGCTGCCTCCTACTCAGTCCATAAATAGGAGCATCTCAGTTCAATCTAATTCAATATGATCTCTGATTAATAGACATGGAGGCAGATTTGCTGGGAGACTCTGAACTAGGTAGGAAAACAGTCCGGGCTGAAGTAACAGTGCCATTCAAATACTTGGTAAAGGACCTACTGGCCATGAAATTCAAATTTTGTCATGCAGTTATTGTTTTCTTCTAGCTTTGTTTTTAACTTTTAAAATAACTTCATTATTTTCAAATAGTCAAATATTGGCCAAGACTTTATCACAGGATGTAAAAGCCAAGCTGAGGCTAACATGTACTGTATTCCTGTCACAGGGTGACTCACTGCTACCAAAGAAGGCAGATCAAACTAATGAAACCAGCCATCTGAAGGGGCTTAGGATGCCGGACAAGGACGTGACAAGAACACTGAACCCATGTTCCACAGGGAGAAAGCTTTACAGATTATTTATCCCAAATAGACTGCAGTGTCCACACATCATTGCTCCTGTGAAACTGTAGTAAGAAAGCAAACACAAGGAAAAGGGCTTTTAATAATCTTGTTTCCATGTAACTACACTATTAATTACTAAAATTACTTAGAACTTGGAAAACAGTAATCTTATATAGTACAAATATATTTAACCTAATTTAAAATATAATTTTATCCATATTTAAATTCAAAGATAACAAATGTGAGGTTTTCTTTTTTTCACAAGCAAGATTTTAAATATCTTAACAGATCAAGAATATACAAGAATGTAATTTCTTCCCAAAGCTATTTACTATGTTCAGTTGCTCAATTAAAAGCAGACATGACTTTGTTCATGCACTGGTAAACACTTCTCTTTTTTTTTAAGTTATAAAGCTGATTGGCCCATTCTTGTAACTTATATCAACCCATCATTCTGATCTATTTCCACCATATGGCTGGGTACCTTTCTCAGCTGGCAGGTCACATCTTGCTTCCTTGGTGGTCTGCGCAGGACTGGGAGGAATCAACTTCCTCCTTCCCAGAACTGTCCCATTCTCACTTCTTAGTAGGAGAAAGTAAAATAATATTTTTTGAGTTATATCAACCAAAATTATTCTAGCAAGATAATTAGGATTTTAAAAAGACTGGCCATTTGTAACTTTACTCATTATAAAAGATTCAGAGATAGATTTTTTTTTCCTGAAAGGGGATGTGCCTTGTCAAGAATGTGAAATCCTTGATGGATAATGACTTGCACATGTGTAAACACACACACAAGGCACATACACATATACAAATATATATATATATACATAAACATAATACAAATATAAACAAACACATAAAGCATACATAAACATATACAGGCATTATACCAATTTTTATAAATGTATACTTATTTTTATGTATGTGTGTGATGCAGTGTGTACGTGTGTATTGCGAGTATAAGTGTGATACATACTTGCATTTGGAGGCAAGGTCAGTGATACTGTATGTATGTATGTATATGTTGTGTGTGTGGATATGAATGATAAATACTTGCATGTGGAGGCCAGTGCAAGACATTGGATTTTTTTCCCTCAATTGCTTTCTTCCTTGTTGTGCTATGGCAGTATCTGTCACTCAACCTGAAGGTGAACATCTCTGCTGGCCTAGTAGGATCCACTGCTCCACCCCACCCACTCCCAGTCCTAGGACTACATGTGCATGCAGCCATGCTCAGCTTTTTCTGTGACTGCTGCCCTTACCCTTACACAGGAAACACTTTGCCCAGTGAGACATCACCATTCCTCCATATGCTTGTACTGCCTTCGATGCACAGTGAAGAGCAAATAAACTCTCTTATAGTTGCCCACAAGCATTTTGATACAGAAACAGAAGCGTAGGTGACTCAAAGTGCTAAAAAAGATAATTTTTTAATTATTTGTAACTTCCCAAATAATTGTTTAATGTAAAATATGCATACAATTTGAAATAGAACTTAAACCTTAACCAAAACGCATATCCTATTGAACCAATAAAAATAGATTGTGTCAATTTACTCTCCTCCTAGAAGTCTAATTTTAAAAATATTAATAAAAAGAGAGAAAAGAAATATACAACCATCGCCTATTAATTTCCATCCTTTGATAATTCCACCATACAGAAAGATTTTAGGCCTTAAAATTGAGTATTTTATTATTTGAGTCTTCTTTCTTATCTAACGCCTAAGGAAAAAGGTCCTTTGACAGAAAGAACTTTGAATAATTAGTGTGACAAAATATGCTTCAAGCTCAATTATTTTTAGACATGTGACAGAAGGAAGTGAGGTCCGTAGTTCTCTTTTAGAGGGCGATCACAATATGACATACATATTTTACAATGAGATGAAACGAATGCAATGAACCTTAACACCACATTCAATAATTCATGATTTCAATAGCAAAAATGCAAAATGGGAAATAATTCCTCCACGAACAAAGAACATTAGCAGTGGTGAAGCTGCTTGCATACTGGTCAACTAAGCACAAAGAATCCCTTTGCAAAAGGCTGCTGTGGACTCTTCATGCACTGCGTTATTTTATCTACAACTTATTCCTCTTCTAAGTTCTGTAGACTCTTAAGAGATTCATTAGAGCATGCTTTGAATTTAAGAATATTAAATTTTCCCACACCTGTAGTTGTTTGTGTTTTCTTTGTTACCATGAATCAGGAGGTCACAGGATTCCACAGGCAGCTTCCTAAATGACATGGCAGCATTAAAATGAAAGCTCAAAAAAACAATATGACACATTTTGGGTTCTTTAATGAAAACTTTAGATGAGAGGAGGGCTCTTTGCTTTAAAGCCTTGCTCAATAAAAAATGCTCAAAGTGTGCTAAGCCTCATGGTGGCAAGGAAGTCCACAAATGGATCACAACCATGGTACAACAGTATCAAGTACAGGGTTTGCACTACAAAAATATTTCTCTATAATTTGAGTCTAGATATAAAATCACAGAGACCTTAAAAGCAGAGTGCAAAGTTCCATTATGCGGAATGCTGTTTACTTAAGAGAGCTTCATGCACAGTGATTTAGGAAATTAAAACATATTCAAGGAGTCTAGCAGACAAGTACATTCTATGAACCAGACCCAAAGTAGTTTCTACTGCTTGATTAAATGGAAAAGTGAAGTGTGTCACTCAGAGGCCAAGTCTAGTAAATCGGTGTAGATTTTAACATCTAGGTCACAAAATCAAACACAGCTCACACTTTGTGAGCTCTGCTCTCTAGAAAGCCTTGCTGGATAAAGGTCTTGATGAAAGGTGTGCTATGTTCAGAATGAGGAAAAAATGCAGTCGTGTTAAAAGTGCACCAACATTTACCCTCGTGAGGAAGAAAACTGACAAGCAGAACAACCGGGATGTTCCTTCCAAAGAATGGGCTCCAATCACAACAACAGGTTCAAAATAAGACAATAGGTCTGAGAAACACTAAAGGAATCAAATTGAGTCCCAAATCAAAATATGCTGTTGTGTCTATATTTTTGTTGTATTTATGTTCTCTATTTTTGCTTTTGATCTTCTTACAGAAGATAAACCTAAAGAATGTAAGGCTGAGCTAGGAGGTGGATCCATACGGAAAAGTGCTTGCCACGACCCTGCTTGACAGCCTGAGTTCTATCTCTAGGCCTGCAGGGTGGAAGAAGAAAACAGACTTCTGAAAACCACCTTCTGACCTTCACATATGTGCCGTGACTCAAAGAAGGTTGCACACACATGAGCTCACACACACACACAGTAATAAATAAATGTTTAAAAACAAACCCAACTGAAAATTGCCTTACAATTTCTTACCACTAGCGCATGCCCTCAGCTGTTCAGGTTAGAGTCAGTTCAGCATCTTGTTTTACACTTACACGTGCAGATACTGTGCTTGAGGTGCAATGGGGAGCAAGGTTAAAAGATTTACAAAACAAACTGGCATGATAAAACAGTTTGTCCTTGACATGACGGAGAAAACAGATTAGTTAAGAAAATAATGATTCCAATTGTAGTAGATTCCACAATAGAGATATCAAATAATGAACACAAAAGAAGAAAAAATTTCATGCTGACTATGTTCTGGAAGAAATACATGTCTGTGTTGAGATACAGAAATGAACAGATTTGAAAGCAAAATAACAGATTGACTTTGGGACAAACCTTTACTCACTAGACTCAATTTACTTTTCTCTAAAGGAAAACAGCTAATTAGATCATGTTCACTTTTTTAATTTTGAAAAAGCATTATACATCAATTTTAAGTGTTATTTGAAGAGAACAGCTGATGGTGGAAGTTACAATTGGTGAGAAACTAGAGGTCCCAGACTCTGAAGTTATTCAACAATTCTCTACATACATGTATGAGCTGAGAGATGGACCAATTTTTATCACTTCAATATTTTCATGTTCTAGCCAAGTTAACTTGCCTTTAAGCTTAAAAGAAACATAACAGCCTGCATACAGACTCCAGCAAGCTTGACATTTTGGTCAGGGCTACTGAAGAATTATTGCATCTTACACAAGGAAACTAGCAGCAATTAGTAGCAAAAGGAGAAATGTTTCCTCTTGTTCTTTTGCTCAGTTGCTGATAGAGTTTATTCTTTAGTGTCTTAATTTAGCTATATGTTGGAACAACTAGATAGTGGGAAGGAAGAATTGCAGGTTTCCTGTTCATCAGTAGAATCAATAGGCTGGGCTAGTCTGAAAAGAAGTGTTCAAGATAAATGCATTGGAAGACGACTTCTGCATACACTATTCAAAGGCCCCTTCTAAAATGTTAGGCTTTGTCAGTATATAAAATAAATTGAGCTTTCTGATGGTTCTAACACCAAATAGTATCAGAAAATTATGTATGTTATTATATACGGGAGAAAGCTTAACTGTTCTTTAAAATTTTTTTAACAAATTCTTACCCCAAACTATCATGTCAAGGCAGAAGTAATGTTCTGTTTATGGAAATATTGGAAAAATTGTATTGTGCCTATAGAGTTTAACATAAACATATATAAAATTTCAAAGCAACCAGACATTTATTTAAATCAATTTAACCAAAGACAAGTTGTTCTAAATATTTCTATGTTGTTATCTTTCAGTTTTCTGGTAGGTTGTTCCTGATCTTGGTCCCTTTGCTATCTCTTCCTTTAAATTTATCTTTGTGGGCTTCTGGTACTAGCTTGTATGACTCCTTCTAGCTCACAACTCTAAAACATCTTCCATTACTTCAAAATAACCCCAACTCTACACTTCTGGCTTTTCTGGGAAGGTTTGCCCTATGCCAACCTTGATGCATTAGCTAATTCACTCCTTTTACCCTTCAAAGACTAGATATAAATCACTCCAGCCCAATTAGACTTGACAACCTCTCCTTTGAAGGTAACAAGAAAAGAACAGAAATAAAATACAAAAAGGACCATGTTTATTTATAGTTATTATTGGTTAAAATTTAAAAGAGCTACACAGATGCAAGGGAAAAATCAATATTCAAGTGACTGATATTGTAATTCTAAGATAATAACAGTATTTTCTCAATCACCTCAACCTAGTTTCTCAAAAACAAACAGTTCATCTTCATTGATTGTCATTTACACAATCATTCATCAGCCAAGCAGAGAAGAAAAATATGCATTGTGTTTCTTTTAATTATACTAGATCAATAACAATAATAAAATTATTAATCAAACTTTGAGGATTTATTATTTATGCATTGGCTATTAGATGCAAAACACTCTAAAGCAGCTAATTCAGTACTCTCTATTACTCATATTTTCTTTTATACATACAAATAATCTCTATTACCACCACTTTCAATGGCAGCAATAACCAATTTTGATAAGTTTCTAACTACAATGCTATAAAAAAGTGAAGATGCAGAGATAAAATATGTGTCCTTTGAGATCTTATATGACACTTGGTTCAAGAAATCAATGTATGAAAATAAAAAATAAAAATACAAGACATCACAGTAGCGTAAATGGATGGATGCTGTTATTCATAATGTGGAACTGTAAAGGAGGGAGATGTATATCATATTTAGAGAAATTTAAAAATACATGTCAATAAATGGGTATTCTATTTTTGCACATTTCTCTGCATCTATTTCTTTGAGTTTCATTTTATCCTGATTTTGAGTCTCTTCATCTCCAATTAGTTCTCATCACCTCTAATTAGTTATTGTGTAAATTTAAATATAATTTTTTAAATATTTATTTATTATGTATACAAGATTCTGTCTGTGTATGACTAAAGGCCAGAAGAGGGCCCCAGACCTCATTACAGATGGTTGTGAGCCACCATGTG
>LOEQ01001328.1:137282-148652 GCA_001685075.1 Bramus lutescens
CGTCTGCCTGACTGGGCTTTCTTTCCCCCAGCATTTTGTTCTGTCTACTCCACCTATCTAAGCTGCTGTCCTATCAATGGCCAAGGCAGTTTCTTTATTAACCAATGAAAGTAACACATAGACAGATGACCCTCCTACATCAGAGGACTATGTTTAATGCATCTCATGAATCCTTACATAAATCATTTCCAATTTCATCACTAATATTCATTTTTCTCTAAAGAGTAAATGATAAGGGATATGCAATATCATAAGTCAGGAGGCAAAAATATTAAAGGCCTTTTTTGAAAAGTATAATATGATTTTCAATATAAAAACTTGTATTAAAAAATTTCAAAAGATTACAGTGAAACATACAAGCACAAAGCTAAATGTTCTAAGAATAATTTACATGATTTTCTACCAACTCTACAGTTTCTCAATAATTTTTAATATGGGCTTTTAGTTACTACTAACAGATGTTTCTTCTATGAGTTGGTGAGAATTCCACTGTTTAGATGTTTCACTTTGACTAGTGTCTGCTTTCCCTAACCTAGAAATGCATCACACTACAAAAATCCTGCTTCTACACCTGTGTCTCCGGCATCTGTGATCTCCTTGGGTGGCTCATTTATTTTCCTTTGGAGTTTTCAAAGCTTAGATTACGAAAGAGAATTTCTGGAAAAAGTATCAGAGATTTTAGGTTTTTTTTTCTCTCCTCTTAGAGCATTATATGGACAGAAAGGAAAGACCACACTATTTTGAGAATTTAAAACTATCTTCAGTTACCTACAACACAAAGTGATATGAAAGTGTCCTGAAATAAGGAACGTGTCCCATTGATCTTTCCCACTTAAGTAAGCTAAAGATTGCTTCCCCAATTAGACAAATTTCTTGGTGGTCTTGGAGAAAAAAAAATCTCTTTGAATAAAACAATCTTCTAATAATGCTGTAAATGTGAAATGACATTTGTGTTTTAATTTTGAGGCCAAGAAAGAATGAGTATCAGATGAGCATTTTTAAATTTTGTAGAATTTCTTACCTCAATTTTTAAAGATTTGTTTTTATTCATTTATATGAGCGATTGCGAAGGTAGGTCTGGTGCCTAGGAGGCCAGGCAGAGGTGTTGGATCCCTTGGGGCTGGTGTTCCAGGCAAGAGTGCCAGGCGAAGGCACTGGATTCCCCAGGACTGGTGTTCCAGGCAATAGTGCCCGGCAAAGGTGTTGGATACCTTGGGACTGGGGTTCCAAGCAATAGTGCCAGGCGACGGTGCTGGAACGCTCGGGACTGGTGCTCCAGGCAAGAGTGAACCTCCCTGAGTGAGTGCTGGGAATGGGTCACGTCCTCCAGAAGAGCAACAGGCACCCTTACTGGCACCAGCACTCTAGCTCCTACCTCTTTCTTAAGACAGAAATGTGTACATATCACAAATGAGTGTAAAATTCCTTATAAAAACCCAATGGGGGAAAATACTGAAGTGTGTGCTTTTGGTGTTAAATGAACCAAACTTACTTAATGTGTTTTGTGAACTTACTAGTCAGATTCACATTACAACAATAAAATATATGACATAATCAATGTATAAAAAGAATTATTTAGATGTTGAAGAGAAAGTTCAGTGGTGAAAAGCACTGATTGTTCTTCCAGAGGACCTGGGTTGAGTTCCCAGCATCCACATAGTGTCTCACAATCATCTATACCTTCAGTTCCAGGGTACTCGACACCTCATTATGACCCCCAGTGGCAGCATCACACATGCAAATGGTACACACACACACACACACACACACACACACAACCTCTATCCACATAAAATAAAATTTAAAAATAATTTTATACTTGAACTGTGTACATTTTTCACAAACTTCCCAAACTTATGTCCTGCCCTTCTTCTTTCTATTAGTAAAATAAAGGTTTCCTTGGCAGTGAATGCAGGAAAGCCAGTAAGCAAGGCTTTTGTAAGTTAGGTCAATGATAGATACCCAAAGAAATCTACCAAGGGAAAAAACATGGCTGGATTAAAAGCAGAGCTGGGGAAATGAAAGATTTGACTTACATCAACTGTCCTGAGGCTTAAGAATTTTAGTGGAAAGTTTCTAATAATTATTCTGTTTTCACTCTGCAAACAAACGTTTTCAGACTCACTCAGCTGCTGCTCCAGGAGTCCAGTTGGAACTGCTCAGCAGCATGACTTTGGATCTTCAGTGAGAGCACCAGATGGAAACAACAGGGAACATGCATTAGATCTCAGTTACTATCACAAGGCAGAAAGCAGGAACAGGATGAGCTAGATCCCTTCCTCTGGGGACTGGTGAGATGGGCCAGCAGAAAGATGCACATGCCACCGACACTAAAATCTGGAGTTTGATCTGTAGCTCCTTAAAGTAGAAAGAAATCACTCCTGCAAGTTTTCCTCTCACCTTTACACACACACACTACACAAACATACAACACACATACTGGTGTGGCAAGTCCTTCTATATAAGTGTTCCTTTTATTGGTTAATGAATAAAGATGCCTTGGCCTAAGACAGGACAGAAGATAGAGGAGGAAAGAAGACAGATTCAGGGAGATGCCTTGTAGCTGCTGAAGGAGACAGATGCCCCTGAAACTTACCGGTAAACCACGAGCCTTATGGTAAAATATAAAATAATAGAAATGGGTTAACTTAAGATGTATGAGTTAGTTAGTAAGAAGCTTAAGCTATTGGCCAAAAAGTGTTGTAATTAATATAGCTTTTGTGTGATTATTTCAGGTCGGGTGGCCAGGAAACAAGTGAGCAGCCTCTGCCTACAACATAACACACATACCACATACACACACTCACACACAACACCACACACACACACACATACACACGCTACACATATATATACCACACACAAATAAATAAATAGCAAATATAATAAAAAATGTTTAAATCCTACTGAGCCACATTTACTAAGGGTTCACAGCATCTCCTGATACCCCAGTCTTGGAACTGAACCTTATCACAAGTGTCTTCAGAAAACACTATACAAAAAACAGAAATGACTCTCTCAATTTGTTTCTGTTCATGTGCTCATCAGTGCCCACATTCACTGCTTTCTGTACTGAATTCACTAAAGAAGTGCTGGCAAGAAATGCATGGTCCAGAGTTAGAACCCAGACTAAACATACGTAAGGCCATGGCTTTGATCTCATACATAAAGCAGTGTGTATAGTAAAGTTAATATGTCTAGGGATATGAAGTAAGGAAACGCTCTGTTCATTTTTGAGAAAACAGCTATTATTCAGCCTTGTCAACACTTTGATTTCATTGTCAAGTGGGAAATCACAAGATGTTTTCTTGATGTTTGGCCTCTGCTGCAACTTATCCACAGCAAAACAATAAGGCATTAAAAGTTGCTTTTGTGGATGCCCTATTTTCTTTTTAAAAATCTCATTTTTCTTTTGTTTTCTTTATCTGGGCAGTGAAGTAAATTATATTTCAGTTGCAATGGAGTTTATTGCCCTGAAAAAAATGTCTACACAGCCGGCTTCTCTGCTCCAGAAAAACACTGGACAAATTGGCAAAACAATTGCTCTTCACTACTCACAGGCTGTTAGCAATGATCTTCATTACCATCCTGGCTGTGTGTGTGTGTGAGTCTCTCTCTCTCTCTCTCTCTCTCTCTGGTGTGTGTGCACAAAGAAAACAATCAACCTTCAAGGTGCTTAGAATGTTTCATTTCTATCTCAGTTAAATGTACTGACCTTAATCCTCCAGGCTTCACTTTACCCTTCAAACAATACAACATAAATAAGAACCTAATAATTGGAATTGCTTAGCTGATGGAGTGAGTTGACTTACAGAAAGTGCACTAGGAACAGATGAAGACCTTGCAAATCCCCCAGGCAAGCCCAATCTAAATGGTGTTTAAGGCTGTGCAAATACAATGACTGTATTTATAAATGGACTTCCGTGTGAACACCAAAAACTGGATTTAAGTTCCCCACAGTGCTGTCCAGCATCTTCAGCGTGAGCCAAACTGGGCTTTGGTTGGCAGATGAACATTGCATGGTCATCAGCTTAGTTTTCTTTGTTCATTGCTTTGTTAGAGGAGTTATTAGATGTCAGTAAAAATTGTATAAGGCCCTTTCTTCTGTCTATAATTGCTCTATGGCATCAGTTTCCAGTGTCTTAAATTCTTTACTCTATTTAAATAGCTTTCCTCAGATACCCATTCTGAAACAAAAAAGAGGGGAAAAAAACCTAGCCAAAATTACATTTGGCAAATACTAGCCCAGGAAATTATCCAAAATTGTGAATTCCCACAAAAGATGTCAACATCTACTTACTTTTCATGTGCATTGAATTATTGGAAGGATTTTGATTAGGCAATTATGTTCGTATTTTGAATCAACTTCATTTTCCAGCTGAGAATGGGGCCTTCGTAAAGTGGGGATTGTGCCAGTAGACTCTGCCAGATCCGTTGTGGGTACTGAAAACTTCAACTTGTGGAGAAAAGTAAGCGAGAATGGCAGGCATTGCCCTGCTGTGGAGGGAGCAGGGTGCCTAGTGCCTCAAGGGAAGCAGCTAAGGGGGGGGGGATGCTAGGAGTCTGTGATGACTGCAGGACACCTGGGGCAAAACATTCCTTTCACTGCCTATAATGTCCACTATGAGAATAAGCCTTTAAGTCAAAGGCAGTATGGGAGAAGCCAACGATAGTCAGAAGACTAAAGCCTAAGAAATGTCATTTTAATGGGGATAGGAAAGGAGGCCACATTTGAATGGCAGGTTTGAAGAGATTCTGTAAGCATAGACATTTCATAGCTAGAAAGTCTTACATGCCAATTTATTTCAAAATGGCAAACAATAAAAATTTTCAGAAAGAAAGCAATGGAAAGACATAAAGTCAAGTCACTTTGTCCTTCTTGATCTAGTTTTTGACATCGGACTTCTTGTTCAGCCTACTTCTGTAAGAAACCAAGGCAGTAAATGCAGTCTTTTGAGATTTCAGGAGAAGAGCAATAATGGGGAACATTTTAGAAAACTGCCTATCAAAATTTTAAATATTCTAATACCAAAGAGCAAGAATTGAACCAACCAATCATCTTTATGTTTTCTTGCTTTATGTTTTTCCTCTAACCTATAAAAAGGTAGGATGTACAAAAATATCAAATGTAATACAACACAGTGCTAGTATTTCAGAGGCTTCTGTGGCAGAGAAAAAAGATCGATGGTACAACTGGAATTGCCTGACTAAGCTGTTTCCATTCTAGGGGAAGATTGGGTATAGATTCACAACTCCGTGACACACAGTGCAATCATCTGAGATTTAACAAGGTCTGTCCTCTATGGATTGGATTTCATAATGGCAAAAGATACTTGGGGACATGGGTCACCATTTTATATACTTGATCATACAATTGTGTTGAATATGTGATTTGACTATGATATCAAGCAGTAGCTATTTCTTCTGCTTGTGTATACTGCTGAATAAAAATTGATGCTCTTGCTGAGAGAGCTATTTTTACAAGACCTTAATACACTGTCACTAGAAAAATGCAAATGGTGATCAAGAGGTTGCTGGGGGCCATGATGTTCTCTATGAGCTGAATAGCAGGTGCATACTTAGGTCATTCACTGCATCTGGAGGAAATAGTTGGCACTTTGTGCAATTTTCCAAAATGGATTTTGACTAGACTAGCACAGCAGCCTATGTATCAGATGGGAAACCATTTCCCTCGCCTGTGTTCTGACCTTCCCTCTAGATTCCCTTTTTTGTTGTTGCTGTTGCTCATGCTTCATAAATTTATTTCCTTTCATTTTAAATTCCTAAATATTATCACGCTATCAATCAAAGAGCCAGCTTTACCTATGAATTTCTTTCCTTGTAATTGTTTCTTTGAACAATAGGAATCTTTGAAAATGAAATCCTTCCCTTGAAATTTAGGAATGCAAATAAAAACAACATTCCAGATGTGAATTTTATCCTGTCTTGAACTCACAAAAAACTAAAATGGCTTTTTTGTTTGTTTGTTTTCTCTCACTTTGATCCTCACCTGCTCTACTATCTGTTCCCACCTCCTGATCTAGCCGTTTAAAGAACTTTATGAGTGTCCCTTAACTCAATGGCCCTCTGCCGCCAAAACAGTAATCTGGACGAATGTAGACCAGGAAACATACATGTGCCACTGTTTATATTGAACCTGTGTGCTCCTCTTTATATTGAAAGTGGTAGAGGAGGTTTTTAGTCCATGCTGGCATAAGGAGGAGGTGGCTTGACTGTCTCTGAATGAGCTCACTGGTAGAATTTTCTGTTGAAATCCACTGACACTAAAATCCTTTTGATGCATGTTTTCCGTCACTGTTTCTCAAGTGACTAAGGTAGCAGGGTTCTTAACCCGGCAGAAAAAGTCAGCCAGGTTCAGAGGTGACCTCTGACCTCTACAGAAATACCTTGATATGCACATTTTCATGTGGACAACACACACACACACACACACACACACACACACACAGATCTTTTTTTAACTAGTTAGAGAAGTTCTTTTTCTCAAAGCAGTACTAAAATACAAATATATAGTTCTTTATATTTGTGTTGCTTTACTTTGTTTTTAAAAAATATTTTAGTTTTGAGACCATAATATAATTTATCATTTCTCCCTCCACAACCTCTCATGTACCACTGCTGTTGCTCTCTTTCAAATTCATGGCTATGTTTTCTCTAACCACTTATTGCTCGTGTGTGTACTTTATATTCCTACATAAAAACGACCTGATCAGTCTGGAAAATGTTACTTGTATGTGTGTTTTCAGAACTGACCGCTTGGTATTAGAGAACCGAAAGACTGCTTCTCCTGTATTAGCATTTCTTGGTTGCTTGCAGATCTTTGTCCAGGCTGAGACATTACTAACTTCCCCAAGTCTGTGTTACCACGCCCATTACTGTCATTCTTATTGAGCTTGTGTTTGGGCAGTCATCTTGGTAAGACTATGTATAGGTGTAGCTTCTGACATTACAGGGAAACAGTCTCATAGGCAACTTCCTGATCCTCTGGATCATGTAATCTTTCTACCCCATCTCTCAGTGTTCTCTGAGCCTTAGGTATGAGAGTTGATTTGTAGATATATGCATTGAGACTAAGCTCCACAACTCTGCATGTTGATTGGTTGTGGTTTTCTCTAATGGTCTCTATCTGTTGTAAAGAGACATTTCCTTGGTTTAGGTGACAACTTATCTGTGAGCATAAGGACTAACAGAGTGCAGTTAGGGATATGCTGGTTAAGTAAAGTGGTGGTTGTAAGTTCTCCTCCATGATCCATGACTTCACTAGCAGTGGGTAATTGGCAAGGTTTCTAGTACAGGCATAATTTGTCCCCTGTTGAGCAGATCTTAAGTCCAACTAGAGAGCCATTGTTTACTACTAAGGTATGTGTGCCACTACTTCACCATTAGAATTATCATGCTCTGCTCTGTTTTATAGTCACCCTAGTAGGGTAAGACTGTCGGCCTCTTCTCTGCTTTGATAGCTTGCACGGCATATTCTGCCACTGTGAATGCCAGTCCCCAAGAAGACCTTCAGGTCAGACTGATTTGGACAGCCTCTGGGTCCTGTGTCTGCAATGCGATAGCAGTAATGTTTTTGATGTTTCTTAGACAAACCTGAACAACTACTCAAAGTTTCTTGTGCCTGGTGTTGGGGATTTTGTAACATAGTCTATTATTCTTGGGGGTAGAATTGCTAGCCCATATAGGAAAATTTTAGTCAATACTGTATGTTTATACAAAACTGCTAGTTGAACTATAAACTATGGATATTAAACTATTTATATAACATATTATATATATATATATATCCACACTGACTTATATGCATTATAGCTATTTTAAGATGGACAAGTTTTAGTATGATTCTTTGTGGCTTTTTCAGACACACGATGTGTTATTTTGCCCTCTTCTCTCCTCCTGTAGTCATCACCCTCTCCCTAATTCGAGAACTTTCATGTTTCCCATTCAGATCGCTTGTACCCTATATTCTCCCATCTCCACAAAGGTCCCTTTTTACTTTCCTTAATTCTGTCTTACTCAGATCTGAAACTTGGGTGCTAGGATGTTAAGAGAAGAGGGAATATATGATGTTTGTTTTTTGAGGTCTGGGTTATCTCACTCAGTAGAATCTTTTCTAACTCCATCCATTCACCTGATTTCATTTCTTTACAGCCAAATAGTATTCCATAGTGTATATCACTGCATTTTTACTATCTATTTCTCAGTTAAAGGACATTTAGGGATGGCTGAGGCATATGGCGGATTTACCTTTAGTTTGCTGTTGTTGTTGTCGTCTCTGGATTCTCCGCCCTGATTTCCGTGGAGTTGCTCCACTTTGCAATGCCACCAACAGTGACTGCTTCTTTCCCACACCCACTACAGCATTTGTTGATGGTTGCTTTGGTGATCGCAAAGTTGTTGAAATTTTGAAACTGATGAAATCTCAAAATTGTTCTGATTTGTGTTTCCCTAGTTAAGGTTAAAGAACAATTTTTGAGATGTTTCTTAGCTATTTTTTCTTCTTTTGAGAATTCACTGTTCAGATACTAGGTCCATTTTGTTGAGTCGGATATGGGGCTTTTTGTTTGTTTGTTTGTTTTTTGAGTTCTTTATATATTCTGGATATTAATCTTCTATCAAAAGTATAGATGGAAGAAATTCTATACTATTCTGTGGACTTCCTCATTATCCAATTGATTATTTCTCTAACTGTGAAGAAGCTTCTTAGTTTTATGAAGTCTTACTTGTGTTAGCCTTAATTCTTGGCATTTTGATTTTATTTGTTTTGTTGTTGTTGTTTGAAGGAATTATTCTACGCTAGAAACAAATAAGAAATTAATGAAAATTGCATTTTATTCAATATTACCTCTAATACATGGCCTTATTTCTATAATTTGATGACTATCACTGTTTCAAAACGCCATAGTAGTAGAATTATATTTAGCATCTTAAATCTTAAAAGAATTGAGTTAGCCTGGGAAATTGCAACACAGATATCTAATTTTCTGAAGATTTAACTCTCTCTCAAGAATTGTTCATAAAGTTACTTAATTTTTATGATTTTCTTGATGTTCAATGATAGAATGTGATGTTTCCTTCTACCCCATATGAAGGATATACTTTTAAAGAATCGCAATGTAATATTCATACTAGTTGTGCATGGATTTTAATAATATATATATAAGTATATATATATATATGAGCAAGAAATACAGAGTAAGCTTCCATAAATAAACAAGCAAAGAGAGTGAAGTTTATTTCCCTTTAATATTACCGCCATCATAAATAGGTAATGCTTAATGTTTGTTTCTGACCTTCTCTTCAAAGGACTAACTTCCTGTTCATTGTATTAATCTTGAAACCATGGATCACATGCCCCTTGAAGACCTAGTAATTTCAAATAGATGAACTTTTAAAATTTCAGTGAGAAAATCTACAAGTAGCAATGAGATAGAGCTCTTGGAAGCAGGTGGAAGCTGCTGTAGCCACTTATGTACAACACTGCTGATCTCTCTGAGATTTTAAATTCCTTTCTCCGTCTCATGTACTTTTTATTGTGAATGACCCACTAGAGTCAATTCTATAACATTAGACTCCATAGTATATTAGTCTTGACTGTCAATGTAAATAAATAGGGAAAATGTCTTCTTAAGTTTAAATTGTTAGGAAGAGTCAGTGTTTCTGTGTAAACTCACCATACACCCCTGTGAGGTAATGATTGCAGACATTTGGATACCATTAGGAGTGCCCATTTTTACTTTAGTTTCTTCCTTGTTTTTCTTACTACTGTGGTATTGGATTTTGTCAACAACTTCTGGCTAACGTTACAGGTGGGAAAATGTCAGAACACACTGGGAAGACATAGTTTATTCTTTCTACTACTTTTATAGTCAAGAAATTGGTTAAATAGATGCGAACTAACATACAAAATTATCTTCAGTATAGGTGTAAACCCTGTCTTCAACTTGAAGGCCATGGAATAGATTAAAAAATAAAACTCTAACTGAGGGTCCTACATGAAAATCCATATCAAATGGCATGCCAAGACCCTAAGAATCACTTCAGAAAAAGTTAAAGGTTTAACAGAATTTGCAACCTGTGTATCAAAATTATGCAAATGTTTATTATCTATTTATTTGCTTAGCTATCTGACCATAGACAGCAAGAGTAGTCCCTTTGCTTATTCATGTGTTTACATACCTTTGTTCCCATGTAAGAGCTGTAAATATGAGCTCTATAAACATTACATTTTGCTTGTGCTTTTAGTAAGGTGTACCTATTGTATTTCTATCAGAGTCACATATAAGCTACCAAAACACTATTCAGGAATCTGGTTTGTTGAGAAATATGACCCTTTAGTCCAGCAATTTCCTAAAGCTCAGGTGGGCCAATGAACACTTCCTTGAGTCAATGTACTTTGATTAAAGGTTGCTGAGTTTTCAAAAATTCTTGTCAATATTTTCCAAGAGAGGACTAGCAACAAGTCAGCTAAAAATAAGAGCGAATTGAATTACCACTTAAGCATTATTGATACCATTCCTTAAAAAAGAAGTCTACAAATTTATTTGCTTAGATGGGCAGTCCGAAAATGCAATGTAAGAAGGAAGAGATTAGAACACATGCCTCAATAAAGAACAGGAAAGAGGAAAAGGAGGGGGAAGGGGGCAGAGGAGGAGGGAAAGGATGGGGATTGAGGGTGGGACCAGGAGAGTGGTTGACCAGGAATGGGGGATAGGGAAGGGAATAATCTACTTAGAATGTTCTCTCCATTTCTGCCATCCTTTGTAAAATAAATAAAAAAATCATTCATTTACTAATGTATGATTTTGATACTGATATTAACTGCTTCAACTGAACAACAACAACAACAACAACTGTGGCCATGCGCAGTTGAGTGACTCCTTCGTAGGTCATACAACTAGAACATGCCTGGCCAAGGAATGAAAATAAGTTTTGCCTTTTCTTTCTTACACTCATGTTGCATCTTCCTATCTCCCCAAGACTGTCCCAGCTTACAGACTGTAGTTACAAAAAGTTCTTTGTGGCCTAATTTGGATAATAAAATAATCCTGTGATCCATGGCAACTAGGGAATAGTTCAACAAACACAGTAACATGCAAGGAAGAAAAGTCATGAACTCGGGAAGGATGAGTCAAAGGTAAGGAGCTAAATAGAGGAAATACAAGCATAAAAAGCACAAGAACAAACAAAAAGAAAGTAGCTGCCTAAGAAAAATATAGAGAAAAGCTGATTTCAAAAAACAAAAAAAGAAATTTGTAGTGATGAGGCGAGCAGCCCTGCATTTCGTCCCGCCCCGCTCCCGCACAGATAGCTTATACCCAGAAATAACAACACACAAATTGTATTCAT
>LOEQ01001328.1:156183-178217 GCA_001685075.1 Bramus lutescens
GAGGCTGGATATAATGGGCCAGGCAGTGCTTAAATGAATACAATTTATGTGTTGCTATTTCGGGTGTAAAGCTAGCCATGTGGGGGCTGGGCCGGACGAAAAGCAGACCCGCTCCCCTATCACTACAATTTCCTGCCATCTAGTTCTCCTAGGTGAGTTTGCTTCTTTTTGTTCGAGAGTGCTCAGGTGTTCTGTTAACTCACTAGTGTGGGATTTTTCCAGATTCTTTATGTAGGCATTTAGTGCTATGAACTTTCCTCTTAACACTGCTTTATTGTGTACCATAACACTATAACTCTTATAAAGGAAAACATTTAATTGAGGTGGTGGCTTACAGTTCAGAGGTTCAGTCCATTTTCATCATGGTGGCAAATATGGCATGTTGCAGGCAGATGTGGTGCTGCAGAGGTAGCTGAGAGTCCATTTTTAGTCCATTTTTCAGGCAATAGGCAGCAGACTGAGACACTGGGTGGTATCCTAAACATAGGAAACCTCAAAGCCTTCCCCTAGTGACACCCTTCCTCCAGCAAGACCATATCCATTCCAACAAAGCCACACCTCCTAATAGTGCCACTCCCGTTCACTTATAGTGGACATTTACATTCAAACTACCACAAATATCATAGCAGCAAGGCTTGAAAGGCTTGGTGACAATGAGAATGGTTGAAGTGACTCTATTGATAAATACTCATCATGGAAGAACAAGGAAGGACCTGAGTTCAGATGCCAATTACCCATGTCTCGAGTCAAGCAAGACAGCACACATCTGTAATCCCAACCATGGGGAGACAGAGAAGCAGGTCCCTGGAATTCATTGGTCTACTAGCCTAGTCTACCAATGACTTCCAGGTTCACTGAGAGACTGTCTCATGTAGTCACGTGAACAGAATCCAAAGGCATTGGGTGTCAGTCTCTGACACACACACACACACACACACACACACACACACACACTACACATACAAATACAGACACACACACAAAATCAAACCTGCTTTTAAAAAGGCTGTCAAATGTGTGAGTTTTCTGGTGAAGTCTGATTTCTAATTCAGGCGCTGTTAATAAGTTGGTTACATAAAAGTATCCCTAATTTTCTGAATTTTACTCACAACAAGAACTGGAAAATTTCACTTAACCCAAATGGATATTCAGAGAAGATGTCATTAGAAACACTAGGCAGATTCATCCGTACATTAACTCTCGTGACCACCAATGTCTGAGTTCACCTCAGCTTTGGGGACCAGCATGCAGACCCTTGGTACCTTGGTATAGCAAATTTGCTCTGTTTGAAATTTCCTCCAATTCCTGAAAATTGAGTCCCTAAATTTCCCTTTTCTGATTATTATTTCTGATTTCATTATTATTAAAATGGTGATATTCTCCTATGATTTAAAAAACAGATAATTTCCTTGTTCCTGTCTGAATTGGATTAATACCAGTGTGGGCACTTTGGAGTCTTTACTTGTCTATAGAGACAAGTCATGTCTATGGTCTTTTCAAAGATTGCATACATATCTGTGTATGCCTCCTTATGAGCCACCAAGTAGATTCATCTCATCAGGTAGGTCTACATCATAAATGAGTCAGGGAACATCAGTAAAAGGGAATATGCCCCCCAGACTGTTTATCATTTACCATGTATATTCACATATAGCAGGACTCAAATACTAAAATCATTGTTGTTTCAAAGCAATATGCATACATTAAAAAGATAAGAAAAACAGCAAATATGTCTTCAACACAAAAAATAAAAACAACTAAAAGTAGGAGATACTTTTGCTAAGAAGTAAATCACTTACTAGATTAATAACTTTGAACATGAGAACTTACTACAGCAGGAAAGTGGATATATTTGTTTCACAACATTAGCCCCAGTGAGCAGTATACATGGCATATTACTCAGCAAAGAAGAAAAGTAATTAAAATAAATTGAAATTAATTATCATCATCATCATCATTACTACAATCTTTGTCCCCTACAGAGAGAGAAATAGGGGGAAGGGAGGGACAGAGAAAGATGCTCTTGTCATATTGGAATTTCAGAACTAAGCTATGAGGTGTCTTAATTTAGTGCAATGCACCTTTAATGATGTTTGAATATAGAGATGTGAAATTAAAGGAGTTATACTCACCTCTCTCTCTCTCTCTCTCTCTCTCTCTCTTTCTCTCATCTTTATATATCTATCTTCTATCTTTGGTGTCTGTCTACTTACCTATATATCCATCTAGATCTTAAATATATGTACGATTTTAGGTAAAATGATTTAAGGTAACTAGGTGGTTGAATTGGTAAAATCACGCAACTTTAACCATTTGTATTTTTAGCATATATTTAGAGTATCCAGTGAATTAAACTATATGTGATTGATCACAGTGATATAAAAATTCATCTAGCAATTTCTCTACCTTTGCTCATTTACTAATCTTCTAGAATGCCTTTCATTTTGGGGTTGTTAAAATTGCATTCTTCTTTTTATATTGTCTATTTCACATTACAACCTCTCCCCCGACTCCTAGAGCAAGCAGAGAGCACAGCATATCTCTAGTAATGTTTGATTATATACAGATATTCATATCTGCATATTTACCTCAGTATTAAAAATTACAGACATAAAGTTGCCTATCTTCTAATTGTTCACACCTAAAGCACAATTTTAAGTTGAAAGTAGGAAATATTCATTAGCTTTAATCTTATGGACAAAGTCATAGGTACAAAAATATATTTTACAAGATTTTCGGGGAAACAAAGTTCTGAAAATAAGTAAATAAGGTAGGATATTGAAGAGACCACACCTGGTTCCCAATACAAATGAGCTGCATAGTCACCATCTTCTTCTTGTGTGTGACATAAAGAAGAAACGATAGCAAATATGAAAGACTAAGCCCAGAGCATCACAGCAATAGCAATAGCAGTTTCTTCTTTTTTCTTTTTGATTTTTTGAGACAGGGTTTTACTTTGGAGCTTGTCCTGGAACCAGGCTGGCCTCGAACTCACAGAGATCCGCCTGCCTCTGCCTCCTGAGTGCTGGGATTAAAGGCATGCACCACCACCCCCTGCCAGTTTCTTAATAGAACTGCAGAGAAATGTGCTTTCAGTCCCAGAGAGACGTGGGGAAGTCTTAGAGAATCAGGAGACAGCCGGGTGGGGGCATCAGGCTATGGAGTGAGCGCCTCCCTCAAGGACCTCCAGGAACAGTCAGGAAACTCATTAATATAAGTATTCCAGGGAGCCAGGCTTTCCTGGAAAAAAAAATTAGTATGAGAAGCCAGAACTCTGCAATTTCAGTTTTAAAAATAGCCAGTATTATTAAGGCTGCTGTGTGCAGGGGAGCAAAAGAAAGTCCTTCTTGATGGTTGCCTCAGCTTTCACATTAGAACAGAAACTACACTGAAATCCGTCCCTGCAATACTGCAAAGGATGAAAGGTTTGTGTTGCTTGAAATTACTTTTTGGTCCTTGGACTGAGAAAGTTTCAGGGGAAGTGCTTTTCTGTCCTCTCCCATGGAGTCAGTCTTTGATAAAGGACAGGCAAGGGATGGCTCTGCCTCCTTTGCTCAGGGTCAGAGCTTGGTCTCCCTTTTTATTTTGGCTCCTCATTTGCCTAATTGCCCTGTGAACCTGGCAGGGACTTTCCCCTCAGGGCTCTGAGCCTGCAGAGACCCTACCTGACAAGTTGGTGTGTCAGCACTTTAGCTCGGAGTGAATGGAAATCAGTGTGACTGCGGCGGTGTATCTTGCACAGACCTAATCTGGTTGTCCAAATTTCCAGCTCTTCACCCTAGCCTGCAGTGTGTAAGATGGTAAATGACTCGGTAGCAAAGGAGCTGCTTCACAAAGACTGATTGTTGGTTTTGGTTTTGATTTTTCATCCTCCTTTCTATCTGGAAGAAGCAAATTAACCTGCTTAGGAAGCCACATGTGCAGTGAATGACATTGTCAGGGCTCATGCAAATATCCTGTATTTGCTCTGGTCTAAGATTCAGTTCTTAATTAGGCTGGCTGGATGAATATTCATAAATGTGCCAAATTGCTCCTTGGTTAACTTATACTGCAAACACAGGGGGTTAGTGTTTTAAAAGAGTACTTGCCTCCGTACTAAAGCTCCTTCTATCTCTCTGTAAGTCTTCGAGCCCAAAACACAGTGTTTTAAATTTTCAGATGCACAATTCTGCAAAGACAGAGTTAAACACTGTTTGGACTCTGGCTGCCTAACAGGAACTGAAATGTTTCAAAGCTCGGTCATCAGCTCCCAAAGGCTGCCACAGGAACTTTCTGAACAGATTGGGTTAAATATTTTTACAGACCCATTCTAAGATGATAAGGCGGTAATAATTTGTGCAGTGCAACACTCCAAAGGGTTCCAAATTTCTCAAGCCTCTTTGTATGATCCTCAGAGTGGAGAAGGGTCTGAGCTACAAGAATGAAGAGGCTCCTTCTCCTGGTGCTGCTCTCAGTCTGTTGGGCTGATCACCTTCCAGACAGCTACACTCCGGATCAAGACAGAATTATTCACATCCAAGGTAAGAGAAGCACAAGTCCTCAAGTGAGCATCCCATGGAATGCCAGTGACTGACAGTGGGATGCAAGATGCTTGTTCTTTCTGTCCTGCTGCATGAACTTTTCCTTTCCTTTTCTGCTAATTAGTAAGCATGCTTCTGGTGGAGGGGATGCTAATACATGGCGGGGGAGGACATTATGACTTGGGAACAGTTGAAGTTGAGCGTTTTTAAGAACAGCCGACTGTAGGGAGCTGGTGCAGTTAACTGCAATTGATATCTTCAAGTAGAACGGAGTGTGGGAAGTTCATGTTAACGCAGTGTGAAAGAGGGAGCCGCAAAGCAGAGGAATTTGTGAGGTAAGGTCATTCTGTCACAATACTTGCTTAATGACTGAGAGAAGTATTGCAAACGAAGGAGCTATCAAGTGCACTACGGTCCGGGAGATAGTAGCTTACCCCTAGCTTCTGTTAGTTTCTCTGTAAGGCTTACATTCCCATGGACCAGTATTCTGGCCCTGCATATTTCTGTTGAGCTGAGCTGAATCCTCAACCAGAGAGCTGTAGCCAGGCTAGCGGCTGCAGTATAATGCAGCTCTTTCGTCAGCCTAAGCTTCTGTTGAGGGACATCCTGCGAAAAGAAAGCTGAAAGACTTATGCAATAAGGAAAGGCAGTCCAAGGATCAATAGCCTCTCACCTGCCCTTGGATGCTAAATAGTAAGAATTACACAATGTAACAGTTTAAATATGTGCACTATTATTAAGTTTAGATAAGTTCAGTTAGGGAAGCAGAGACATTATAAGTTTGCTAAAATTCATTAAACAGCAGGTTAGAATTTCAAGGTCAAAAGAAGTGTGGCTTTGGAGAACTATGTTTGCTGTTGAAAACCAAGACTCGTTAAAGTCATTTGATAATGTAAATCTGAAAGAAATACTGTCCTAAAAATGTTTTGGCAGCCCAGAATAGAGATTCTAATTAATATGTCTCTGGGTGTTTTAGGAACATCCTTTTCAGTTTTGTTTGCTTCCAGCAAGTTTATTTTTTCACTGTTGAAGCATAAAAAGAAATTATATAATCATAAATTCTCCTTTGCAAGCTGCTGACTCAGCTGTTTCACATATATATATTAGAACCAAAGCTCCTGCCCAAAGGCTGTAACGTTTTCACATGCTGAGATTAAAGATGAAGAATAACATCCGTTAACTTCTAGTTACAGAACTCAACACAAATGGTAATGCTGAATCATTAGCAACAGCAACTTTAAATCTCATCTAAAGTAGTCTTTGTATAACTATGCTTTAAACTTATAAGATCTACTCAAGTTATATTATAAACCATGCAATCCAGCTAGTCTATGTGAAACCCAATGAATGAAAATATTATTTTAAAAACATACTGACATTTATAAACAAATTAATATTAGAGTAAGTTATTTGAACAAAAAAAAATCTCCTGTAACCCAGCCCTCAAAATCCCATGTGTTCTGTTAAAATTTAAAACGGCACCTAGCCCTAGTTAGCTGAGTTATTCTAATGATTTCATACACTTTTGGATTCTTTCCAGATGTCTTGAGAGTCCTCTTCATTTCAATTTGTAAATTCATATTCTTAGAAAGTATAGGCTTCCCTGGAAGGATTGTGTAAGGCTTTCAAGTGATACCATGTCTGTATTCACTGATATAAATAACACTGAAATGTGGCTTGGGTCACAGCATTGTGAGGTCATCCTCATTTAAGTTCATTCATTTATGAACTTATTCTAAAGTTGTTCAAATAACCATCCCCACGGTTTCCTCTTTCTTCACCCTTCCTTAGAGCATTCACGCTGAAGTTTCATGTCACAGAGCCCTGATAACCACCCCCAGGGGCCTGTAGTCGGTTCAGTTGTCCTTTCTAATACAAACGCAAACCTCATAGCACGGGAAGGAACCATGAAGGGAGAGAGCCTTCGTTACACTCATGAAATACTAGATTTCTTTCTCATTTTAAACTTTATTTGTAATAACCCAGAGGAATTAAAGGAGTTGAAACTCTCACAAACTGTTATGAGCCGTTTGTACTCCAATTATTAAACTGGCTGACTGAACCTCAAATTACTGAATTGTTGCTTTTAAGTAGTGTGATTTCACAGAGGTAGAAAAATGTCTAGAATTCACATTATTAAAAAGTATTTCATATCCCTTATTCATCATTGATATTCTATTTTATATTCTAAATTCCTCAAGCAAGACCAAATGATATTGAAGTAATGTTACATATAGTCCTCAGATTCTCCTCAGATGCCTCATATAAAGAGGACATTTGACTGATTCATCCTTGAGCCTCTCCCATCACAGCTACCTAAGTGCATCTCTGGCAGCGTCTTCACGGCTTTGTTGCAGTCTTTATAGGAATATAAGGCTGGAAAAGTTTAGTGTGGCAAGAGTGGAGGGAAAGAAGGAGGAATGAAGAGGAAGAAAGGAAGAGAGAGAAGATTGAGGAGGAGGGGAGAAAAGGCAAGCAGGAAATCAAACCCTGAGCACAGAGCAGGGATCTCAGTTGGTAAATTGTACACTGTACAAGCATGAGACGCTGACCTCGAGTTCCCCAGGACCCACATAAAAGGCTGGATGTGGAAGCACTTTTGTAACCCCGGCACTGTGGGAAGAGGGAAATTGGAGACAGATGGATTCCTGGAGCCCATTTACTGGCCAGCCTAATCAATGAGCTCCAGATTCAATGAGAGATCCTGTCTCAAAAACATAAGAAAGACTCTCAGACAAACAACAACAACAAATAAAAAACGCTAAGAGAGACCACGGAAGACAACTGATGTCAACCTCTGTCTTCCATAGGTACATACACAAGCAAGCATGCACATCCATACACTTGCACACATAAATTTAGCACACAAACAACAGTACACACATTTATACACACATAAAGAACTACCGGTTATGCATACACACACACACACACACACACACACACACACACACACACGTGTGTGTGTATTGCATACCACCTTTCCTTTTAAATAATCTATTTATTCAAGTGTTTGCCAAACACTGGTCTGCTTTCATGGAAACAGCACCTATACTGCAGAAGGATGAATCATCTCAACAAACTTGCTCACACCACCACTGGTTCAACACAGGTGATGCAGTAGAAGAAAATAAAGATGAAATAAAGGTGAATAGATACAGAAAAGGAATTAGTCACAAAAGGGTCATGTTTAAAGCCATGTGTCCAAATTCATTGAAGTTTTTAATTTGTAGCACTTTAAACCCATAAAATGCAGCATGTAAATATTTTTAAGTTTCATATGAATATTATACACTGTTCTCTGCTAGCTGTCAATTGAAACCATGAAGTTTTATACAGGTACAGAATCTTCCTTTACAGTGGCAACAAATTCATGTAGGATAGCCTTTGCATTTATGCTCTTTTCCTTGGTACTGAAATTTTTCAAAACTAAGAAAGAAATCAAATTATTAGAAAATGTGTATCTAAGAACAAGCGGATAACTAACTAGTATTATTGAAACTTGAAGAGAATGAATGCTAACTCACTTGCCTAACCCTTACAACATGCTTCTTTCCTATTTTACCACCTGATGAAAATATTTATATTTCTTTATTGTTTCAGATCTTTACTAAAAATAAAGTAAAAATCTGTTATTTTAATCAAGTCATTTGGAATATAAACACTATTAAATTCTAATAAATTTAAAAAGTCACTCAAAGATTATTAAACAATTAACCTCTATGAAAAATAAAATCGTTATTATAAACAATATTCCAAAATAAAAATATTGAAAACCTAAATACAATATCTTTATAAAAACTGCTTCATTTTTTTCATATATTTTGGATGGCCATAGTGAAGTACTATTTACCACTCTAGTGATGGTGGGACCTCGGAAAATGGAGTCAGTAAATGAGACAAACTAAAGTCTCATGCAACAGTCAGTGTCATTCAGATCATCAGACAATTTACACTCTGAGAGTTAAAAGGCTTCACAGAGTGTGCACTCACAAAGGCAAGCCACACAGAGGAGAAATACCGTTTTCCATAGGGGCACATAAGCAAATAACAATAGCCAGTTGTAAAGAATAATCTGAAGTAAACTCACTCCCATCCAGTACACCTGGGAGGGGCACTAAAGCATAATCTAAGAACAATTCTGTGTTCTTGAATAGACTGATGTCACAAGACTCTTGTCTTGGTTTCTTGGAGTTTTCTCAGAAGCACTCAACAATGTCCTCACAGAGGATTGTGTCCCAACATCTCCCCCTTTTTAAATTTTTTTAAATGCAAGATACCTAGAGTGGTTTTGATTTAAGATGTTGTGGACAAATCTAATTGTTATTTGATGTGTGAATGTCCTATAAGCAAGCAACATATAATATTAAGACAATGAAAGCATTGTGTGCAATACTCTGCCACCAAAAATGGATCCAAACAATGTCTAGTACTACTGGTTACATTATTATATTGAATAGCAAACTCTAGAGAATAGTTTGAAAACCATCTGATTAGAAGCTCTGGTACCTTGTAAAAGTAAGTCCGTGTTTTCCCTTTAATAAGAATACAAATGTTATAGCATCCTATGTAAATGAGAAATGATACAAATACCAAGGAAAAAAATAAACACAGTCCTTTTGCTCAGACGAATGAATGCATGAATTCATTATAGTACCAAGGTCTGACCATAACCACAGGGTCATTATAAAGATAACAGGAGCTGAACTCATTCAGACTACAAGTTGAAACAAAAGAGAATGAAGTAGAAAAGACCAATACATGTGCTCAGAGACACTCATTGCAGATGCACAGGTTAAAGCAGCTGGTATTACCAGAAAGAGATTCCCAGGTGACATAGGACTCTATGCATTTCATAGCATAACTTCTCCCTTAGTGTATGGAGCCTTGACTTGGCCCCAGGTGGGTAGACTTACTTCTGATGATATGGTCAATATCTCCTTTTGCCCTGTAGCTGAAAGTTTGCTAGGTTTCTGGTGACTCCCATTGTCTCCTCACCCTCTGCAGCAGTCCTTGATGCCCCAAGGCTGGAGGAATCAGAGAGGAACCCACAGTGTTTCAGTGGATCAAGCTTCTGTGAGGATCCCCATCTTCTCTCTTAGCTAAGGGCAGGTCTCTGTTCGTGGTGCCACTATTTTCAGCTCTACATGGAGGTGGGAAATGGCTCTGATAAATGAGATAGACTAAAGTCTCTTGCAATAGCTAACTTTATTCAGGACATCAGACAATTTATACACCGAGGGTGAAGAGGAGTCCCATGTGTAAAGTGTTCAATCCCAAGGGCAAGTCACATACAGCAGAAACATGCTTTTCCATAGAGGCATATAAACAAATAACAATAGTCAGTTGTAATGTATAACCTGAAGTAAACTCACTCCTATTCACTAAACCTGGCATGAGAATGAAAGCATAATCTAAGAACAATTTTTTGTTTGGAAGAAAATGAGGTCATATTGACTTTTGTGTTGTTTCTTGGAGCTTTCTCACAAGCACTCACAGGACTCCCTTCTTACACTGAGCTCCCACGCAGATCTCTAGATAGGTGGAACCTTTAGAAATCATTATCCAATAATCAGTCCAAGTGGTAGTCATTTTGCCTGGCTTTTTACATACATTGGCTGCTTGGCTTCCTTGTAGAGTCTGCTATTACTCAGCACTTGTACACACTCTGAGTAGTATATCACTTTATGTCCAAAGACAAACATAAAGTGTGTTGAACCAAGTAAGTCAAACCAGAATTCACCCCACCTTTTCTACTCTTCATTCAAACGGGACATAGATATCCTTAAAAACATAAATACCCCAAAGCCACAAGGCATCATGTCCAAAGCCTGCTAGGACAAGAATCTTTTTATTATAGTCAGATGTGTAGACTATGTGAGCAGGATGGGGAAATGGGAAAGAAAGCCTTACTGTGTTTTTACAAAGCATTTGGAAGTTTCTCGTCAAGAAGGTATGATTTAAAATGAGACTGGAAAAGTAAACAAAAACCCGACTACCATAATTTTTCTGTCATCCAGAGTTGCATTTTACTTTTAACCAGTGAAAAAATGTTTAAGTCTTAAGCAAAGGTATAATCTGTTATGACTGCCTCTTTTAAATGACTGTGTGGACAACACACTACAGTGAATGGTCCATGAGTCAATGTGGGGTAGCCCTTTGGGAATGTGCTGCTCAATGTTTGTCAGTTTAACAAGCTTGGCTTACTTGGGAGCAGGGAACCCCTGCTGAAGAGCTGCCTTCATCAGAGTTACTTGTGAGGTTGCTTGCAGGGCATTTTCTTGATTAATAATTGATGTGAGAGGATGCAGCTCATTGTAGACAGTGCTGCCCCTGAGCAAATAGTCCTGGGTTGTATTTTTAAAAAATAAGCTGAATAAAACACAGAGCAAGCCAGTAACGAACACCCCATGGTTTCTGCTTCAAGCTCCTGCATTAAGTCGTGCCTTGGCTTCCCTAGAAGATGAACTGTAGCCTGTAAGCCAAATAAATCATTCATAAGTTGCTTTTGGTCACAAGGTCGTATTATAACTACAGAACATACTTAGGATATTGAGGGTCTTTAAGTAGTGTAGATGGGAATTCATGATGGCACAAGTCTAGAAGGACTGTTAATTTTAGTGAATGTAGAAACCAGAACTTACTGATAGAATCAATGCAGAGAATATGTGAAGTGTCTTAAATGTAGGTCATGGGCTTTATATTGATTAAATGAATGGATGATGGAGGCAAGGCCTAGACTGATGGAAATTCATAAAAATGTGTTTGGCAACACAATATATGATAAGAAGGCATAATTTATAAAATTATCAGTATGTGTTACATTTATAACTAGATGATATAGGCCCTCACTGATTCTAGGACTAGACAGCATAGTCTTTGGAGTGAGAATACACAGGCAGAGGCAAGAGGATGCCTTTGGATATCATCACTACTAATAAGTTGAGTAAGGGTGTATACAAGACATGTGTTTGCTTCCAAAGGGTCAAAATCCTTGTCTTTAATGCATGTGATTTTTTTCTTATTATTTTTAATTCTAAATTGGGATGGCAGCACATTCCAGTAATCCCAGAATTTGGGAGACAGGTTAAGAAACATGTTCCAAACTTGCCTGGATATATAGGTAGGGAAATCCAAAAACCCCTGTAAATCTAAATTAGCTACAAAGGATTAGAAGTAGATAGTTTGATATTGAATATTCACTAGCCTGTGCAGAAAAACCAAAAGCTTGCTGTTTCCCAGCCTGTATTCCCTAAGATGACATTGGTAGGACCCATATCCACTGCCCATACAGAACAAAGTGTGTGCTCCCAGACTGCATATAGTTCTTTTTACACATTTTTTCTACTATCCAAGCTGTTCCTGACATTTTTTTTAACTCTTAATCAACCAAAGCATTTGTGTTTGACTTGTGCAAGGGTCCCTGCTGGTCATGGAAGGCAGGGAAATGAACTTCGAAGGAGTCAGATTGAAAATATCTTCAAGCTTGACTTAGTCAAACTGGATCAAACTTTGGACAGTTTATTGCAGCATATTTAAACACAGTATATTTGGAAAGAAGTTTCCTGGTGTAAAACAATCCCTATGCACAAAGATGCATAATTACATTGAAACTCAACTCTGGCCTGATCTCAGTCATACTGTTGGCACTGAGGTTATTGGGCTATTAGTCATCTGTTTCTGGTGTGTGAGCTAGGAGGAACCTTTGGCTACCCAGATAATGTAAGGGTCATTTCGATTACTAGTCACCTCCAGCGTGGTTGTGAGGGCTTGATGTGGTCTGGCCCAAGAGATAACACAGATCAACAGGCTGTTAATCACTTCCAGATACCAGCCTTCTGCATGGAAGAACAGGTTTTACATCTTCTCTTTAAAGGAGACAATCCTGCATGCTTAGCATTCCTCATGTCCCTGGGGATCTGGGGGCACAAGAACCTTCAGGCTCCCAACAGACTTTTCTTTTCTTTTCTTTCATCCCTAAACTCAATACCTAACCCCGCTGAAGGCTTAATGATTCATGATTGTTAACAAAACAATAAAGTCCCCTAAATAATTTTCTAAGTGCTTTTGTATTCCTATGATATCTTTCATTGTGCAAAGCTGTTGGTCTTATCAGTGTGTACAATTAAGAATCCTTTCTAAAGTCAGTTGACTTCCTCCCATAATAGAAACTTTCTGCATGGAAACAAGAGATTTGAGTTCTTTTCCTTTGAAAAATAATGAAAGAGTTCCAACAATTAGGAAATATGGGTATAATCTCAGATATTAAAGAAAACAGCACACACTATTGTTCCAGTTTCTTTAAAGAGTTTGAAACACATCTCGAAAGTGACCATCTTGGAAAGTATATTTATCTTTTTTGCTCATTTTTATTAATTCCTTGAGAATTCTGTGCAGTATTCATTGCTTCCCTCACTCTGGCAGATCCACACTCACCTTCCTTACCCACCAAAATCTGTGTCCTCTTTCTTTTTGGTTTTCCTAGACAGGGTTTCTTTTTCTTTGTAACTACCCTGGCTGTCATGAAACTCATTTTGTGGATCAGGCTGGCCTCGAATTCACAGCGATCGACCTGCCTCTTCCTCCCAAGTGCAAGGTGTGTGCTACCACCACCTGGCTTGTGCCCTCTCTTTTTTGAAGGCCCATCAAACACAGTTTCTGCTGCCTGTATACTCCTCCACTGGTATATGATCAATCCACCATGGGCCTCCCCTTAGGAAAACTGATACTCCCTCTCCCAGCATCTATCAACTGCCAATGGGTCCTTAGTCAGGGACCATGGCCTCCTCTCCTCTCCATGCTGGGATTTTGTATGACCTAAGCCTGTACAGGTCTTGTGCCTGCTGTCACAAATGCTGTACGCTTGCATCTGCAACTGCCTTGCTGTGTTCAGAAAACATGTTTGCTTAAAGTCATCCACAGCCTCTACCTCTTAAAAATCTCCCCACTCCCTCTGCTGCAACAGTCCCTGAGCATTGAGAAATACATGTCCCATTTATCTTAACAGTATCATTCAATACAATGATGAATTGTTCCAATTTGATCTTTTTTTCTCTTTTCCTTAATCTTTCTATGATACCCGATTTATTTATTTTTACAGTCTAAATTAGTAAGAACTTAATGCTAAATTTTACCTGTTATCCACTGGTAACAAAAAATGAATTTAAATTCTGAAGATTGTTAACCAGAGAAGAGAACTCTATAGTTAACAAAAATACTAAAGCCATCTCTTGCTAACAGATGTCATGGCAGAATGCCCGTGCATCAGCCTCGACATGTACAATCTCTTACCTGTAGAAGAATGATGCAAAGCAAACCCTATCATCCTATCTATTTCTCCCCAGCAGGGATGTGTCAGTGGTGAGTCTCACTAACATTGACAGAGACTAAGCATCCTGCCTGAGGCAGGTGCTTGTCAGCTATTGAAGCAGTCTGTTCTCTCTTGAGAGCCAAGCTCTCAGGGGTGCCAGACAAGCTGCATGGAAACGTCCCCACTCTTGTGGGAGGTACTGTTTGAGTGAAGGCATAGGTAAAAATGGTCGACATTTTATTCCACTCATTGCTGCTCCAATTGTTTAGAACTGTGTTCCAAATGAAACAAATCACTCTGAAAAGTTTAGTCTTGGCCCTGAGTAGAAACGTGCCGCCAGCCTGCCGTGGTGATTTAGCTAAGAGTAAGATCAAGGGGAAGAGAACGCTGTGAATGCATCCCAGTAAAGATTGTCTGAAACCTATGTAGAGATGAAGAAGAAGCAGAAAGAAAGGGTATTATAGAGAGATAAAGGTGAGAGGGAGAACCTATTTATAGTTTGACATTCATACATATATATAACAATTTTTAGGCATTTACACACACCCCTCCCACTCTTTTACCTTCCTTCTCCCAGTGAATCTTTCCCTGCTCCCAGACAAGTCCTCCCCGATATTCTTATCCTCCTTCTGTGTGTGACTCCCTGAGTTTAATTTGAATTTTCTGTCTGAGCATGAATAGGAGGTTATTTACACAGCAAGAGCAACCTATCAGATGCTATGCCACTGAAGGAAAAGAAACCTCCTATCCCAGCAGCTGTCAATTGCCAGTGGGCCAGAAGAGCTGGGTAGAGCCTCTTGGAGGTTGATGGCCTTAGACATCTCAGCAGGAGGACAGATGAAGTGTTGGGTTTTAAGTTGACTGATACTAGAAGCTGTTTTCTGGAAGAGCCTGGAAGAGTAGAAGGTCAGATTTTAAACACACCAGACTCATGAGCACTGAGCAAATGTTTCTCCGCACAAGTAACTTTAACTGGACACTTGCATTAGTCAGGCTCTAGCAAAGCTCTCCGTGTGTTGAATTTAAGTAACCATTCCTAAGGATCCCAGGATGAGGTTGTCTTGTTCTCCTGTACTTATGAGGAAACTCGGGGTCAGAGGGAATCGGCGTCATCATCTTAGAGTCATAGCCCGCATGCTTAACTAATACTTTTGTTAGTGAAAAAAGGAGTGGACATAATTAACATGGGAAAGTAAGAAGCCCACAAAGAAGTCTATTAGTAAAATAGAGATAAACCAACTCCACTTTTTATGTCTTCCTTATACTAAAATATTAAGAAAATAGAAATATAAAAGGCAGAATATATGTTAATATCTTAACACAGACGTAGGTGTAGATCTCAGAATCGAGAATTTTAAAATGTAATTCATTTGACTCCATAGAGTTCCTCTGGGCCTCTTCATGCCTAGCTCAAGCAGAAAGGCTTGCTTTTATTGGCAAAGAAAAAATATGTGCTTTCAATATTGCTGTAAATACACTTTTAGGATTTATAGTATCAGTAGCATGTGTCTTTACTTTTTCCTGTGAAGTTTTCGGTAACAATAACATAGCTGTTTGTAAAAAAGCAGTTCTGGATAATTTGGTAGATTAATAAGGAAGAATTAGGTTCAAAGACTCTGTGGTTGTTAGAGAAGGACCAGAGCATAGAAAGGAGGTGAAATGGATGCAAGCAGCACGATCTTGACGCCTGTGTAGTTTGAAGTCAGCACGGCTGAAAGTGAAGAAACAGCAGCAATCACTGCCCAAAAGGGTCGTCTTCATTACCCTGTTTCCAGCATTGGGCCTGTCAGCTATAATTCAAAACTAGACACCACAAGCATTCTTGGAAACACTGCCTTTAAGGAGTAAGAGAAATGAAATGAACATCTTCAAAATCTTGCCTTGAGAGATCAGTTTTGTTAAGAGAGCAGCAGGCTTCCTGTAAAAAAAAAAAGTGTAATATTTATTCATTACAACACACCATAATCACACCTGGTGGCTTCTTGTATGTCTTTCCTGAGGTACCACAGACAAGAACTTGTTTTTTTGTTGTTGTTTATTTTGATTTCTGTATGTTCATTTGTTTTATTTTTTTAAGGTTGATTACTTAAGGAATCCCTCATTTTTTAATTTATTTTCATATCATTGTATAACATAGTATATATAAAACACATATATGAAGTTCAAAATTTTCAAAACATGGAAATATGCATACAAACAGGCAAACAACTTCCCCCTACACACACACACACACACACACCACACCACACATTTTTCTACCCTTCCAGAAAGAATTTTTAAAACTTGGTTCAAAGTCTTTTGAATGACTTGTCCCAGGCTTGCAGTTGCATCATTGTCTATGTGTTTAGGATACAAGAGAAATCAGCTTTCTATATTAGGTGAGGAAAACATTCAGTGACAGCTGCACAGTCCAGCGGAAGCAAGTAGTGGTACCTCATTGTACACATGAATGTGACTTGAAAACATGTAAGTATGTATATGTGTGACTATACACGTGTGTATTTATAGTCATAGATACCTTATGGAGTCATGGATACCAAAAAAAGTAACAAGGTTATTTTGTTGTTGTTGTTGTGTTGTGGGTTTTTTGTTGTTGTTTTTGTTTTTGCAAAGGTGTATATTTAATTCCCATATTTGACTATTTTAAATAAGTGACCACTTTTTTTTTTAAATTGTTTTAAGAAATCTAAAATTCTGAGACTTGCTAGTTCCCATACACCAGGGGAGAAAGTAACCTGCCAAGAATTGTCATCTTGCTTGACTATCTCAAAGGGATGAGCTTTGACACACAGTACATTTCCTATTTTTGTTACCTGGGTTTCTCTCAACATGAACTTCGAAAACAATTATACTTCTAATAGAATTAAGAACAACGGTTTTAAAGCTGTGTTGCTAATATTTTTTCTACAGTCATTTTCAACCTATTGTTTACAGATTTCACCTGAAGCACATGGCAAACACAAAGGTCACTGCTGCCACTCGGTGTGGCTGAGTTTATGCTCTAGGTTTCACAGCAGTCTGTAAAACAATAACACGCACCCAGCAGGCCAGTGCGTTCCCAGTTGGCATTCTCACCATGCCCTGCTCTTTCCCCTGGAGAAGCTCTGAGCTTGGAAGGGCATCAAGTCTCTCAAGTCACGGCCACTCACCATTTCTGCTAGAAATTAGTAATTTCATCCTTAGAAGACTCTCTTCAAAACAGCTACATCCCCCACTGGGCATCTTTAATTTCCCGAATGACCTTTATGTTTTGAGTAAACAGCCTCATTTAAGGACAAGGTCTTCAGCTTATTTAAGAGTTGTGTGACTCTAGAGTGAAGATAGGAACAAAATAAGCATACACACAGCTTTATTTTATTTATTCTTTATTTTCTTTTTTAAGAAGAAACAAGTACTGATTCTGAAAATTAAGGTTTAATTTTATATTTTGCCTTTGTGTTGCTGTGAGGACCCTCTGCCCTGCCACTCAAAGAATTTTGATTGATTCATGAATATATCAGACTAAGCTAGGATTTGAAATCTCATGATCAATACCATGTGGTGGAGGCACACACCTTTATTCCCAGCACTTGTGAGGCAGAGGCAGGCAGATTTCTGAGTGTGAGGCCAGCCTGGTCTATAGAGTGAATTCCAGGACAGCCAAATCTACACAAAGAAACCTCTTCTGGGGAAGAAAAAAAAAACTAACAAAAAATAAAAATAACTAATCTTCATGATCAGATCAAAGATTCTTTACTTTTGGCACCCTGTCCATTCTGTCTTCAGCTCTCTTGGATCCATTTTGATGCTGTTGTCATTTCGTTTCATTTCCTTGCTTAATGTGTTTCCTGGCTGGTCCATGTGATGAAATGTCTGTGGCACAGGCCTGGTGATAGGATTCACCTAGGTGTTCTCCTGTGGTAGACATGGTGGAGCTGAGCTACAGCAGGGCTTTGACAGAGCTCTGAAAGCGTCTGACTTCCTAGCCAGGTTCCATTCCCCCGAATCTTCTCCTTGGGTAACAGATCCCTCTCTCCAGCCATGCTCAGTGCTTTATAATCTGCAGTAGAAGTTTTATGAAATGTAAACTAAAGCCATCGTCAGAGTCATGGGGTTTGGGTTAATAAACACGGATGGCCGTTCATTACCAAATGTGTTAGGCATCCTTCTTAGGGATAGTTGAATTTCAGGCAATTCACCATTCCCATTAAAAAAAATAAGAACCCTAGACTTTCACACAGCCTGGAAAGAAGGTTAAAACCTGAAATACCTAAGTCAACCTCTGCCCACAGGAAATACTATAGAAGCAGTGTTAACAGTTAAAAACAGAAAACATAGAAGTCTCAGTCCTTGGTGTAAGTGTTTTGTTCTATGCTCTGCTATTTTGAAACAAGACCTTGGATTCATCTTGAAACGCCTTACAATTGCACTAAACCCACAAATTCCTGAGTCCCTTTTCTGTTTATATATGAAAATATAAACAGTTTGAATTTGATAAAGACTTTATGTTTTTACCTCCTTGTGTCAACGGCATGACAATCAGTTGGTACAGAATATCTATACATGACAAGTCTGCTTGGCGCTGGGCAGACACTGAGTGAAAGATGTGCAGCAGACACCCAGAACTAATGCCAGGGGCTGTATTCTGACAGTGCTCTAAGTGCGTCATGTGTGCAAGGTGTACTACGTGCCTGCTTTACTATCCCGAGCTCATCTGCAAGGCACAAGCTTAAGGGATGCACAGTGAGTCCAAATGGAACCGTTCTACACTGACACAGAGAGACTAGGCTGGGGTCTCTATCCCATGAAAAGGCCTATTCCTATGTGCTGCTGTGCCCTTTATCTTTGCGTGATGGGTGTTGGTTTTAACATTAAATTGAATAACTTAGACAAATCATGAAACTAAGGCTTCTTGTGGAAATGAGCAGTGTTTCTATCTGTACTCAAAGCCCAGCATGGCAGAAAGTCCAGGTGTGTCCTGGACAGACAGACAGACAGACAGACAGACAGACAGACAGACAGACAGACAGATANATAGATAGATAGATAGATAGATAGATAGATAGATAGACAGATAGATAGATGTAGGTAGATAGATAGATGATACATACATACATACATACATACATACATACATACATACATACATACATACATACATCGATAGATAGATAGACATGGGGTAGAATAGAAAGGATAGTTGTCATTTTTCTCTTCAGATTCTCTTTTGCTAAATGAGATAATTATTGGAATATATAAAAATGTTTAATGTACTGTGTTCATGATTCATTTTAACTAACTACTCTATAAAGTCATTCTTCTCCACCTACAGTATCTACTGAAAGTGAGAACATGACTGCTTTTGTTACACTGTTCAGTTTCTGAGGATTGGGGTTCATTTATATAAATACAATGACATGCTCAATTTTGAATATCCATTCTGATCACAATAATATCAGACTACCTGATTTTGGATATTTTAATATTGAATCAAAACTTATTGTATGTGTGTCAATAAAAAAATTTTGAGCTCTGTCTCAAGGTAAATGGCTGTTCTTCTTGGTGATTTGTATATCTTAAAAGATTCATGTCCAAGGATTGCTCAGTAGCAATTGTCCTAAGGCTATAAGGACTGCCAAGCTATATAGAAAAACATCTTTTATAGTTTAAAAGCTGTACAGACAAGAGGAATGTTTGTCCTAGAGTTCTTACACCTTTTCTTTTTCTTATCTCAAGAATCCTCAGTAGAATATGCCAAGGTCAAAAACATAAAGTGCTAACCCGGGAACCCCAGGGAAAGGGAATCTCTGAACATAACAGCTGGCTTTCTAAAAGTGAAGGCCGTGCTGACTTGGCAACTTATATTATTGTGGTGCTCTTTAGAAAGCCATGAAGTCCTTGACAGAGGTGAAGGCAGAAAACCAAAAAGCAAGAACAATGAAGGCAGAAGTGATAAGTGTAAAACAGGACTAGCGAGCAAGAGAGACAGGAAAGAAATAGAGAGGAAGGAGGGTACCTAAAAATACAAAAACTGAAACCGTTCCTTCATGTTAGAAAATAAGTACAATTTCAGCACACCTGAAACTTTCAAACTTTGAACAACATATTTCAAAGCTTACCAGAGTTTGTCACCAGCCCTTCTAATGCCGAGTCTCAGCTGAAGTGGGATAAATGAATGTTGATTGAAGGGCTCTAGAATAGCACAGTACAGACGTGCACATAAATGGAAAACATAAATGCAAAAGTGCTCGCATGAGACCATAATGATAAGACGCAAGTGAACTGTATTTCTTTAAAGTTTTTCTATCAGTGTATTTCAGACTTACTGCACTAGAAAATCTAGCTGGACTTACTTAGCCTTGAAAGATTTGGAGTTTATACTGATTGTCAGGGAACTGTGTCCCTTCTCGCAACTTTTTGTCTACTTTTCTGGTATTTAAATAAAGAAAAACGGAATCAAAACAATATTGAGAACCTACTATAAAACCGTTAATATCATTTAAATCTCATAACTTATGATTACTGTGCATTTCATTCCCAGTTTAACAGTTTCTTACAGAAACCACCTGTCTAATAGAGATATCTTAATATACGCTTTAAAGCAAGGACACAGAGAATGGATTCTCTGTCACATGATCCTTTTTATTATGTGAAAAAGTATGCAAGCCCTTGAAATTATTTTCTGCTTCCTCATCCCTACTTTGTTGTTGTTGTTATAGCGGAAAATGGCCCCCGTCTCCTTGTGGAAGCAGAACAAGCCAAAGTCTTCTCACACAGAGGTGGCAATGTGACGCTGCCATGTACATTTTACCGAGACCCTACAGCATTTGGCTCAGGAATCCACAAAATCCGCATCAAGTGGACCAAGCTGACTTCGGATTACCTCAGGGAGGTGGATGTCTTCGTTTCCATGGGATATCACAAGAAGACTTACGGTGGATATCAGGGTCGAGTGTTTCTGAAGGGAGGTAGTGACAATGACGCCTCCCTGATCATCACAGATCTCACCCTGGAGGATTATGGGAGATATAAGTGTGAGGTGATTGAAGGACTGGAAGACGATACTGCTGTGGTAGCATTGGAGCTGCAAGGTAGGCATTCAGAAAACCTGTTAACTTTGAAGGAATCTCTAGTCACTACTCTTTTGTTTTCATGAGATAACATGTAGTGGTTACCGTGGAAATAATGTGAGGATCCAAAAGTCTAAGCCTAGCTAGCAAACTTTTATTCTTTTTCTGCATATGACTTCAGCTTTCATGTTTGAGATGTACGTACAATACTTCTTTGCAAAATTGAAGCTATTTACATGGAGAAACGTGCAATGAAACTGAATTAATCATTTTTGGAAATAGCCTTATGCTATTCAAAACTTAAATCCCATTTTATGGTTATTGAGAAATTCTAATTAGATTCTTTTTTATTATGCTTCTGAAATTATCTCCATTTCAAACTAATAGTAAGATTTGTAAAGGACATCTGCAGTCCAATGCATGTAATTGTATTCTGTAAAATGTCTGCAAAAATTAATTTGACAGAAAAAGTAACCTCTGGGTTTACTTAAATACTCTTGCAAAGAAGTAATTCTTTTAACAGCCCAAGGTCTTTTAGATATCAAGTATCAAATAATAGAGGCATTTGGGGAGTATTTCTTTTTTTTAATATATTACACTCAGTAGGTTCAAAAGTCAGCAAGTGGACAAAGCTATACAAGCAAGTGTGCATGCCCTTGCCTTTTTCTTGCTTCTTCTCAGTCATCACGCTAGGAAAAGGTTTGTGCTGAGAGTTGTATAGTTCAAGCCATCTTATGTTCATGAGTTTCACCAGTGTTCTATGCTGAAGAATGAAACTGTCTGCATTAACAGGCTGATTTCCTTTACAAAAATCATGGACCTGTGTTTGCTAGAAGCTTTTATCCCATCCTAGAACAAACTGGTGGCTTTTGAAAATGATAGCACTGAACACCAGCCCTTCTGAATCCCACCAGATTCCATTAGGCATGTAGAGTTTCGTCAGTTTCCTCTTGCTGATGAAACCCAACATGAAGCTCCATGGCTTCAGAATATACATTCTAACTATAAAGAAGTTCAGTGTGATGTATAGACTGTGGGTCTATTAATCATAGTAGGGGATGCTTTTTACTTTCAACTTTTTAAAAAAAATATTTATTTATATATTATATATACAATATTCTGTCTGTGTGTACATCTGCAGGCCAGAAGAGGGCA
>LOEQ01001328.1:178264-197541 GCA_001685075.1 Bramus lutescens
CTTTGGAAGAGCAAGCAATGCTCTTAACCACTGAGCCATCTCTCCAGCCCTACTTTCAACTTTTTTAAATAATTAAACTTTTACAGAAAATAATAAAATGTTAACAAAAGGCTTGTGACTTTATAAAAAGAGTATATACTGGATTTGTAAATAAATAAATAATATTGCAGATAATCGAGGACTAATGAAAATTTTCTACTGCCCATGAGAAACACCATGACATATGACACACAATAGTGAATTTAAATCCGAAAGATTTCCTGGGTCTTTAAAGCTATTACAAATTAAAGCATCCTATATTTTCTACTGTTTCCATTACAAACCATTTGGAAAAGAAAAGGTGGCACAAATAGTTTCTATCTTCAGATAAAGATGTTGGGAGGTTTTTTGTCACTTGAGTTCTAGCTACCAAGAGAATCATTGCGCCGTGGATTATTTTCCTTCTTGGACACACATATGGGATTGCTAGGAAAAGAGAACAAATGATACAAGGTACAGAAAGCCTTGTAGCACTTCTGTTCTGGGGTACACTGTGGTCCCAGTTGGGCAGGAGCAGGGCATCCTTAGAGCCATCTCCAGGTTCTTCCTCCCCCTTACTGCAGCAGGAGTCAGAGATTTGCCTTCTTCCTTTGGCTCTGGTCCAGCTGACAGATCCCTCAGCCAAGAACCTGAGAAAGCAGGATGAGATCAGAAAGCCTTCTTGGATTCTCGCCTGCAGTAACCTGTGCCAGCTGGCCTGGTCTAGAGGGACAAGGGACGAGACTTGATTTAAAGCCTCAAAGTCCTCTTGTAGAAATGTCCAGGATCATTTAGAAAAGAACATGCCGGCCATGGCTGGTTGTTAGAGAACTGTACACCACCTTGAACAGGATCTACAGATTTGTAAAACAGAACTTAATGCCCATACAATTACCAGGCCAGTGAGACAAGATGCTTGCATTCCATGTGTTAAGAAACTAATTAGTTGTAGTAGTATTTCTAAGAATGTTTGCTCTGGATTGTCTTTGTTTAACTATAAGGTAAACTCTTTGACAGATGCCATCCTTAATAAGCAGTAAATGACACAATTCTGAATGCTTGGGAATCCATTCAGTTAAAAACAAAACAAAAACCAAAAAACAATAAAACAAACAAACAAACAACAACAAAAAAAAACTATGTGAGACAGCACTCGATCTCCCCCAATAATTATTTGACTAAAAGAAATGCTCTTGGAAGACCGTTGTGTCTTCCCAGACACACTCAAATGCCAATTCATGGTCTTTGCGTTTACGAAGGGATTGTTCTCTGAAATACTTGACTCTTCAAGATTAACCAGTCAGTTAATGGATGGTTACTCTGCACTCATCTTTCATGGACAAGTCAAAGGAAACGATTTTTTTGTCTATTTATATTGAAAGCATTTTCAAAACCTTGGCTTTAGTTTGTAATATAATATATAAATAGGGAAGCTAAGAATGAAACCTATTACCAGGTCTCTACCATGTAGTACATCTCTGCTGCAGATAGCTGTGTTTTATTCTCAATTGGCCATGCTTGCCTGGCCTTTAAAAAAGTAGAATTGGAGATGTATTAAGTAAAAGCCCCTGTTTTAGCTGTTTCAAGGTCAGGAAAAAATAGTTAAGTAATACATTAAAGTTGAAATAAAGAGTTATAATGCTTCACATGGGGTATGCCTTGCTAGCACAGAATTGCCTTATTAATATAGCATAAAGCTGATGAAGCTTTTGTTAGATATGCACATTCAAGTTTCTCCAAATAAAAGTCCTGAGGAGACAGTCACTTCCTTGCATGGCTTCAGGAGCACATGTGGAAATAGATGGACATGCATATTTGAAGCATTCAACATATGTCTTTATTTGTATTGAAAACTACAGGAAACTACTTACTAACTCTGTAATCGTAATGAATATTTAAAAGTTGTAAATTTTTAAAAAATATCATGGGTCCAAGCATCCCCCATCACCCTTACTATTAGTACTGACTTTTCCCTTCCTAGAAAAGTTCCGCAGCATCTCTTTTGAGGTTCGTATTCAGTAGCAGGAGACTATGTTTTTAGGACACTATGTAGACACTATAACTCAGGGCTGCATCTCTTCCAGAAGAGAGAAATTTTGAGCATAAGTTGAGCTCTTGGCAGCAGAGACAAATCATTGAAGTTGTCAATCCAAGTAACAAACAGCAAATTGTGTGATGCTTGCAACAAAGTGTGCCACAGAAAGGGGCTGTGAGAAACCATTGCAAGCTGAAAAATCCAATTTTATCTGGGAATCCCACATTTTCTCCACACCTATCTGAACATGAAATCGAGCAGAGTTCTAGCACTAATGACTTTTCCCTTCTCTTCTTTGGACAGGTGTAGTGTTCCCTTACTTTCCACGGCTGGGACGCTACAATCTTAACTTTCATGAGGCACGGCAGGCTTGTCTGGACCAGGATGCTGTGATTGCATCCTTCGACCAGCTGTATGATGCCTGGCGAGGTGGGCTGGACTGGTGCAATGCTGGCTGGCTCAGTGATGGATCTGTGCAGTACCCTATCACCAAACCACGCGAGCCCTGTGGGGGCCAAAACACAGTGCCTGGTGTCAGGAACTATGGGTTCTGGGACAAAGATAAAAGCAGATATGATGTTTTCTGCTTTACATCCAACTTCAATGGTAAGATGGTAGCTGCACTGCCTTCCTTTCTATTCCAGAGAACAAGTTGTATTAAAACACTCCTTGGATTTTTGTGTTATCTTCGAAAAACAAAACTAAATAACAGCAATAAAAACCAACCACATAATGTATTACTATATTTTAAAAAGATGGATAAAATATTCTTGAATCTTGAATGTCATGATTTTTAAAATATCTACATAAAGCAGACAAAGCTACCTTCCTATGGTTCTCCTACAATTTAGCCATTCTGTTTTGTGAAGTGGCTGAAGCTGTGGCATGATACATGCCACGTTGCCACAGTGTGCTATCCCTGCATCGTTGCTCTCTTTGCTGAAGGCAGGAGCTTCTCTGCCATGCATGCCCTCCCTTGCCCAGTCACGATATTGCTATCAGCAAAGTTCAGGCCAAAGGGGGAACTGAGCGAGACAAATAAAGTACAACTAGCGTTGGGAGAGAAAGATGGGGAAAGGCTTCCACGACGTACGACTGTCTCACGGCATTCCTCCCATCCAGCCCTTTGGGCCTGCTGTCCTGAGCATAATCTCGGGGCCTATCACAACATGAAAATGCAGGATCTTTTATTCAAAATTGATTAATAATTTTAAGGCATATTATGGTACAAGCCTGTAATCTTATCATTTGGTAGTCTGGGGCAGGAGGATTATAAATTCAAGGCCAGCCTGAGCTATTCAGTGACATTGTCTCAAAGGAACAAGGGCTAACCCGAAAATCATCCAAAGGATTTTAAGACTGCAAAACCTCAACACAAACATAGTGCCTAGTAATGATTTAGCCAGAGCAAATGCACAAGTCACATGCCTGTGAGTCAGACTCTGAGCCCATATTTTTATATTTAAGGTGGAAACAGAAATGTGTGTTCACTATGCTATCTCTGTTAAAAGAGAGAAACCAGATGGGAAACAGTTTTATTTTCCTGACCATGTGGTCACTGTCACCCAGCAGAACTCTGACTGTTGTAGCTCTATCGGTCACAGTACTGAAGTCATTCATGGTGTTGAACAGATGGATATGCGTCCCAGGCAAACTTCATCCTCAAACATGTAGAGGTCAGTCTTGAACTGATGTGCTATGGTTGGCAGACTTAACTCTCTAGTTAATGAATGTTGTAGTGACTTCTATGCTTCTTCCAAATCTCATTAATTTAGGGAAGTGGCCTTAGTTTAGACTTTGGCCGCCAATCTTGGAGAGGGAGGCGAGAACATCTCAGTTGTAAAACACTTGCCTCCCAAACAGGAAGAGATATGTTCAGTCCTAAAAACTCATAATTGAAATCCCAGATATTGTACTGGGGCACAATTATAATCCCAGCAGTGGAGAAGCAGAAACAAGGGGATCTCTGGGACTCACTGACCAACTAGGCTAGTTTAATAAGACTTTGTATCAAAAGACACAGAGAGTATTTCTGAGTGTGACACCAAGGATGGTCTCTCTAGCAGCCATATGCACATATTCAAAACTCTAAACAAATGCACACACACACACACACACACACACACAAGAGCATCATGCTTAATGAGGACTGGTGAACACTACATTATATGGTGTGTCTGATAAGGAAATGTGACGAATGAAAATATACTCAGAGAATGCTGCTGGAGTCAATTGTTAATACAGTTTGTACATTTTTATTATATTTCACATTGTTAATGAGATCCCAGTAACTAATACTGCAGTAAGTGGTTGGAAGTAACAGTGTCCCTATGCGAAGAAGCAGCCTGATGTCAGGCTTCAAATGATGGAAGTTTTAAAGCATCCACAAAGACCTGGACTAGTAATGGCATGCAGGCCCGGTTTGCATTCAGTGAGCATATCATTGATGGCGAGTGACTTCCTGTGTTTGATGCATTTTTATGCTACATGCTTTGGTTGAGAATAAGGTCTTATTGATACCTGTAATGAAAAGAACTTGAGGGCTTTTGATTTTCTTAAATGGACTTTTATGTCAGGAACGTTTTTTGATCCTTTCATATTCAAATTTTGCCTCTCTAGAAACTCATACTGGGGTTCAGTCTTGCTACAAGTAGAATTTCAATGGGCCTTCTTTCGGTGTGGAATTCTGTCTTCCCTAGAATTACAGAAGGGCTCTTTTAGTCTCTAATTAGCTAACAGAAACTGCATCTGCCATTGCCCTTTTCTTTTAAATGCTATACAAGGGCATGTGTGAGCACACGCCAAGAAGCAAGGGGAAAGTGAATTTATTTAATCTAGAGTGACTTATTAGTATGACATTGCGATGGCAATGCTATGTTCTCCAAATTTCAGATGTTGCTCTGTGCCTCCGCATTGAGAAGCACTTTAGCTTTTGGCTCCTTCCTTCTCTGTGGTTCTGTCTCAGGCTGGCTCACACTCTTTCTCCTTCTCTCCACAGGCCGATTTTACTACCTGATCCACCCCACCAAGCTCACCTACGATGAGGCGGTGCAAGCTTGTCTCAATGATGGTGCTCAGATTGCCAAAGTGGGCCAGATATTTGCTGCCTGGAAGCTTCTGGGCTATGACCGTTGTGACGCCGGCTGGCTGGCGGATGGCAGTGTCCGCTACCCTATTTCTCGGCCAAGAAGGCGCTGCAGTCCTACCGAGGCTGCAGTGCGTTTTGTGGGGTTCCCGGATAAAAAGCATAAGCTGTATGGGGTCTACTGCTTCAGAGCATACAACTGAGTGTGGCCTAGGAAGAGGCCGTTCTCAAGTCAGAGGGAAAACGTGAAAGGTTTTCTGCTTTTGTTTTTGTTTTTAATATGAACTCATGCAAGTTACCAAAACTGTGATAACCCACTTTTCACTTACTGTAAAGAGTTGTTTTCATGAAGGCCAATTCATTCGTTTTGTAAAGCTATCAGTCAGTGTATATTATAAATTAATATAACTATAAGGGAAGCTAAAAAAAAAAAACAGGCTCCAGAGCCTGTTTTATGCTACATTATCCCAACAAAATGCCATTTCATGAATGGGGCATGCAATAGTCTGATAACCAGAATTGTATTAGGGAAAAAAAAAAAGCAGCAACTACCACAAGCACAAACTTTACACATTTCTACAACTTTGAAATGCACTTCACTAAAAAATTAGAACAGCAAATCTGAAATACATAAACTTGGATTCTAGGAGATGCAAAAACTCAGTTTCACGAAAGAATAATGAACACTTTTCTAAAAGTTAATATGTCAAGTCTCCAGGATATAAAAAAGTTTACTATTTAAAATTCTACATTTTTGACTAAAAAGAAAACTGTATAAACTCAAATGCATAATAATGAAACCAGTTAGAACTCCTAGGTCAACCCATTTATATGAAGTATAGAATTATATACACAGATAATATTTTACCAATGAGAGATTAGTACCTTCTAATTAAAATTACCTATCAGAAAGAATTATTTTATCATTTTTGAGTAGCTTCACTGAGTTATATTTAAATTCTAAGGGATCTTTGCTAAGCAGTATTTAGAATTTACTCAGGGCAGTTGAAAAGATAAACTGCTGGACAGAAAAACATATAAAACGTAGCAGCTTGATTTTATGTTAGCTTATGAAACATTGTCCTATAAAATAATTTTAAGCTATTTAATATTTCTTTCTTCTTTACATTATATAACAAAAACCATCCAAATGAATCAATAACTCCACACTTGTTTAACTAAGAAATCAAGACTCAACATCCAAAACTGTTGTTCCTGCTTGCATACACAACAGAGATTCAGCTGTGTTCAGGAGGGGAAAGGACAAACATGCAGTTCTAAACAGTCTGTCAAATAGAAAACAGAGTCACTGTCAGTTTCCTTTCTGGTTATCATTTGGCAGAAAAAAAATACGGACACTCACATCAAAGACTTTATACCTTCAAGCTTTAAGTGAAAATTTGAGTCCAGGCTCAGAAAAAAATGACTTTCAGTATTAGCAAGCCCAATCTTATATAAAGCTTTCTTTTTTATGACTGCTAAGACCCCATAGGGACCAATATTTGTATTCAAGTAATTTTCTGATTTCCCATTGTTTCACAGAGAATTCTGGTGAGTGGGTCTTAGTATAATAATCCACTACAACATAGCTGATGTACTGTCCTCAATGTTTTTTTTAAATGTAGATTTCCCCCAATGAACGTGAGTAAATAAATCTGTTTCCTGAATTGACCGTGGTTGCATTTAAAACTCTGTAATAACTAAGCCTACTCTATAGAGTTACATGTGTGGAAGGCATAGAGCAGTTTGAAGTACATGGAACCATCACTATCATGATATACTATCTAGATAAAATGTTGTAAGTGAAACTAGCTCCTTTCTTTCAGATTCTTTAGTCTTAGAGCATGAGGATGCAGTTTTAAGTTAGGATATACAAATTACACAAGACTTTAAGGTCAAAGAGATGATGAGGATTCACACAAAACACTGCTGATTTATCTCAAACTTCTAAACTCAACACAGTTTGAAGATACTGAATGGTCTAAAATATAATGAATATTTTATTTAAGCAGGAGACTCTGAACACCTTATGGGCAGGGCTGTGTTCTTTAGAGGAAGACCATACTTGAACAATTGTTACCTATATTGTAGGAATTTTGTCAGAAGTGCAAGTAGGAAAATTTTATATTAAAGTGGGTGCATTCTTTCCAGTTATCGTCGTAGAATTCCACACTTAAGTATAGTAGCATTTCTTAACTTTTGAATACTTAGTATAGGAAACGGTGCTGATCTAAATCTCCAAAGTGACTATTACCTGACTTACATCTGTATCAATTGCATACCATTTGTCCATTCTTGGAAAAAAAATTCCCTAGGATAAACACTGCTGAGCAGATTTTTTATCTTCTGATTTTACACAAAGGACCAGAATCCTGGTTCCTTTTGAACTCCTAATTAAAAGGGGGTCTTTTAATGGTCTCATCTTGCTGTTTTATTCCACCAAATATCTATTTTCATATTTCATATCTCATTGTGAATATCTTCAAGGTAGAAGTTGTCTTAATACAATTCCTAGCAGATATCTGACATGACACTAATTCAGAAACCAATTTGTAGACTTCAAGATTTCCAGAGTATCAAAAGATAGATAGATTACAAAATGTTTTCATCATTTTGTCTTATGACCCATATAAAAAACAAATTATATCCACACATTTTACTGAAATTCCATTTGAAAAACTCTAAGCCAAAAAGAGCTGATTCATATAAAAATACAATATAGGGATGAAGATAAGTTGTCATATTAACACTGGAAGCCATCTTTTAATGACTGCTGCCATATTTTGTTACAGCAACTTTTAGCCAAATGTAGTATTTGTAAATTTAAAATTTCTTTCATATAAAGGGGGCCGGCACCTGTTAGTGTTGTTTTATGCAGTAAGATGGTATCTTGTTATTGAGGCATTAGTAGACTCAAATAAGATCCCCATTTGGTTGCTGGCAGCCATACTGGGTTTGTTGATTTCAGTACTCCTAAAAACATGCTTGTATCATGGAGTAGCTGACCATTACAGAAGGGAGGACTAGAAGGCAATCAGTCATCAGGTTTGGTTTAGCTTTGTTTTTTTTTTTTGTTTTCTTTTATTTGTTTGTTTCATTTTGGTTTGGCATAGAATACTTAGAGAAAAATCAATTGATAGCTGGCAGGTTTTTTTTTTTTGAGAAGTTAACTGTGTCATAGCTCATGACTGCCAGAAGATCACTGTCCAGAAAAAGCTATGAATAATACAGAAGTCATTAAGCCACCCAAAAGAAAAGTCAATATTTAAATGCGTTTCATAGCTACTAAGTACAAGTTTTGGGCGAACCAATCTTTTTATAAAAAGACTGTTTTCATTTTCTGTAAGATACAATGAACTGGTAACAAACATTAAAAGTCAATTTTGCTTTACTCCAGCATTATTTGATTCTTCTGGCTTGTAAAATCAGTCATTTTTCTTTGGGTCCAACCTGGTAAATATATCAGCAATAGTCTGTTGCTAGTGTCATGCTTTGGATCAAAACACATCCCAATAACTTAGAGCTTTGACATTCAAACAAGAAAGAATACTTCACAATTTCCCTGTACTTATCTGCAATACATTAGAAGCCTTGAAGAAAAAACTTTCCAATAGAGAGGCCAATTAAATATCCTTTTAGTATGTAAACTCTTTTAAAATAAGGGTTATAATTTTTGTTCTGTCATTGTTTTTCATATATTTTTAATCTTGTTTCAATCTAAGTCTGTGAGGCAGGGTGAAAGATCCTATTGAAGTCCTTAGTCCCCAAATAAAAGTAATTAAACCGTTCAAGTGTGATGTGTTACTTCTCTACCAAGGACATAACTTAATACTACAACCAGGAGCATAAGGAGAGTAAATAATAAGAGGGAGGGCTGTTGAGTGGCATGCAGCCGAGTGAATTTAAGAAGAAACTGACATGCTGCTGGCTTCTACTTCAATTGCTCAATCCCTTCGTTTATGATCTTTAAAGGCTCTGCAGCCTTGCTTCTCAGTAGCTGGTGTGTGTGTGTGTGTCTGTGTGTCTGTGTGTGTACGCACACACACGCATGTATGTATGTATGTATGTATGTATGTATGTATATGTGTTAGGTTTAGCCTGACTGGTTCTTATGTTCCTGAGAATGGGAATGTGCATTGAGGAAAGAAATAGACAAGAGACAGAAGATTGAGTCAGGAGTGCCACTAGTGACTACTGTCGCAAAAAGCCCCAAGTTTCTTACTCACAGTCCTTCCATACCCTAATCAAAAGGGGAGGGCACAAGACTTCAATGATACAAAGAACAAGCAAGCATAATTACCTCTTTACATCTCAAAACACCTGGTAACCACACCCTAAGTCAAACATCCTGTTGCCTGGCATTTGAGGAGAAAAGCATCCAGCAGCCACACCTTTGGTTAAGCACCCTGTTGTTCATTCTTGAGGAGCAAGAATAGTTTTGAACTCTCTGACCTTTAGCCCATACGGAACAGATTTAACACTATGGGCCTATACACCCACACCCACACACATACATACACACACACACACAAACACACAATGTATACTATTTGATTCATGTTCTGAACTTAAGGAAAAAATTCATGACACATATTATTTTTTCTACAAGAAGCAAACATGAAATTCATTTTAGTGTGTTTCTATATCTTTTTAAGGCCAGTAAGTGGTTACTCACATAGCTACTCACCATCTGAATATATTGGCAGGCCAAGGTGGAAGTCAATGGTTTACAAAATCAAGTAACTTTCCTTCCTTCAATCTGCCTTTTCTACTCTTTCCCTCTGAGGTTGTCCACACAGCTCAAGCTTCAACTGTTAAAAGTAGGCTCTTTCAAATAGTAGATATCTGATTGTGTGACCATTGTTGATTTGGGAGAATACTCCCAAGGTGAAGATAAAGCTCAAATTCTCATCTGTCTGGTAATTAAAGTCTTGGATGATAAAAGATTTGTGATAGTATTAGTCCCAATGTGTTTCTATCCAAGGAAAAAAACCTGGAAATCATGTCTTTATTCCACTGAAAAATAGTTTTCCTTTAAAAATACCTTATGTTTTCCATCAATGTTAATTCCTTGTGCCAAAATGCATATATTTAGAGAACATAAAAAGAGTTTTAAAGCAAATAAGTTTGAGGGTTTACAAACTATCAAAGGACTGTCTTTGAAGACAGAATCTTGAATATGAATCTAAATGTACAGCTACAGAAACACTCATCATCATTTATTTTTCTGATAGATTGACACACTTTCAGACTGCCTCTGCACATTCAGGGACAGACAATGTCTTTAGTGGTCCTTTCTGTTCTTGGGTTCTACCAAGCAGGACATCTTTACTCTATCGGAAGACATTTGTTTCTGTGATGGGAGATAATTTCAAGTTGCTGAATACTGAGTTCTGTTCTTCTAAGAGAATGTTTCCCAAAAAACTTTTTTGATGGCTATATAGTTCAGTGGAAGAGCACAAACCTAGCATGTGGAAGACGCTATATTTAATACTCAATGTCATTAAATAAATAAACAACTTTTTTTCAGTTCAGTGTATATGAAAATTCAGAAATCTGTTAAAATAGTTGTGCTCAGCATTTCAGAATCATCTGTGTTCATAAATGAAGACAATGGTCAGGCAGCAACCTGTAAATAGTATTTCCTTAACTCCTTAAATAATTAAAGATATGCACTCCTGGTGCTGAAAGATAAAAACTAGCCAGAGCATGAAGAAAATATTTACATTCCTTCTTTATACAAACAGTAAAAATAGCAGTTTAAAATGTATTTGTCTTTATGATCTCAAAGCAATAACTGAAGTAATAAGTCTAGAAGATATCAAATCAACATTTTCAGGGAGTTAACAGTTCACATTTTCTAAGGCCTTCACAACAACAGAAATGCATTATAAAATAATGAATTAAAGAATTTTAGTGTGATGGTTTTTATAAGAATGCCTCACATAAGCTTATATATTTGAATGCTTAGTCATCAGGGCATGACACTATTTGAAAGAATTAGAAGGTGTGGCCTTATCGAAGGAAGTGAGCTTTGAGGTTTAAAAGCCCATGTCAGGCCAGTCTCCCTCTCTTTCTGCTGCCTGCAGATCAGCTATGTCTACAGCACCATTACTGTCATATGTGCTTCCATGCGGCCAACTATGATGATAGCAGGTTAAACCTCTGAAACTGTATGCAATCCCCCGATTAAATGTTTTCTAAGAGTTGTCTTGGTCATGGTGTCTCTTCAATAGAACAGTAAGATATTTAGTCATCATGGCATAATAGAAACCAATTCTGGAGGCACATAAGAACACCCTTTAATGCACTAACAAACATGTTCTTTCCAATAGTGTGTCCTCTTTTCAGTATGGTTCTGGCTAACAGAAATCTAAACAGTTCTGTCAAATAGTCAAAATCTGAACCTTTGTGTTATTATTCCCACTGAGGAAAAGCATTCTACATCCGACAATGTATTCTTCAAAAGAAGCTACCAAAACTCTTCACAAATGTACATTTTACCAACATTTGCTAAGTTGTAAAACCAAATACAGTGTAGTCGTGACACATATGTTCCTTAAGAAGTGTGTGCACTGGAAAAACGAGTTGACACTTTTTAAAGCATAAGACCAATGACAATTGGACCAAACATAATCTGCTCCTGACTTAGTAAATCTCTCCATGGCCAGCAAAATCTTCATTGATCAGAGAGCTTCTCTCTTGTCTTCAAATTTAGAGACAATATCTTTAAATTCCTCACTATCAGTCTCATATATTTTTTGAGACAGGAGCTCACCATGTAGCACTGGTTGACCAGGAACAATATGTAGACCAGAAGAGACTTAAACTCATAGAGATCCTCCTGCCTCTCCTTGCCAGTACTGGGATTAAAGGTGTGGGCCACCATATTCCGAAGTTTACACTATCTTCAAGTGATTCTGACACACAGCCTGGAGCCTGTGTTGGTGTTACTTAGTGAAAGTTAATACTGTTTAAAACTAAATTTATTTATTCATGCTTTTAGCAAGGCCTGAATTTGTTATCTGCCAAATTCATACAAACTGAGGGTCAACTGTGTTCTGACGTAGGACCCAGCCACTTGTGTTCTGGTCCATGACACAGAAACATTGCAAGCCTCTTAGGTAAGGGCTGTCCATCATTCTTCAAGAATTCTAAAAGGACACATGGTGCTTTAGGTGGGATATGTATACAGTTCTACCAATGAAAGTTAGCTACATTGCATTCTCACAATAAGTTAAAATATGTTTTACAGGTGTGGTTTAATGTTGATGAAAGAGTTTTCAGTTAATTATTACAATAATTTGCATCCTTCTACTTCACCTTCCCCATGGAAAAGAAAATATCATGGATCGTGGTCTCAAAGGATATCTATTCATTAGTCCATACTAAGTAACTCTGAATAGTCTGTTACTGATTTTATGTCCCAATTTAAAAGTCATTTAAGTTCAAATTATTTTCAGTTATAAATATGCTCAAGATTCTTAGTGAATTTGTTACTGAACCAGATGGCTGGCAGATATGCAGAGTTCCACCTAATCTCACTTTTTAATCTTAAAATAATTGAATTTTTCCTCTTTCCATAGCCTTCAATGTTAAGCCAGCTACGTAAGAAGAAAACGGTACTGATACTTACTAGTGTTTTATCAACTGATTTGATGTGAGTCAGTCTTGGTCAGTGTAGAAAGAAATTATGGATCAAAATATTTCCAAGTTTTGGTGATCTCCACCAAGCTAAGAAAATGACTGTTGAATATGAAGCCTGCCTAGTGGAAATGTTGAGAACCCACAAAATTTTCAAAGCTACCAACTTCCAGGTTTGGCTAACACATTTTCTGATTGTTTTGTCAGTTAATGATGAATTTTTCTATAGTTCTTGAACTATTTTCTGCCATTTCATACACAAAAAGAAAACAAAGTAATACAATATAGAGATTTGTGTCTGTCCTATCAAACACAGAATTTATTTATTCATACCCTGACAACTTTTCACCTCCCTCACAAATCCAAGGACAGACTCAAAAGTTGTCCATATGGAGCCTAAAAATCAAAGCTAACATCTATATACTCTAAAAAAGGTTGAGATGCATATTCCCAAAAGGGCATCACTGCTCTCCAAAAGCAGAAAATGATGAAGTAGGTAATAAGGGAGAGATTGGCACTATGATAAGCACAGCAGATGAGAAAGAATGCGAGAGCTTATGCAAGTAGCCGCCATCTGTGCACAGCAATGTGATGATGCTGAGTAAGCGCAGAATTTATGTCCTATCTGGAGCACCAGTGGGGAGCATTCAGACCCTTATCTGTCCATCATCCACCTTCTAGTTCACACCTAGAGAGTCTTCTAATCCTACTTCTGATCTATCCTGAATAAAAGAGATGTGTAGTTGTAGAAAAAGGAAAGCCCCTTCTCTGAATAAATAATACAGATTCAGAAATATGAAGAACCACAACCTCTTCTTAAAGTCTCATTCTCTTTCTGGCCATTCTGTTAGCAAACAATAAAAGTATAGTAACTCCATAACAAAAGGAAGACTCAGAATCTGGTAGATCCAATTACTGTTTGAAATCATGTCAGCTATAAAATTCATATAATACAGCAAAATTTTGGTTTGATTTTCTTTACAAATACAATCAAATCTGATAAGTATGTGACTGAGATACTACCATATGCTAAATATGAAAGATATGTTGTAGCTGTGATATCCTGAGAAGAAAGACACAGAACCCACTTATCCCCTAAAAACTTGTATTAATTAGTGAGTCTACACTGAAATACTGCTCTCAAAAACTCAATGATTTTTCATGGTCCTTACCACCAGAAGTAGTCAAAGAACTGGAAAATGTTTTCCACCATAGTTTCATTTCTCACTGTAACAAGAAAGTAAACCAGTTCTACTAGAGTTCTGGTACAGTTTCAAAGTTCAAGGTCCATTGTCACTATTGCCTGGCTCCATTTATGTAATGTCAGCCAGATTAAAGGTGATGAAGGAATGTTATCATCATGGTGCCCATACAAAGCACATATCTATGCTGCCATTGACCCCTGGTTAGTTTTCTCAGACTGGAGAGATGAGCAGTATCCCAAAATCCTTGATAATCTCAACACAATAGGCCATCTTGCCTGCCTTGCTACCAATAGCTCCCTTTGCAATGAGTTGAATTTGATGAAATTTCCTTGAAGTGCATTTCATGATACCCATTTTATCAGGGATATTGGTATAGGAAGTTCTTCTGTCTATGTGTTTCTTTCATTGGTTGAATAAAGAAACTGCCTTGCCCTTTGGATACAGCAGCACTTAGGTAGGTGGAGTAGACAGAACGGAATGCTGGGAAGAAGGACAGAGTGGCAGATGCCATGAACTTCCTGTCTGAGATGGATGTAGGTTAGAATCTTGCCGGTAAGCCACAATCATGTGGTAATACACAGACTTAATAGAAATGGGTTAATCAAGATATGAGAGTTAGTCAATAAGAAGCTAGAGCTAATGGGCCAGGCAGTGATTTAATTAATACAATTTCTGTATGATTATTTCAGGTGTAAACTAGCAGGGTGGCCGGGGCCAAAAACAGGCCCTCTCTCACACATCACCCTTTCTTCTTCAACAGGATATTTAGTGTTTGACCCTTTTGGCTTGCTTGTAGCCCCTATCTGCAAAACACTGTATGGTCCCATGCCTGGTTCTGCTACCTTCCAAGTGAAAGCAATACCAAATATACAGAAGGCTGCAATTTCTACCCAAGGGGAAAATTCCACTTCCTTAACAATTGAGAACTGTTTTTGAATGAGGCTATAGTGATATTACTGTCCACTTTTTCTGTTTTAGGCATTATTAGTCACAAAACACACAAAAATTCTTAACCAGGAAAATTGTACATTAAGCATGTGGATGTCCTGCTACAATGAACTTCCAAGGTTGTAAGAGGTAAGAGGGCATTGTGTGTAGACAGATATTTGGGAACTAAGGAATCCAGCATCAAAATTGCAGTTCTAAGAAGTTGGACATGGATATGGGTATTTCCCTGAGTCCTATGAAAGACCTTAAATATAACAGAAGAAAAAGAAGCTAAGTTTGTGTGCATAATGTTTAGTTCTGTGAAAGTCATCTGAAATATTAATTTTTAAGCATTTCATAAGATACTTGTTAAAACTGGACTCTTGATTTATTGCCTCAGGAGGATGATTAGTAGGTGGGTGTAGTGATACGTCTTTAATCCCAGCACTCGAGAGGCAGACACGGGTAGGTCTTTATGAGGTAGAAGCTGCTCTGGTTAGTATGGCAAGTTTCCAGGAAGCCAGGAATACATATTGAGACCCTGTCTCCAAACAACAAAGATTATCATGGAAGAGAATTGAATAGAGTGCACATAGTTTATGACCTGCAATTATGTTCCAAAGGAAAATTCATCATTTCCTGCTAATGGTCAAAAACAGAAGCAAATATTTTTGAGCCAGTGGTTCTTGTGTAATTCCTTTACATGGTAACAAATCTCTTAGTGTTATTACTTCATTCTAAGTACATGTTTGTAGTGTCTTAGCAAATAAGACAACATGGTAATTTTACCAATAAATCTAGGACTGAAAGCAAAGCTGACTGGCACAAGAATGTAGGACTAAAAGTGAGGAGGATTGCAGGTTAGAGCACACTTTGGAAGAACCATACATTTGTGCTCTTTGCCTAAGGCTTGTTGGATGCGATTTAGCTGTTGAGCTAATAAGCAACCTTTTAATTTCCTCTATATAATTTCATCTATAACCAGATCCTGAGAATAATGTTAAAAAGTATCTGAAAATTGCACCATGGAACAAGATAAGTTTGGCAGATAACACTGCTAAAGGGGCCGTACCAGAGTTGTATTCTTAATCAGAAGGAATGAAGTACTTTAGAGAAATCCTGAAGGTACAAAGCTATAAAAGGTTAGTGAGGGGGTAGCTATAGAGATTCTGCAGTTAAAACTGAAAATATGCAAGTCTTCTTCATTCAGAACAATACCTAGTTTTGGAAAAAGGAACTCCAGGGCCCAAGTCCCAGACCAGGCAGTGGGTAGTCACTAATAAATATGAAGGCTGAAGAGAATTGAGGTCTTGTGAATGTTTGTGCATAGGAGCTGCGTGGCAGTGCTAAGTCCTAAAGAATTATTGCAGTCTGCAGAATTCAGTGTGCCCACAAAACATGTTCCTGAGGAGTTAACAGAGTCTCTGATATGGAAGAGAGATATACGAGAGAGAAAGGGGTGTTAGTGATATTTAGCTTAAAGTAATTAATGAGAGGCAAGGTGAGAGAGTCTAGCAAGATAATGGGCAAGGCCAAAAATGGTGGCCCTGAGATTGACCCAGGAGGAACACAACTAGCATCCTCCAAAGAAGTCAGGCAAAGCATTATTCAATAACTGATAGGCAGTGGTTAAGGTCTGAAACAGGAGATGGTGTGGCAGTGCAATGGTATCAATATCATTTAAAAGGGGTTATGTTAGGGATGTAAGAACCTCTGAGAAGCTTTGGACCACATCGCCCACTGTGCCTGTATCTAGGAGTTGAAAGAGTGGGATGTGTACCTTCTGTGTTTTGATTATGCCTGATGGGCAACTGTAATCAATCCTATAGTAAAGATTACCAATCATCCCATCTTCCATCTCGGGTGCCGTGGGTCATTAATTAGAATATAAAAGATTGGTCGTTTTGCATAAAAGGTAGGAAATCTTCCTGAATATGCATCATATCTCCTACAGGACCAATAAGGGCAGTCTCCATGAGTCTCCGGTCAATGTTGACAGTGATTTCTAGTTTGATCATAGAGAAAGCAAGCAAACGGGATAGGTGTGATAGACGGCCATTTAGGAGTTACAGGTACAAGTATCTCCTATTGGCAGTCTGCTAGTGAGCAATCTCCAGACCCCACCATGTGAGTGTTCTGCCAAAACCATTGTGTTGGTTTCCTGAACCTTTGAAATCTTACTATAACAATAACACAGAGGGGGAAAGAAGTCTGGAACATTTTTCATTACCTTAAATCACTTTCTTGTACCTTCAGAACTTTCTTAAGCTTTTGTATCCTCAAGCCTTCATCCACTTTCTGAAACCCTCAAAACTTACTGAAACTTTCGCATTCTCAGACTTTCAGAACACTTTCTTAGCCCCCTGCTACAACGGGGCTGTGTCTTCACCAACAACCTCTCCTGGGCTCGATGTAGGAACTTCAGTCATGCAGTGTCAAGTTTCAGTTTCTCTCCAAGTCTCCTTCATGCCTTTTTAAAACTAATACCACCTAGCTAACTTTTACATTACCAAGTTTGACTACCAAGATGAGGTACATTCTTGTATGAATACAAGGCATTGCAGCTTTAATGCTTTACTACATAAGCAACTTTTTAAAATCTTATCATAAACCCTATTTTTATGGGTTCTGTTTTCAGACAGGAACTATCATACAGAAATAGAGAAAATGGGCATGGGAGTAAGGTCCTGTGAAGGGGAGATAAATAGGGTGGTAGAGGGAATTAAATCAGCCTTTGACAGCCTGTTACAGAGCAGTTTTCCTACCCTATTGAAACAGGCTATTGGTTAGAGGCAGGAGTCTCCATATGTAAGAGACACCTACAACAGGCGCAGATTGGAAGAAACAGAGGAGGAGACACCAAGTTTAGATATAAAAGATTTTCAAATCATTTGCTTGTGCAATGGCAGAAGTTGCCACCATTGAAAATCAAGCATGCTACTTTAGGCCATCAAAATATGCTAAGGCCAAGCTGTTTGTAATAACAGAGTGAAGCTTTAATAAAGTTTAAGTCAGTGGAGGAAGAGAAGGAAAGTCACAAGATGAACTCCTGAACTCTGCTGGAAGAAATTTCTGTAAGTTATAAGTTGGAGCTGACAGGCAAGAGAAAAGCCTAAAAGGGTGCAGAGAAGCTGTGAGACTTCCAGAATGGAGCTGAGATTCAGGAAAGACAAGGTTGTAGAGGCCAAGAAGGGCTCAAGAAAGCTACAGGACTCACCAGGCAGCCCCAAGGAGCATGAAGCAAGGAAATAGGGACCTTCAAGTAGAGGGAGAGGAGACCATGTCTCAGCAACTAGAGAGTTGCCCACAGGATGAAGCCCCAGTGGATGAAGCAGGCTCCAGGTGCCAGCGAAAGGACACTTACCTAGTAGAGGAGATGCGGATGGACAGAGCAGGTGGAAGGAAGAAAGAGTTGAAGAGGTGGACTCTAGAATTTGGAATCAATATTATGGGTGACAGAAACAAATGACCCATACACACAATGAGAGAGTCAAATCAGCAGCTTGAGTCAGTTGGAAATGTTGAGAAGTGAGTATGGCTGAAATGTTAGTGTATCATCCTCTACTAAGGCTATTTGAAGAAAAAGGACACTGAAAGGTGGTAGTGTTTGGAAACCCTTGTATGTTAGGAGATGGGGTAGGTAGTGAAAAGGAGGACAATAATGGTTGACCTTTTTTATTCTTGTATATAAAGTTCAGAAGTGGCCAGAGCACACAGGCAAGGTGCCCATCCTTGGATAGCATGTTCTAATCTTTTGATAAGTATGCAATGGTCACAAACGAAGGTCCCACTTGGTACCCAGGACCCCAAGGGCATACCTTTTCTTTTCTGTAAACTCGAAAAAGAAGGGGGTGAGTTAAGACCAGAAGATGTAGGGTCAGTACCTGGAGGAGGGCCTATTGAAGCTTACAAAATTACTTAGCAATGGCTGCAAGAAGGGGTTCATGTGAGGGGATGAGGGCCACCTAATATAGGAACAGGTAAGAAGAGAGAAAGAAATCTTAAAACAGAGGAAGCTGGCCATCCCTAGGAAAGATAGAATTTCATCCCTGTTGGTGGGAGCTTTGAATGACTGAATTAAGTGTTTTCTTTCTATGGTAATGAATAGCCTTGTAAATTGAAGTAATAGCTAATCCCAGATAAATAACCTGAAGGGTTGACAGTTGCACTTTAGAGGGTGAGACTCTATAATGCCAGCTGCACAGAAAGTTTAATAAAGTAGAGCTGTTGGCCTGGCTAATCTACGGGGATGGACTGAACAGAAAAAGACCAACAATATATCTTTTTTTCCTGAGTTCTATTTTTATTTTTTTATTTATTTTTATTTTTTTTATTAAAAATTTCCACCTCCTCCCCTCCTCCC